>OX104129.1:85863959-86463959 GCA_944470555.2 Heterobilharzia americana
TGAAACTAGGAAATTCAAGCACCTATTTCAGAGGGCTCTTGATGAGATGCACCTTCATGTGACATTCAGCTTCAATGATCAGATATACCGCCGAAATGATGGTCTCACACATGGATCACCAGTAACAACTGTGTTGTCACAAAGTATCATGTCGAAATAGAAAATTCCAACTTCTCTCATAATATTGAACCTCATTACATCCATAGGTAATACATTGATTATATGTTTGCTCCCTGTAACTCAGATATCCTATGGACGACGTCTTACATGGAATTGAAATCTGCCTTTGTTTGCGTTTCATTTTAGCCTTCAGCATACCATGTCATCACTTCAATAACTCACATTTAGTTACAGTAAATGCTGTCGAGTTACCCACATCTACTTATCCTTTCATCTACTCGAACAACAGCAACAAATGTAGCTGTTCAACACATTTTACAGGCATACACTTCATCCAAAACCTGATGGTCACTTAGCACTTGTGATACTGCAGTTGTTCTCCAGTAAATTCAATTCACTTCTATCCTGTCGGCCTTAGTGTCTGCTTATTGTTTATCAGCTTGTTTCTCATCTTACATTACAATCATCATTTTATCTCACAATTTTCAACTGAGGTTTGTTCTGAAAAATGACCGTTCATTGTATGTTTGTTTATCTACCTTATAATGTTGTATGATTTCATCCAGTGATCGAACACTTCAGTATATACGATATGTATGCATGTACGCATAAATATATTATGTATTGTTATCATTATTATTCTATATTGCTAAGTTCTCAGCAGTTTACGTTAGTTCTGATAATGTTTCTCGCATCCATTTTTCAAAGCAGATTGGGAGACGGTGCGAGAATTCGAAAGAGACCTGAAAATTGGAAGAAGAAAGAAAGGTAGTTAGTTGATCCTGATCAAAACATTTTTTGAATTTTCACTGGAATCTTATACAATCGGAAACTGGCGGACAATAGGGACGTCACAGTGATTTGCAAGTTGTTCGATACATGGAGGATAAGCATTTCGTAAACATATACTTCCATTTTATTCGAATTTGAGTGTTCCTCACCTGAACACAGAAATTCATCAATCTCGGCAGACTTGAATTTTAAATCTAACATTTGAAAGTGGTGAGTCATTCGTGGTCTGAATAGCTGAGTGGTAACCTCAGTGACTGAAGAAGTCAGTCGTGTGGGTTTCACCCTTTCAGGGGAAATCAATTCCCTCTTGATCGCATATACGCCTTGCTGATGAGTGCCGGCATATACGAACCCTTGGTGAAGCAGCGATTCTTGATGACCCCCTCAAACTATCTAACATCGAAACACTCGTTATTCTATTCATGAGTCTGTAAAGTTTGTGGCAGTGATGTTGAAAAAAGAATTCTCTCCTTCATAACCGACAATGACGACTCACGATATTTCATAAAATCCATTTCTTTTCGATATTTAGGTGAATCGAAAATGAAAGAGGTGAGCCGATATGAGAAGAAAGTACGCTCCGTCTCTAAGGAACGGGCCGCAACGGTTGAGAAAGTTCAACGAGGTAATTCAATTGACGCTGATCTGCCTAAATGATATTTCTCACACGTCGTATGTTGCTCATAGTTGAGAGATTATCGCCTTATATTGGATGGCATGTTTCATAGCAGATAGCCATTTCCTATTGAACTGTTGTCAGACAATACAACTGAAGGCAGTATATGAGGTGGTAGACAGATTCATTCGAAGGCGTCTTACAACGGGCATCGATGAAAATTGCATCTCCGAAGAAGTGTTCTCGTTCACTAAGGAACCAGCAAGCACCAACGAACCGGTGTTGCTTGAATTCTGAATGCTTTAGATTAGCATAAAATTTGTTGGGCTAAAGCGAAGAATGGACACAGTGAGTATTGAGAAGTAACGCACCATGCACAAACACGCTTCCGACTTCTCCGAGAGTTTTGCTTCTTCCTCAGCTGATTTTATCTTGCAATGAATACCAACTGGAAGTCAAAAGACCCCCACAAACATTCAAAGTGAAGTAGTGTTCAGCGCTCTATGGTGACTTGCCTTGACATGAGAGATGGATGAAGCCTGCACTATATTGCGAGTAGTGAAGAGAGGGAAACTTTGCATCATTGAACTCCAAACCAATGGCTCAGTAGTAACGTGGTCGCTGCGAACACCGATAGTCTTGAGTCTAAATAATGAAGCGGTTGTGAGTGTTCAATGCTGAGGAATCAAATAATAGGATGGAATACCCATCCATTGCTTCCCGGTTTTCAGTACCTCTACAACTCATATCACACCATCATTCACATCAACATAAAATAAACAAGTCACCTCAAACCTCCAAATTAAATCACTTATTGTGTTGTTGTTACGTGTGTGGGAAAGCACAATTCGAGGTGTGAGAGAGCAGATGTGAAAATTGACCGTGACTATGTATTTCGTCAACTCATATCATCATCTCAAAACTTCGAATATCACTCCACTCCTCATTTGTCTATTCCGCCCTCATTTGTGTGCATCTCAGTATTGTCAATATCCCTTCTGATTATTACCTAAAAGGAAGGAATAGAATATACTTCGAAGCAGTCGAGCGTATTTCACACTATGAAAATATTTCATCTCCGGATTTGTATGGGACGTTTGCAAGGTCTTTTGGTAGTATTTTGCTTCATACTGTGTTCTGATGTCACTAGTTTCTCATCAGCTTCCTTGCAGAATTCTCCCGTCTAACACATATATCGGTGACTGAATTCATATCAAATTTAGTGTTCTCCAAGCTCCGAGATTTGTTCCTGAGCGCTTCATCCTCAAGCTAGATGAGTAAATCAGGATTGAACTCCTATGAAGCTGGCGAGGAGATGCTTCAAACGTCGGATGGCCTGTCTAAGAGACTCACAAGCAGAAATCTCAAAAAGCGGAGAACACTAAATAACTCTCACCCTTATCGATGTCTACCAGTCTCCTCCACCATTTCAAACTCAATTCTCCAACTGACATTATTCTTTTTCACACACTCCTCGACTTCCTAGACAAGTATTCACTTCATCAACATGAACGTTACAACCAGTTGTGTTTTGCTTTCTTGCTTACTGTAACTAGGTGATGCGGATTCAGATGTGATCGATGTTGTCTCAAAGATGTTTGATAAAGAGGCTTGAGACGATTAAACATCTGTCGTGAGTGTGACAACAAATTCGCAGTGTATATTTCCATGCTTGAAATAATTAAATAAATATATATTGTTCGCACTAACGATTGCTTGTAATTTGATAGACGACAAAAATATATTTAGTTGGTATCCACATGCAATTCTTTTGACAATTTAGCTTACTGCTGTAAAACATGTCATATATTACATAAATCAGTGACTGTTTTCTGAAATTGACTAATATAAAACCGGGTGGAGTACCTCGAAGTATGAAATCAATTCCACTGTCGTTTCATTCTCAGATTCTCATGGCCGACCAAAATTCACATCATAGTCAAGAAATTGTACAGCATCCAGAAGTCGGTTTTAGAGTTGAAGTGTTGTCTGATGCGTATTGGTTAGCGGAAAGGATAGTGAAGTACTCGTCAAAAAATGTGATGAAGCAATGTTAACTGACTTCAAGCAATGCTATTGTACTGACATAACTGATCCCAATCTGCATTGGAAGAAAAGTATTCCATCAACAATACTGAGATGGCCAGTACACATAAAATGAACATTAGAAATAAATTATGTCTGAACATTTCAGTGACTCCGTCTGCATCAATGTCTGAAACATCGAAATAAACATGGGAAAGTGGAATTGTCGTTAATCACAGTGTCAAACACCTACTCACACATATGGACTAACCGAATTTAGCATTGCAAAATCAACTGGGGAGCAGGAAAATATTGTTGTCGCATGAGAGTTTAAGCACTCATAAAATGATTGAATGAACATTGATATGGGGAGCGTTGTGGAATTGTGTGAAAGTAAAATTTAGTAGAAACAGTAAACCTAACAGTATGTAGGAACTGATTATTGAAAACCAAGAAGCAGTTTACAGCAGCTTGAATAGGGAAGCAAGTGGACTTCATGTTAGGAAGTGGTTCCTGGATATTTATTTTTGTGGATTCATCTCTAAGAAGCTGATTTGGGTTCCTAGGTGGCGTCGGTAATCGGATGAATAAACTGAGTGTTACATCAGTCACCATCGTGCATTTTGTCAGCTGTTCACTGCTTCTAGTCACTTGACAAGGAGTCATCTCTATCAGACATCCTCACACCAACTATATTGTTCATCGAGATTTATACTCATGAATTCCCACCTACTCGATTGCATAATTCAACCACGTTTGTTCTGACATACTTAAAAGCTTCAATCTGAAGACAGTATATCAAGTGTATTGTGCGAATTTGTCATCATATGGACATTCGATCTTTTCAGTAGGATGCTAATAAAAGGTTTTGCCAGTTCTTAACACACAACGTTTGTCAAACAAAAGCATGACTGGAATTCGTGGGCTGTAGTAACTAGAACTGAGACCGTCGAGCAAACTCATACCGAAATATCTGTACAGTTCCATCAGTCGCGCATTTCAATAATCCTAAACAGTAAAGTCAGACATGAGAGTGGAAAATTAAAATTCGCATTTTCAATAGCAAGGGTTCAGCAGTGTTGACCCAATCAGGAATAACCCACTCCGTACATAATCTTTGGACACCCGCACTCCCGTATCAATTAGATGTAATCTAGCTGTCATTGAAATTTGCCGTGCATCGAAATTAAGTTTAACATGAAATATTTTCACCTCTCAAATAAATCTTCAACGTCCAATCAGTAGGGTGGTAGGCGTTCCCCCACTTCAGATTATTGCAGTTTACTTATTATATAAACAGTTGAGTCAGACCTCCTCAGCCAACATGACTCAACACAGAGAGTAAGCTGAAGGTATACAAGTGATGGGGTTGTCATAACATAAGGGAAATTTACCATATAGCTTTTCGAAAACAATGCTTCAATACATCAACGGTTAGGAATCGCTTACTCAGATCCTCTGAATTCACCAGCTAAATCAGAGTGGTGGACGACTTATATTTTCCGTTTAGGGTCAAGCTAATCACAAGTGCCTTGATCACACTTTTCCAACTACTCAAATCTACACATCAGACCAGGTAGTATCAAACCATTGAGATTGCTCAGTAGTGTGTCAAACCAGTTCATGAAACTATTGTGTCAGACATCACACCTTGAGATCTTCACTGATAGCCAGTTCCCAATCAAAATCCTGTTGACACAACAGTTGAGCAGTTGGAAATCTACTCGGCCATGAGAAACATCAACGTGAAAAATGCAAACAGTAAGTCATTTGCAAATCGATCATCCTACTCAAGAGAGTCGATTCACTTTTGATTTACAAGTAGGATCCGAAACTCCAGCATCCACAGACTTCAGAGATTGACAAAACACTAACGGTTTACTTGATATTAAGGTCTATCAAAAAGAAGAACACTCTAACAAATACACCGACTTTGAATACACTCATCCAGTAGAACCGAACAAGCGGAATGACACAAAATATCCATTGACGAGATCTCAAGAGATAACAAATTCAGGCGAACCGCACAATGCAGACAGGCAGGTTGTTCTGCAAGTCCTGTAACAGAACAATTATGCAGAGGAGTTGCTTAGAAGCATAAAAGGAAGCTTGTCGACAAAAAACATCAAAAAATTAATTCATAGAGATTGAATAAGTGCTTCAGATCTCCCCTATTTCATATGCACACCAGAAAAAGTAGGTATTCTGAATAGTCACTAACAAGCGTATTCTCTCATGCCTACTTAGATTAAAACACACTATTCCCACTTCTAGAACAACAGAAACACGTCTATCAAGCAAACTGTAGTGAATGCGATGCCACATGCATTACAGAGATATCACCCAAGAAACTAACACATCAAATCGAACACGGTTGAAGTTGTGAGGAGAAACCGAATATTTCCCATGAACTGGGAAGCTCTGAAAAAGCCTCTAATATCGCTGCCCATGTCCTACACACAGGTCGGAAAATACCATATGCAAGGGCTATATACCTGGAACATTGGTTTCTCGTTTACAAGGAAAATGTCATTGCAGAAACTTATCATTTCTGTTGCTACCCTTCTATGCTCAACAGAAATAGCGAACTGCAGTTCATACAAACATGGCAAAAATGAGTGGTTCGCATGCAAATTTACAAATAACATTCAAGGAGGTGGTTGAACCCAGTTCAATTTCACACTGCTGTACACAATTTATCCGTAGCATTCACATCCCTCCTTAACACCAATCGATTCCTTCTCCTACTCAATGATACATCACTCCAATGCACATTTCACAGTTGAATAAAACTCCTCACTACATTTCATTCACCTTCTGTACAAAATTCAACATTCACCTGAAACATCAATATGAAAGTCATACTCTTGAAAAGCATCTTCTCAGCAATATCGAAACACTGAGAACCATTACAAAATATTTCTTCATCAATTTGTCATTTAATTGAATATGCCACGTTGGGATTACACCAAGAACATACACTTCCTGAAGCGAATCCCACTAGCTTGGTTCCAAGTGTTTAGGGAAGCAGCCCGCACTTCGTTGGTCTCGATGCATTCGATTGGATGGTAATGCTAAATACAGAGGTATAAAATGAGGTGAACCAGTCGACGTAGCTGTGCTTCAGATTAACTAACACTTGCAAACAAAAACATTGTGAACTCCATTAGAACTTCAGTAGAAATAACCTTGTGAGCCAATCGGTTTGACACGTCTACCCGTCAGAATTATTTGTCAAATAATAGATGAGACATCTACAGACTGCTTGAATTACAACTTTCCTGTCATCGAGTTGCATACCACTCAGAGTCTGAGTGTAGTAAATTCCTTAATAAATATATAACTGAATGGGAGACAGATCTAGTTTGCATACACTTCTTACGGAGTTTGCTAGGGTTGTGGTAAAATCAGTAGCATCATAATGTGTCTCTTAAACACTGACATGCGCTCGCATTGCCACTAGCTGTAGGCACTTCTGTCCGTATTACATTAGCACTAGTTGGAACTCGATGAAAATATTTTTTTTCTCTCAAGAAGACAGGAGCAGACTTTCGTGCGAAATGTTGGGATTATTTGACTTTATATCAGCTATCACTTGCACAAACGCAATCTTTATCTCATAGATGGCAGCTGAGTTCGACAACAAAATAACTGGACTTTGTGTCCTCAGCTATTCAAAAATTAGTTGACCATTGAAAATAACAGCAAAATAAAGGAAGTATTTAAATGGAAATAGTGTGGTCGATTATCTCAATCAATACAATACACAAGCTAGCAGAGTCTATTTCTCAACTGACACCAGCTAATTGTGTTACACCTGTTGACGTAATCCTCTGAGCAAGATTTTACTATTTGAGTAGCTTATTTTTGAAGTCTCATGATTCACCATTGAGGGACAAACGTTCAAATCCCTGTTCATGAATACCATCAACCACAAAATCTGAGTCCATCCATAGTTTCCTACCGACTGACCTTGAACATGGAAGCATCGAATCAGTTCGAAGAACTAAGCAATGGACAGCTGTATGTATCGTCTACTGGTGCTCATTTTGTGTGCTAGAGTAGAAGTAAGTGCAATGTTTTGCACTTCGGTTTTCATTACATGAAACTGACAAAATTCCTTCTTAAACAGCTTGTGTAGTTTAGGTCAGGAAATAATAGGTTTTACTGTCAGACTCTGATACTGAAATGATGAACAGAAGTTTAACGTAATCACTGAGAGGTTAGAAGATGAAAACACTAATTACCAGGCAAATTGCTCAATGAAACTATCATGAACTGAAATGATAGTAATTTAGAATCATATTTGAAAAGGTTGTCAGAATTGTCACATTTTTTGTATCCCGAAATTTCGACAAAACTTTCATTCTTTCCTCATAATTATTTACATCTTAGTTTTGAACCATAATCCAACTTGATGTTAGTGCTAAAATACACCATTTGATTGTAGGAAATCTGTCTCTTTTTTCTTAGCTACATAACGAATACAAAGTGATTCAGTTTGCTTGAAATATGAGTGTGCAGTGATTGTTTAGTATTTCATAATCAGCTACTAGCACATTGAACTGGGGTCTGATTCTATGACAGTGAGATTTGTGAAGGTATTTAGTTTTTCGGCAACCTGGTCATGACACTGGCTGTGATGAATTCTCTGTGTTATTAGATATTTTTGGGCAATCCCCAATAGAAAATTTGCTCAGTATTGGCTAGCAATGGATCTGATGATATAAGATTCAACTTGCTTAAAGTTTGTCAGTTGTATATTCTCAAACTCAAAAGCTTTCAGATTAAGCCCCACAGTGTCATCCATCAGACTACGGAGTCACAGCAGTAATCACTTAAGCAATAGGTCTCTGTTTCCACTTAATTATGCTTAGAATTTCTGGTCTCATACTTGATCCATCCGAGCAATATCACTTTGCCTATAGACTGTCGAAATGGATGTCTCAATATCTCTTTAGATTTTCAACACAGAAATGAAAAACAACAGACCAGTATTTATCTTCGTAGATACCAAAGAAAGTCAGATGAATATACAATTCAATCAATGCTTGAAAGTTAAACTCAGCATTACGTTCTCTATTGTATGACGAATCCCATTGTATCAGGGTACAAATCTAATAATGTAAACAAAATCAAACAAATTGACATCACATTTCACATCAGATGGAATTTCTCATTTCATTCGTATCCTCCAAGTAGGGTTCGATTTGAAGGATATAAAAACGCATAGCTACTAGCTTACTATAATAAATTCTGAGAAATATTTGTCGTGGAGATTGAAATAGCAAAAACAAATCAAATGCGTAACACCAGCTAGAAAAATATATGAATCAAAGCTTGAAATCTGGACAAAAGCAACAAAGAAATATTAAAGTCGTAATTGCTTAATTCGCGCAAGCTACATCAAGCAAAATGTAAATGCAAGATACCCTTATACAAGAGCTCGTTGCGTTCAAACTGAATTTTCCGCAACCCTAGCAAACTCCGTAAGAAGTGTATGCAAACTAGATCTGTCTCCCATTCAGTTATATATTTATTAAGGAATTTACTACACTCAGATTCTGAGTGGTATGCATCTCGATGACAGGAAAGTTGTTATTCAAACAGTCTGTAGATGTCTCATGTATTATTTGACAAATAATTCTGACAAGTAGACGTGTCAAACCGATTGGCTCACAAGGTTATTTCTACTGAAGTTCTAATGGAGTTCACAATGTTTTTGTTTGCAAGTGTTAGTTAATCTGAAGCACAGCTACGTCGACTAGTTCACCTCATTTTATACCTTTGTATTTAGCATTACCATCCAATCGAATGCATCGAGACCAACGAAGTGCGGGCTGCTTCCCTAAACACTTGGAACCAAGCTAGTGGGATTCGCTTCAGGAAGTGTATGTTCTTGGTGTAATCCCAACGTGGCATATTCAATTAAATGACAAATTGATGAAGAAATATTTCGTAATGGTTCTCAGTGTTTCGATATTGCTGAGAAGATGCTTTTCAAGAGTATGACTTTCATATTGATGTTTCAGGTGAATATTGAATTTTGTACAGAAGGTGAATGAAATGTAGTGAGGAGTTTTATTCAACTGTGAAATGTACATTGGCGTGATGTATCATTGAGTAGGAGAAGGAATCGATTGGTGTTAAGGAGGGATGTGAATGCTACGGATAAATTGTGTACAGCAGTGTGAAATTGAACTGGGTTCAACCACCTCCTTGAGTGTTATTTGTAAATTTGCATGCGAACCACTCATTTTTGCCATGTTTGTATGAACTGCAGTCCGCTATTTCTGTTGAGCATAGAAGGGTAGCAACAGAAATGATAAGTTTCTGCAATAACATTTTCCTTGTAAACGAGAAACCAATGTTCCAAGTATATAGCCCTTGCAGACGGTATTTTCCAACGTGTGTGTAGGACATGGGCAGCGATATTAGAGGCTTTTTCAGAGCTTCCCAGTTCATGGGAAATATTCGGTTTCTCCTCACAACTTCAACCGTGTTCGATTTGATGTGTTAGTTTCTTGGGTGATATCTCTGTAATGCATGTGGCATCGCATTCACCACAGTTTGCTTGATGGACGTGTTTCTGTTGTTCTAGAAGTGGGAATAGTGTGTTTTAATCTAAGTAGGCATGAGAGAATACGCTTATTAGTGACTATTCAGAATACCTACATTTTCTGGTGTGCATATGAAATAGGGGAGATCTGAAGCACTTATTCAATCTCTATGAATTGATTTTTTGATGTTTTTTGTCGACAAGCTTCCTTTTATGCCTCGAAGCAACTCCTCTGCATAATTGTTCTGTTACAGGACTTGCAGAACAACCTGCCTGTCTGCATTGTGCGGTTCGCCTGAATTTGTTATCTCTTGAGATCTCGTCAATGGATATTTTGTGTCATTCTGCTTGTTTGGTTCTACTGGATGAGTGTATTCAAAGTCGGTGTATTTGTTAGAGTGTTCTTCTTTTTGATAGACCTTAATATCAAGTGAACCGTTAGTGTTTCGTCAATCTCTGAAGTCTGTGGATGCTGGAGTTTCGGATCCTACTTGTAAATCAAAAGTGAATCGACTCTCTTGAGAAGGGTGATCGATTTGCAAATGACTTACTGTTTGCATTTTTCACGTTGATGTTTCTCATGGCCGAGTAGATTTCCAACTGCTCAACTGTTGTGTCAACAGGATTTTGATTGGGAACTGGCTATCAGTGAAGATCTCAAGGTGTGATGTCTGACACAATAGTTTCATGAACTGGTTTGACACACTACTGAGCAATCTCAATGGTTTGATACTACCTGGTCTGATGTGTAGATTTCGGTAGTTGGAAAAGTGTGATCAAGGCACTTGTGATTAGCATGACCCTAAACGGAAAATATAAGTCGTCCACCACTCTGATTTAGCTGGTGAATTCAGAGGATCTGAGTAAGCGATTCCTAACCGTTGATGTATTGAAGCATTGTTTTCGAAAAGCTATATGGTAAATTTCCCTTATGTTATGACAACCCCATCACTTGTATACCTTCAGCTTACTCTCTGTGTTGAGTCATGTTGGCTGAGGAGGTCTGACTCAACTGTTTATATAATGAGTAAACTGCAATAAGCTTAATTAGGGGAACGCCTACCACCCTACTGATTGTACGTTGAAGATTTATTTGAGAGGTGAAAATCTTTCATGTTAAACTTAATTTCGATGCACAGTAAATTTCAATGACAGCTAGATTACATCTAATTGATACGGGAGTGCGGGTGTCCGAAGATTGAGTACAGAGTGGGTTATTCCTGATTGGGTCAACACTGCTGAACCCTTGCTATTGAAAATGCGAATTTTAATTTTCCACTCTCATGTCTGACTTTACTGTTTAGGATTATTGAAATGCGCGACTGATGGAACTGTACAGATATTTCGGTATGAGTTTGCTCGACGGTCCCAGTTCTAGTTACTACAGCCCACGAATTCCAGTCATGCTTTTGTTTGACAAACGTTGTGTGTTAAGAACTGGCAAAACCTTTTATTAGCATCCTACTGAAAAGATCTAATGTCCATATGATGACAAATTCGCACAATACACTTGATATACTGTCTTCAGATTGAAGCTTTTAAGCATGTCAGAACAAACGTGGTTGAATTATGCAATCGAGTAGGTGGGAATTCATGAGTATAAATCTCGATGAACAATATAGTTGGTGTGAGGATGTCTGATAGAGATGACTCCTTGTCAAGTGACTAGAAGCAGTGAACAGCTGACAAAATGCACGATGGTGACTGATGTAACACTCAGTTTATTCATCCGATTACCGACGCCACCTAGGAACCCAAATCAGCTTCTTAGAGATGAGTCCACAAAAATAAATATCCAGGAACCACTTCCTAACATGAAGTCCACTTGCTTCCCTATTCAAGCTGCTGTAAACTGCTTTTGGTTTTCAATAATCAGTTCCTACATACTGTTAGGTTTACTGTTTCTACTAAATTTTACTTTCAGACAATTCAACAACGCTCCCCATATCAATGTTCATTCAATCATTTTATGAGTGCTTAAACTCTCATGCGACAACAATATTTTCCTGCTCCCCAATTGATTTTGCAATGCTAAATTCGGTTAGTCCATATGTGTGAGTAGGTGTTTGACACTGTGATTAACGACAATTCCACTTTCCCATGTTTATTTCGATGTTTCAGACATTGATGCAGACGGAGTCACTGAAATGTTCAGACATAATTTATTTCTAATGTTCATTTTATGTGTACTGGCCATCTCAGTATTGTTGATGGAATACTTTTCTTCCAATGCAGATTGGGATCATTTATGTCAGTACAATAGCATTGCTTGAAGTCAGTTAACATTGCTTCATCACATTTTTTGACGAGTACTTCACTATCCTTTCCGCTAACCAATACGCATCAGACAACACTTCAACTCTAAAACCGACTTCTGGATGCTGTACAATTTCTTGACTATGATGTGAATTTTGGTCGGCCATGAGAATCTGAGAATGAAACGACAGTGGAATTGATTTCATACTTCGAGGTACTCCACCCGGTTTTATATTAGTCAATTTCAGAAAACAGTCACTGATTTATGTAATATATGACATGTTTTACAGCAGTAAGCTAAATTGTCAAAAGAATTGCATGTGGATACCAACTAAATATATTTTTGTCGTCTATCAAATTACAAGCAATCGTTAGTGCGAACAATATATATTTATTTAATTATTTCAAGCATGGAAATATACACTGCGAATTTGTTGTCACACTCACGACAGATGTTTAATCGTCTCAAGCCTCTTTATCAAACATCTTTGAGACAACATCGATCACATCTGAATCCGCATCACCTAGTTACAGTAAGCAAGAAAGCAAAACACAACTGGTTGTAACGTTCATGTTGATGAAGTGAATACTTGTCTAGGAAGTCGAGGAGTGTGTGAAAAAGAATAATGTCAGTTGGAGAATTGAGTTTGAAATGGTGGAGGAGACTGGTAGACATCGATAAGGGTGAGAGTTATTTAGTGTTCTCCGCTTTTTGAGATTTCTGCTTGTGAGTCTCTTAGACAGGCCATCCGACGTTTGAAGCATCTCCTCGCCAGCTTCATAGGAGTTCAATCCTGATTTACTCATCTAGCTTGAGGATGAAGCGCTCAGGAACAAATCTCGGAGCTTGGAGAACACTAAATTTGATATGAATTCAGTCACCGATATATGTGTTAGACGGGAGAATTCTGCAAGGAAGCTGATGAGAAACTAGTGACATCAGAACACAGTATGAAGCAAAATACTACCGAAAGACCTTGCAAACGTCCCATACAAATCCGGAGATGAAATATTTTCATAGTGTGAAATACGCTCGACTGCTTCGAAGTATATTCTATTCCTTCCTTTTAGGTAATAATCAGAAGGGATATTGACAATACTGAGATGCACACAAATGAGGGCGGAATAGACAAATGAGGAGTGGAGTGATATTCGAAGTTTTGAGATGATGATATGAGTTGACGAAATACATAGTCACGGTCAATTTTCACATCTGCTCTCTCACACCTCGAATTGTGCTTTCCCACACACGTAACAACAACACAATAAGTGATTTAATTTGGAGGTTTGAGGTGACTTGTTTATTTTATGTTGATGTGAATGATGGTGTGATATGAGTTGTAGAGGTACTGAAAACCGGGAAGCAATGGATGGGTATTCCATCCTATTATTTGATTCCTCAGCATTGAACACTCACAACCGCTTCATTATTTAGACTCAAGACTATCGGTGTTCGCAGCGACCACGTTACTACTGAGCCATTGGTTTGGAGTTCAATGATGCAAAGTTTCCCTCTCTTCACTACTCGCAATATAGTGCAGGCTTCATCCATCTCTCATGTCAAGGCAAGTCACCATAGAGCGCTGAACACTACTTCACTTTGAATGTTTGTGGGGGTCTTTTGACTTCCAGTTGGTATTCATTGCAAGATAAAATCAGCTGAGGAAGAAGCAAAACTCTCGGAGAAGTCGGAAGCGTGTTTGTGCATGGTGCGTTACTTCTCAATACTCACTGTGTCCATTCTTCGCTTTAGCCCAACAAATTTTATGCTAATCTAAAGCATTCAGAATTCAAGCAACACCGGTTCGTTGGTGCTTGCTGGTTCCTTAGTGAACGAGAACACTTCTTCGGAGATGCAATTTTCATCGATGCCCGTTGTAAGACGCCTTCGAATGAATCTGTCTACCACCTCATATACTGCCTTCAGTTGTATTGTCTGACAACAGTTCAATAGGAAATGGCTATCTGCTATGAAACATGCCATCCAATATAAGGCGATAATCTCTCAACTATGAGCAACATACGACGTGTGAGAAATATCATTTAGGCAGATCATCTTCAATTGAATTACCTCGTTTAACTTTCTCAACCGTTTCGCCCTTTTCCTTAGAGACGGAGCGTACTTCCTTCTCATATCGGCTCACCTCTTTCATTTTCGATTCACCTAAATATCGAAAAGAAATGGATTTTATGAAATATCGTGAGTCGTCATTGTCGGTTATGAAGGAGAGAATTCTTTTTTCAACATCACTGCCACAAACTTTACAGACTCATGGATAGAATAACGAGTGTTTCGATGTTAGATAGTTTGAGGGGGTCATCAAGAATCGCTGCTTCACCAAGGGTTCGTATATGCCGGCACTCATCAGCAAGGCGTATATGCGATCAAGAGGGAATTGATTTCCCCTGAAAGGTTGAAACCCACACGACTGACTTCTTCAGTCACTGAGGTTACCACTCAGCTATTCAGACCACGAATGACTCACCACTTTCAAATGTTAGATTTAAAATTCAAGTCTGCCGAGATTGATGAATTTCTGTGTTCAGGTGAGGAACACTCAAATTCGAATAAAATGGAAGTATATGTTTACGAAATGCTTATCCTCCATGTATCGAACAACTTGCAAATCACTGTGACGTCCCTATTGTCCGCCAGTTTCCGATTGTATAAAGATTCCAGTGAAAATTCAAAAAATGTTTTGATCAGGATCAACTAACTACCTTTCTTTCTTCTTCCAATTTTCAGGTCTCTTTCGAATTCTCGCACCGTCTCCCAATCTGCTTTGAAAAATGGATGCGAGAAACATTATCAGAACTAACGTAAACTGCTGAGAACTTAGCAATATAGAATAATAATGATAACAATACATAATATATTTATGCGTACATGCATACATATCGTATATACTGAAGTGTTCGATCACTGGATGAAATCATACAACATTATAAGGTAGATAAACAAACATACAATGAACGGTCATTTTTCAGAACAAACCTCAGTTGAAAATTGTGAGATAAAATGATGATTGTAATGTAAGATGAGAAACAAGCTGATAAACAATAAGCAGACACTAAGGCCGACAGGATAGAAGTGAATTGAATTTACTGGAGAACAACTGCAGTATCACAAGTGCTAAGTGACCATCAGGTTTTGGATGAAGTGTATGCCTGTAAAATGTGTTGAACAGCTACATTTGTTGCTGTTGTTCGAGTAGATGAAAGGATAAGTAGATGTGGGTAACTCGACAGCATTTACTGTAACTAAATGTGAGTTATTGAAGTGATGACATGGTATGCTGAAGGCTAAAATGAAACGCAAACAAAGGCAGATTTCAATTCCATGTAAGACGTCGTCCAGTAGGATATCTGAGTTACAGGGAGCAAACATATAATCAATGTATTACCTATGGATGTAATGAGGTTCAATATTATGAGAGAAGTTGGAATTTTCTATTTCGACATGATACTTTGTGACAACACAGTTGTTACTGGTGATCCATGTGTGAGACCATCATTTCGGCGGTATATCTGATCATTGAAGCTGAATGTCACATGAAGGTGCATCTCATCAAGAGCCCTCTGAAATAGGTGCTTGAATTTCCTAGTTTCATTTTATCTGAAACAATGTAGTGTCACTCATAACCTACAGTTGAAGTGAGTTGTTCAAGGGTGAACATACGAATGACATGAGTTTACAACTGGTGTCAACATCCTCAACGCTGTCAAAAATACTGGACATTGCTTTGAACATTCAATCACTTTGAACCATGTAACTGACGTGTATAATGATCTTAAGGTTGTCTGTCGAATTCCCTCAAATATTTCACATTTTCTCCGCCTTCAGATTTCTAAACTGGCACAGACATTGGTCAAGTATTTACCAAAGTCAAACCTTTGAGTTCACATCTCCACGTGTGTAGATTAGGGTGCTGATAAGTGATTACTTGCAAATGTTCAAATATTAACAATTTGTTTTCACTTTCACTCGTGTTTTTCACTCGAATCGCTCTCTTAATTCTCCACTATTTGTAGACCCTACATGGAAGGATAATAGACCAATGTTCCTCGGCCCACTTCTTCTCAGTAGATTGACAAATTTATCTGTACTGTTTCGAGAAATGCTTTGTATGTGTGTACAGCTATAAGAGATGGAGTGACTTGATCGAAACTATGCTTCTTTCTACTCATTTGTTGACCTTCTACAAGCACATGATTGAATTCTCACTGTGCATTGCATCCTCGCCATTTCATGCATAATTCTTCCTCAGTCTCATCTGAATACTGACTAATTTTCTCTTGCGAAACTTACCATTCCCTTACTTTTCAGTTGACGCTTCACTATGTTTTACTCTGTAAGGTATTTCGGCCAACGAATCAGAGTACACGTAGAAATATTCGACACATTCACATAGCCTTCACATTCTCATGAATTGGCCACATTTGAGAAGGATGGAATCCAGTGTTGTATCGAATAGCCAGTGGTGCGTCGCCCATCATCGAAGGCTTCACTCGTGTGGGATTTCCGACAATGACTGAAGTCACGTAAAAGCGTACCACACACATTGGTAAAATACTGTTTCCTACAAGGCATAAGATAATTTAATTTGGAAACATATTGGAGTCTAATTGTCACCTTGATCATTATCATCATCGTCATTGTCATTATCATCGTCAGATTCCTGCTTTTCGCTCTTCTTCCTACTGCCTTTCTCACGGTTTCCGTCATCTGGGAGAATGAAAAGGATGAAATGAGTAGGATTTTGACCAAGGAAGGTAAAAAATGTAGATCATTTTGTACATGGAAATGTCATCAGTCTGAAGCATACCTGAGTGTTTTGTAGATTTCTTTTTCCTTACGATTTTCACCCTTATTTTTTCGTCATCCTCTTCTTCTTCCTCATCTAAAACATGAAGCAGTCGCGTGTTCTGTGTGAAATGGGAGCATCACATCTTTATTTTCAGTATTATACACGTGTGCACACTAGTGTGGACAGAGGAACACTGATGAATTGAATGGCTGTGTCAGTATCTTGATTTGATTGTGCTCACCTCTGAAGTCTTAGGAGAGTGATCAGTTACCATTCAGGTGAATAAATCATGCCGTTTGTTAAATTCAGTCATTTCTCAGTATGCACCTATTCACTCCGAAATCGAAAGGTGGTCATCTAATATCCTGCTGATATAATGAGGACGGTGAATGATTTATTTACCACTATGTAAGATTAAAAATATAACTTATTCGTTTTCATATTACCATCAGATTTGGGCTTTGACTTTGGTTTCTTTTCCTCAGGTTTAGGCTTTTCCTCCTCTATAAGTAGAATAGAATATCACAATTAAGCATCTCTTAGGTCAAAAGTCAAGGAGGATATCTTATATTCAGAAAATCGCTTTCGTTGTCTTCTAATCATGTGGTGTATTCAGACCTGGTTTTGCAGGCATTGTTGATTGATGTGAGTAACCTCCAACTACCTGATATATGTCGAAGACAGAATCTTGATTTTACAATCCTCGACAAAACTAATCACACTGTAAGATTTCTCTATGTCGTGGCATACCCCAGTGTAGCTGAGACATTCTATTCACAATGATACACTTCATAAATCCTGAAGATCATTTTGCTTAGCTCTTCAATGCCTCATGTCATTCAGCTTAGCATGAACTTACTCTCTGGAAATCTAAATAAAGGTGTATTGATCTTATTGATTGATAGAATATTTGATGGAGGCAAAACAAATGATGGAATAGATATCACTATCAGAATGATGGTACGTGAGTGGATCTAAGTCACCAATTCCAAACCACACAACCAATTGTATCCAATCATCGATTTCACTGTTCGAATGGAACTCAACTTACTAGTCTGCATTCACTCACAGCGTTTTCACCAACAGTAGAACACCGCAAGAAGTTAACGCTTTTGATGTCTACTGGTTTCATTGATAATACTTACTTTTCTTATTTTTGTCAACCTTCACTCTTCTGACTACCCGAATCTCAGATCTCGATTTGCGCTCATCATCATCTGAAAACATGTGGATACAATTCAATTATATTCTGTAGACTTTGTCCACGTTAACTTATGTTTATGTTTAGTTATGTTGAGTTAAATGATTTGCAATGCGAAACAGGTCATTTGAGCTAGAAATAATTGTGAGTACTGATTACAGACTGCTGTTGCATTCGGAGATTTCAGGTTGACGAAATTCCTACCATCGAATTGAACAGAATGATATGCTAATATGAAATGAGTGAACTTGCAAAGTTATGTTGAGAGGAGAGAAATTTGCAAGGTTCCATGTTTTTTGGACTATGAACATCACCTGAAACATTAAGATGGTTGAAATTATTTGTAGCTCAGGTAGATGATCCATGTTCTTTTGTGTTCTGTGACTGAACCAGTCAGTTCAGATAACTTGACACAACACAACACAACACAATACAACCAAGACTGCCTAAATACCTCAGTGGAAATGTCGCTCACTGCTGAAGGGGATGAATCAGGTCTCGAGTTTCAGAGGAGAAATCATTTCAATTAAGGTTTTCGTACACCCAGCGGGCAAGTGCCAACAACCGTGGAAGCAAGTTGAATTGAAGCTTCTCAATGGTTGCCTGCAAACAACCAACCCAACGCATACCTTTACAAATTTCAGAGTGATCACTATTCACATGTGAAAATTGTTTTAATGTCTGAAGTCTGCACCTACCGATGACTTAGTGATGTTCATATGAGAGTACTACTGTCATAATGTATGTGAAAACGGTCACTTGTTACAATTATCAAACAGATCTTCTTGCTCTGTACACTGGATCAAAAATGACGTCTCACACCATATAATATAAATTTCTCATGCACACATCTGGAAAACCACTCAGTTGATTTTATGAAAGTTAGGAGACGCAACAAGTTTAACGAAGCTTTCTAACTAGGCTAGAAGTTGCGCATTTCACAAAGGGGTTGGGAGATTATTTGACTTGCATAACTTTCTGTTACTTCTTCTCTAATATGATTATTTTCAAAATACAATATGAATGTTGGCTACCAGTTGAGAAGGTTATCATGAAATCGACTTCATAGGCTGCAGACATTTTACCCATTCATTGTCTGCTGGTCTTAGCCTTATACGGAGGTGTAGACTACATGACTGGAGTCAATGAGATCATAAGAAAGAGAGGTGGGGAACACTGGGTGATGATGCTGGAAATCTACTATGACACTTCAGATGATTGATTCACTCCTTGGCGTCTTCTAAGGACTGAATATTGTCTTGGTTGTATTGGGTTCTGTGAGCTTTGTTGTTTAATCGTGAAGCTTTCATCCTCCTTCTAGATGTCATCATCAGTACTAACTTCAGTATGTAGTGAGCTGTCATTATCTCTCCGTGAGTGTCAAAGCAAGCTACTAAAACAGTCAAGGAGAGATAATGACAGCTCAATTCATACTGAAGTTAGTACTGATCATGTCGTCTAAAAGGAGGATGAAAGCGTAACGATTTAACAACTCAGCTTAGAGAACACAATGCAACCAATACTATCAACCTGAGCTACAAATATTCTCTACTATTTACTGAATATTATCGTTACCATCGATTTTCGAATTTCTCTTCCTCTCGTACACCTTTTGTCCACTCTGTTATAAGACATCTTTATTTCACTCGTTCTCGGTATGCCTGTGTGAAGTGTAACAAACTGAATTCATGGACTTCTCTCCGAGGTTTCACTTTCATTACTTTTGTCTATCTGACTAAATAACAGACCGCTACTCAACGAGATGCGACAAGGAATTCAGTATATGATTGTTGATTTTCTTCAATAACATCCCCATCTCGACACGTCTCGTGATGTAGAATAAACATTTGGAAATGTTGAATTTGCATAGTTGATGGTTGAATTACGTTGTATTGGAAGCGTAGCTGAAATACAAATTATTATTTGTTCTGCTATTTCACTTGATAAATTGACAAGCTAGTAAGCTGATTGTTCGAATCAACTCAACACTCACAATTTAGATGTCAGTTCAGATTTGCACACGCAAACACAGGTTTATTCAGTGTTCATTGGAATGGCTGCTAAGAAATTATTAGATATTGATTCAAACAATAGATATCTAATCCCGTCTTCTTGTTCGTGTCTCTCTATAACAGCTTAGTTTATCATTCTAAGTTTTGTATATTTTATTATAGTTCATGTATACCACTGATTGAGTGGAAGCAATGTGATCAGTTTGGACTACATTTAGAAACATGGTGTCTGATAAAATGTTGCCTACTTTATGATGATCTTTTTCCATCAATTGGAATACAAGTATGTTTATGATTCCATTTGAGTTGATTTATCCTATGTATCACATAATGGAACAGTGATACTACTTGTCATCATTACTATGTA
Organism: Heterobilharzia americana; assembly: GCA_944470555.2. Classification (NCBI taxonomy): domain Eukaryota; kingdom Metazoa; phylum Platyhelminthes; class Trematoda; order Strigeidida; family Schistosomatidae; genus Heterobilharzia; species Heterobilharzia americana. The sequence goes on from OX104129.1 coordinate 85,884,716, forward strand.
GTCATGTCAAGATCTTGATATGACTATGGATGACAAATTGTGTCCGAGAGGTAATGGAGTAAAGAAAACGTTTCCACAATACGATGCATTAAATGAATCAGGTGAACCGGAATTGCATTCCACCATAGAGTTCACATGTTACCCGTGTATAAATACCTTTATAGTTTTGACGTTTATTCGTGCCTGCAAACCTTGTCTGTGTTACAAAGCAGTGTGTTGAAGTCAGATGTTTGTGTACAAGTAAATTATGGGCAGTGTGAGAGGATGTAAGTTTTGCAGTGAGTAGAACATTTTGTTCTGTAATTCGCCAACCAATTCATAATGTGCAACTGTGTGCTACGTGAATCAAAAAAGCTTATACAAAATGCAAGTGGTTAGCATGACAAATATCTGTAGGTATATTGTACATTCTATAAACACTTGAGACTCACCTGATGCAGGTTTCTTCTTCGCCTTCTTTACAGCTATGAAAACCAGTTAACATGAAATGAAATGTAACTATTTCGAATTCAAATGACACTATACAAATGTTTATACATTTAAATACTAACTGTGTGAGGAGAAGATATAAGAAGGCGACATATTCCTCCCGAAGGTCTACCACTTCAAAGATTTCTGGTTCCAAGTTGTGGTTTTAAGAACTTTTTCGATTTACATCTTATGTCCTCACTTCTCTCACTGGCTTCTTAATTGCTTGTTTCAGAAAACCATTTTAGATAATCACAAATAATTCCTAAATCAAGCCAAGCATTGAATTGAATGCCACTAACAACTTTTCTATTAGTAAGCCAGATTGAAGCATTTGACAACATTCGGGGGAATTTCAACATCGTGTTCTCCAGATTGTGTTGTCGTATGATGTAAACAAACAAGTAGTTGAGCAGGGGTGCTGGATGACACCATCAAATATAATTTTTTAGTCATAATATCACACTTGTATCTATCCAAGTTCGAGATAAGATTGCTAACTGTACTCATACATATACACTTCAGTTTTGAATGAGATGGTCTAAAGAAATGTAGGCACTGGATAAACGATATCCATCATTTTGGTATTTGTATTTTGAAGTGAATGTGAAACAGAATAAATGTTTCAATAGAAGACATGCTATTCAGTGCTGATAGATTCATTCACGACAGTTAGATCAAACTGAAGTAAACCATATCCAGGCTTATATATGACAACTTGAATTGAGTTCTTCTGCATGGATGATTCTGCATTGTCAAGTTGTTGAGTAGAAATGATGATGTTCACACGTAGTGAATTATGTGGTGTCTGAGTGATGATTAACTGCGCTTGCTTCACGGATATTTCAGATTGCCTAGAAACTTCCTTATTTGCATGTAATGAGGAGGTGATGCATGTCTGGAATCCTGGGAATTCGCCTAGAGATAGTGTACTGAAAAATGCGGCCATCGAAATGTGAAGAACCAGGAATAACTTCGCGAATAAGTTGTACGTACATGAACCTCATTTGATTTTGTCTGTAGACTTATGAATTTCCATGAAGGGCAGGTTTCGAACTGATGCCTAATCTAATCACAGGTGATCCTCATAATAGAATCCTTTCCATATCATTCTCTTAACTGGATGAAAGTCATGGTGATGAGATAGGTGAAATGCAAAATGAGAGAATAGAATTACCTTTAGGAGTACCTTTAGTAACCTTATAACTATGTGGTACAATTATCTCTTCTGTTTTCATTTCTGTGATGACATCCCATCCGTCTTCTAAAATAAGAAGAAAAGAAAAAGCATCAGGTTGTTTCAATGATGAAGATGTTATGTTGTTAACATTTTCACCGCAGTGTAATTTAACATTTGGATGGTTGTAAAAGATTCAAAGATGAATTGAGTGGAGATGCTGTCGACTGCAATCAACAACCAATTATCGTGTGTAAACGCACAGTCAATTTTCGCTTCTTCTTCTTCTTCTGTTCATTATATTGATATATTTAGCTGCCAACTTCCTCTTAGTTCAATCGTCCAAACTTCTCTTACGATCATATTGTCACAGTTGACTTTTCATACCTAATTCCCTCCCAACATCTGACAATCTGATGAAACACTTCAGTTCTTTGATACTTATTACTCAGTCTGACATATCGTAGTCTGATTTACACTAGTAATCAACAACGCGTTACTGACCGAGTGATTGTTGAACATTTAGATTTGCTGGCATACTCGAATGATGAGTTGATCATAATTGGGCGGAACAGTTTCAACAAATTATGCTTTCTAACTGATTAAGGTGATCGTTCGGTTTATATGGAAGTAATTTTTGTGAGAGATTGAAACCATTTGTGGAAGCAGTGAAAATTCAGAAGCACTGAACGCCCGTTTTGTCCTAGTTTTGGACATTCAACAGTGTATAACCACACCACTGTGAGAGATGGAGCTTGAATCCATCATGTCTCATGGCAAGTACTCTACCATTCAGTTACTTCGGGAAGATCCAACGTTCCATACACTGCTAAAATCTTTCTTTTGTAAAAATACCTTCTCACAACAACCACGTATCACCCCTTTTCGTGTTTAAACGTCAGCATGAAACTGAAGCCTTGCTGTCTACATGAGACTCGTCTCATCTTCAAACAGTCAGAACAGGTGTCACGTTCCATTGGTTGACGTTGTCCATCAGTTTCATAATCCTAGAATAGGACAGACATTCATTTGATGAATACATCAGTATTTCAGAGCACAGAAATAGTAAGAAACTAGTTTCCTCATAAATATACGAAAACCTGATCTGAGGCGATTCGTGACTTTTCTGAGTAAGTTCCATTTCAAGAGTAACTTGTTATCGGTTGAAAGTAAGGAGATCGAGTTTATGGCTTTCAACGGGAGTTCTCAACTCAACAATAAATTGGTGAGCAGCTATTTCTAAATGTATAAGACCATTTACTGAAGTTCAGCGAAGAATGATCAGCAAGCGAAATTTGTGTCTATACTACGTGCCCATCCATTTATCACCTCTCTTATCAATGGTTTGAAGGTGAAGTAGCAGAACTCATATCTTGTACACTCAGATGCTTCTTACTACGACTATCTCCCAAGACTTCTCTCTTCACACACCAGAACACAAATGCAGTGAATTTGAGATAGGAATGTCCACGTCCTATGAACTAAGTGAGTGATGAATTCACAATAAGTAAGAGTTGACATTCAGATGTTAGATAAAAACGTCTACTTTTGGTTTAGCTTACCTGGTGGAATAGTGAATGGTAAGGCTCTCTCTTTTCTTCCACCCTCTGCTGTACTATTCATCTCTTTCACCGTTTGCCATCCACTCCAATCTAGTCACGCTGTGTTAGTCAATATTGTATCTCACCTGTGATTGTATGTGTTTCATTTTCAAACACTTTCGGAGGTTTACCCACGTTAACACGTTTCATCAATTTTTTCACTGACTTCTCTACAAACAAGTTAAAATATATCATCAGTCAGCATACATATCAGTTTCATTTTCGCAAAAATTGACATGAGAATTTACATTAAATTCAAGTGTTCCACACAATTTGATTTCCATTTATTCAACACAAAATGTTTGCAAGAATTTATTCAGAACATATAAACAAGTCAGGAATTTTTCAGTCTCTCTCGACACACGTCTCACCGTTTGTTCACAAGAAGTTAAATCTGGTTTTATACTAATACTACTTATATGGTGGTTATTTCTCATCGAAATCGCATTGTTGCGCTTGCATAAAAGGATTTTAATATATATCACACAGATGTCAGACTGTAAATGGTCATGTACACTTATGTGTCGGTATAGCATAGAGAGTTTATGAAGTTTTCAATGAATCATTTATTAGATAACAATGAAAAGGTGAGCAAGTTACAAGAATTTCGATGTTTACAATAAGGGAATTTGCAGAAAGTTAGGCTGCTCAAAGTTGATGCGAGGATCATCTTACTGCTTCATATTCACTCATTTATGAAGATGGGAAAACGTTATTTCAGTGACCGCTGATGGTATAAAATATTCAATCAGTTACGGATTTTCGCAACAGTACTCATGTGTGAGACAGCAACAAAGTGAGTTGTGTTGAAGCCAGGAATATGCTGACACACAACATGGGTAAGCGTGCTGATACGATTGTGTAATTTGATCAGCTCCGATGACTAAAACGTGAGCTAGTTATAATGAGCCTTAGTCTACCTTCTTGGATGGCATTAGGTGAGTTGGAATCAAGTTATAATTAAGTTGGTGTTTGATGGACCAAGGTGTACTACGTCACTGAATGGTGATGAAAGTCATGTAGGAGTGTAGAACAATCAGAAGTTGGACATTCATCATGTAAAATATCTCTTACACTCATTCATAAATATATTTACTTATTTTCACCAGCGAAATGCTGAGCATTTTAGTATCATTTGTATCGCCTTATTTCGTGTACTCCAGTTCTCAATATCTCTTCCTTTCAAGTTTATGCATTCCTGTTTGTTTTGTGATCAAGATATTTCGACATCAGAGACTCCTAACATCATCACAAACGAAAGCAACTTGAAAATATTAGTTAAAACTCATAACATTCTGTCTCATCTAAGGTTATTCCATCCCATGTGATATACAGTTGTGTATAGTTCAATGTACTAAATGATAAGATATGACTATCTGCTACATCAAAGGACTAATCTAACATGAAATCATATTCTACCACAGTGCCTAAATTTATGCTTATATTGCTGTGAATAATAACCGTTAAATGCAGTTTTATTGATCATATCACGAAGACGAAGAGGCTCATCTCAAGACCCTACTAACCAGTTAGGCTTTGGTCTTTAGGATAGCATGAATGCACCTAGCCTTGAAATCTAATAAGTAAGTAAAATGAAGTTACATATACTTAGTTTTGTTTGTATTGTGTTCCCTGACGTGGGTTGTTTAACGAGTAAACAACCCACCTCTGAGAACTGATTGAAGCCACGACCATACTCCTGAGCTACAAATATTCTCCACCTCTTCATATACTTAGTTTGTCTCACATTTCAGTCTGGTTAACATTGTTTCATTGCAAGTGGAATGGAGACATTCGGCAAGAAACTTTGAGGCTAACTCTCATGCTAACTGGCATGCGTCATCAAGGTGTAGGTGTAACTGCGATGCAAAGAGGTCCGGACTGAGACTTGAACCCACGTTAAGAAGGGCTGCATTCATAGTCAACAATTGTATTTTCCACTTGTAAGATAAATAACTTGTGAACAAGATGCTAACAGAAAAGATTTTGATTTCGAGTGTGGAAAGGTGTAGCCTGGTCATGGAATGTATCTGAAGCAACATTGAAGTTCCTAGAGTTAATTGACAGACCTCAGTCAATGCGTAATTCCTTCCAGTGTAGGGTGACGCGCCTCAACAATCAACTAAATCTATCCTAATCTCTGAGAAGAATAGGGATTTAAAGGTCGCAGATACAAGAAATTAGGATCCAGCACTCCTAACATATTGCAAAGCATCGTAAACCGTCTTGTTCATGAATCGTACAAAAAATGAGCAGACTGGGTGTGATATTCGTATCTGTGTGTTGTTCACATCATTATCATCAGCCTGTAAATCATCTACAAATCAATTTGGCTTGACAATCAGTTTCTCTTGGTGAAAGGGCAAATATTCCCGACCAAGATATCCATTATTATTTTGCATTACACTGAACCAATTGAACCTTGATCTACGTTTTCATAATTTCATATTAGTATGTAGCATGACTGAGTAATTAGGCTTCGAGAATTGAAAATCCATATTACATTCATCAAATTGAATGCTTCAAACATAACAGAGTTAAATACAACGAGTAGGTTCACTTTTCATCATCACAGAGTAAAATAGGAACTATTCACTTTTCATCTGCGCCTTCATGATGCCATGGGTGTCGCCACCTAATTCGCATTAAGTGATACGGTGTAAAGTGTTGGAACAAAGATTATCATTAATAAATACTAAAATTTATTCCCGAGTGAACATTCTGCCAGCAGTTCTGTATTTTACGAGAAACGTAGACAAATGACAAGCTCCTCATAACTAGTATATAATGCGAGACAATCCCATGACAGATATTCCCCAAGGTTTCAATGAAACTTATCCTCATGAGCATCATCAAGATTGTGCATAAGCCAATCTGTAATCAGCATCATTCTTACAATAGTTCAAAACTACCCACAACGACTGACTGGATATTAAACTTCAACATTACTATCATTTCACAGCCACATAAGTGATAGACAAATTCTACTGTAACAACATTCAGATTTCTCTATCATCAACACTTCAGAAAATTACTGTACACATCAGTTACCTGAACAATAAATAAAGTGTTGTAGAATACAGAATACATTGTACAGGTTGAGCTTACCGTCAGCACCATCGACATGAAGATACAGGAATGCGCAAACAAGATACGTTGATAACAGAATCTGTGAGAAGATAAGAAACACATATTATTGTTCATTGTGTACACATTCCTTCACCTTCATCATTTCTGTTGAGTACTTGTTCTGCTTTTGCTTAAGACTACTTACTCACTGAAGCCTATTTATAGTAGGAGATTTCGATTTATCTTGACATAAAATGGTTATTATTGACCTGTTCTCAATTATGATTGACATTTCTTATTTCGTTTGACATTAAAATAGTTAATATTAGGAGTGAAGTTGTCAATAGAATTTCATCACCGACATCATAGTTCCAAGGAATCACTTGATTTTCGATCCAGTCTCATGGAACCGCTTACAACAGTAATCGAATACGTCTTTCACCGATCGAGTTATATCCTCTAATGGGTGATGTATAGAAGATCAAATTCAGAATCTTCTTTCAAAGTCATGAATAAAGTGAAATGAAACATTTCAATGAGAGTGAGGATTTGCCATATGAATACAGTAGTAGCTATACCGAGAATAAATTATAGTATGGTGACAATCTGATAAACGACTGAAACTGACACTTATATTTTGTTGAACTGAGAGTAAAATATGAACTTCGAATAGAATAAATATGACGTTGGTGGCGGTAACAAAAGACTAAACAAGAAGGGGAGTTGAACTTTGCAGTTTCTCATTTCCTAGTTGTGCCATCAGTGGATCTGCTGGAACAAGATCTAGCGATGGATCCATCAGCAAACGTTGTGTTTTACGGTGAAATTGGCCAAAAAATTAAAATTCCACAGTCATCATATAGAAAAACCCAGCTTTGGTTTGAAGTAGGTGTGAGTTCTTTAGTCTGCTGAGGTGTTCATAGCGTCTACTTGGTGTCCCACGTCATAAGACAGACATGCTCCTGCGCTGTGAAATGAGGACAAACCTCCGAGACGTAAACTCTTTGGCATGCACTGTTTGCAATCTTGGTAGACAACCACCGCTCTGTTCTTCATTCGTGCTTGCTACCGCCTGTAAATATGAATTGACAAGTATACTTAGATTTGCAACCTTATCTTATCAAGTCTGCTGAACCACGCATATTGGTTGCTTCGGTGAGAAAAGACTTGCAGCCTGATAGATTCCGCACAGCGCACTCCTAACTCGTGTGTTAATTCTCGTCTGAGCATCCTCTCCAATGTAAGCCAAACGCTTGTTGTTTTCAGTGATGATGCCCGTCGCTCACTTCTTTCGGCTTTGGCAGCTTTTCTGCACAAACTTCATCTGACAATCAATATTGAGTAGAAAATGTTCGTCCACCTTTACTTTGGGAGCTAAATCTCTCTGTCCTAGGAAAAACGTCCTAACTTAAGGCCTAATATAGCCAATTGAGCAGAATCTAGTGACGTTTAAACAGAATTCGCTTCATGTGAATTTGCTTTGATCGGTACCATCTAAAGTATCATTTTCACTATGTCTCAAACATAAGTCGAGAAAATCCAGTTGTTACTTCTTTTCAAATTCCATCCTTGCCTTAATCTTATGATGTGCACTGTTGAGATGTTGAGGCTGCTTACTTGATTGTTGTAGGTTTCAACAAATAATATACGTAGCATAAATATATCATAAACTAGGTATGGTTTCATCGATCACAGATTTTAGGGTGATGTTCCTAATTCTGATATGGAGATGTCCATCATTATCGATCCTAGTAGACTTCCAACATCACCTACAAATTGCTTATGCATGGTGCCATAAATTACATTTGAACATCTTAAGCGGGAGACGCTTCACTCCTGTTGTCAGCAAAGGAAGTTCTTCCGTGTCTTTTGTCTTTGATAACGATACACATGTGAAGAGAGAAGTTATATCACATGAAGTCACGAATGTGTCCGACATGCTGAAATAAGTTATTCCGTTGACGAACACACGGTGTTTCTCAAAGTACATATTGACAAATTCAAGCAAATCTTTCATCACTTCATTGCAAATAAACAGGGAAGCCTGTAATAGGAAACGGCTCTCCAATATATAAATCTCATTTATTTTTGGCTGTTCATACATGAACGGTGTATGAAAACTTGTGAATATGAGTTCACTGTACCTTTCATTATCAATCAGCATCGTTGTGAATAGTTGTTATAGAGATCATTCACATATTTATTCAGGTTGAATGCAGCTGAGGAAGATGTGATCAGACGAAATAGCATCATCCCATCCTCCAAATAGTGTTCTCACCACACCAGTCATCTAAATAAATGAAATTTGTGAAACGGAGATTGTGTCGGTTGTCGGTCAGACTGCCAAATAATATGGTGATGAATGGATGCAGAACAGAATCAGAAGTTATCAAGTCGTAGTTTCATAACTTACATTAGTAGTTCACTACCAGTAGCGAGTGAAGATACAGGTTCCTATTAATCTTGAAGAATTACTTTGCACTTCGATTGCGTAAATAACTGAATATCCCTAACCATGATGAAACGCGAAGTCGCCATTTTTCTTGCTTGTCCCAAGGTGTGTAATGAAGTGATTTTCGAGTAGAAAGAAGTAAAAGGTGACCAGAAGAATGCATGGCATGAGTGCATGAAATATATGAATATAGTTCTCAGCCATATGAATGAACGTAGACCTATTAATTATAGTCTAAGCGATAACAGAAACGGATGGGTGGAGAATTTATGTGGCATACTTCGAAATCGATCTCAGAGGCGCAGATACAGACAAAGATTATCTTCATGCTAATAAGAATGATTCGACACACACAGGTCCCCCTAATCTTGAAGAATCACCTTGCACTGCAATTGCACGAGGTGTGTATCATATTTATGGGAACGCATCACTTAGTGAATGAGTGCGTCTCGAATTTCTTCTATCTTGTGGCACAAAATAAGCATTATCACAAATACACTGGAGGTCAAAGTGTATTTGGCTTGGTAACGCCTTCCCTCACCACCACCCTCTTCTGAAATGACTGCATACAGAATTTCAAAAACGACGTTGAAGACAAATGGAGAAGTAAAATAATCCTGTCAAACCCTACTACTGTCTTAGACGGCTGTAAGCCCTTACACTATATGAGGTATTGGTGAATTCGGCTTCCAGTAGGTGAACATGTTCCTCTATCTACACTCTACTCTACCAAACAACCGCAGTGCATATTTATGTCAAATCACTCGAAATCATTTACTATCTAATAGGTGGCTAGCAATTTATTTGACGGTGTTTGTGCCTTCTGCAGATGGTAAACACGTGGTTAGTGCATCCTCGGACTGTTACAGTTCTGACATGCTCAAAGTGGATTCGTTTTCTAGGCGTTTTGAACAGCTGGCAAAGTATGATGTCTCCAGCACCTCACGGAATACCAGTTGAAATATGACACTGTGACGATGATCAAACATAATACACACACACACACAAGTGAAGACTGGAACAATAGGGGATTCCTTTCTTACGAAAATCAGTCTCGTCAGGTGCTTCACTATCAACCTACCATGAAGTTGAACAAATTGTGGCTGAATGAGACACAGTACCAGGCTGACATAAATGCTGCCTTACACCTAGTTAGTTCGACGACCGACTTGCTGACAATTGTCTTCTCACTGTCAGCGGCTCACATCAGCTGAAACACCTTCCAGATTTTGCTAAATGGATGCTAAATAGATGCATGCATTCCTCGCTTTCTCAATACCAAACCTCACAGTCTGTAGATAAATGCTGTTCGATCTATCGCATAAGGCATTGAACCACAACATTTCATTCACTTCCCACTAGCAGACGCCAATAACTGTCAGTTACTTGCAACAAGTTCACAAAAGACCCAGTGTAGTGTCACTTGCTTAGTGCAGTCACCTCCAGATCCACACACACACACGCACACACACATACACTACTTGGCATGGTCACAGAGTCTTCGAAGTGCATCCAATGCTCATCAATACTCTCTGCAGGTTGAACAGCTAGCCTTGCATGCATGCACTTCAGTCAGCTAGCTATCCATGTCCAATACATGGTGTATTCACTTCCTTCACGTGGACTCATTCCAGATGAAAATCTCGATGACCATGGAAAGCGAGATGATGCTTCAATATCTTATTATTTGTGTTGAGAGTTTGGAGGTGTCAGTGAAAGCCTGGTGGTCCTTAGTACTACGAAGCCGTTGATAACTGACTGTAATTGATAACATGATCTGTCCCAATCCAGGCTTCAGTAGCATTTTTGAGAATAATGATGACTGGGAAAGCGTAGTGTTCCACAGGAGGTTGTAGGTTTTACCTCCAATCGACGAAGCCCTAATCACCACCTTAACCACCCACTTCTCGACCTAGAATCACAACCTGTGTGTTCGATTCGCCAGACAGCATGACACAATCTATCAGTGAGAATGGTAAAAACCGTCACTCACTTGATGATAGAACTCATCCTTGGACTGCAGTCAGTGTACACTTGCGGAGAAATGGTGAGCGGATATTGCATTCCCTGTTGATTACTCTTAACTTCACTCGAACCTTCTAGCTATGCATCACACAGAAAACGCTTGGTGTGGTTCCCGTCAAATAATACGCCTACACATGTGAGTGGCACTCAGTGCGATGTGAACTCTTAGACAGTCGTCCACATACGCCAAAGAGTCTGCAGGTCGGCGTGAACGGACAGACATTTTGGGCAGATGAGATGGACAGAGTAGAAAGTTGCGCCGAATAATTCATTTGCATTTCGATCTTGACTCTCTGATTGCAAAGCCTTTTGTAAAAGGATTCACGAATTCACCATCCACACTCAATACTCACTAGAAAGGGGACTTGATAATGTCGAAAAGAGAACAAGGATTCTGGATTGCAATAGGTATGCTTCTTAAGCAGTGCAATTGAAGCCTACACGGAAAATCCTACACATCATTTCATATACTTGCAGCATTGTCACATTGGCTTAGATGCAGTTGCACTTAATCGATAGATAGCCTTGAGGATTCTCATGTCAGTCAGTCAGTCATAATGGCAGAGAACAAGCACAGTCAGTAGAATGTCATTACACATGCAAAATCTATTCATGATTTCACTAGACATCACACATCACATTCACACGTCACAATGTCTATTTGTGTGAAGAGTCACAATTGACCACACCAATACACAGCATACATCAACAGCGACGTTTCCGCAGTCCTAGTCTAACTTGTATGTTGTCTGATCGGCTGCAATGTTTAAACGCTCAAGGTGGTCAGCTTTATCTCATCAGGTAGGTGTATTCAGAGACGTTGTATGAGATATCTTAGTGGAGAACAGCTTTCTGGAGGAAATGTTTGACAACTGAGAGAAGTAAAAGCAGCCTAGGACTTAAGTCACCGACAAACAGCTGAGTCAAGTGAATATGAATATGAAGATGGATTCGAGAATGATGATGAAGCAACAGCGTAGTTCATAGTTAAATATGATGTGATGGCGACATAAGAAGAGATGGATTGACTGGAAAGACAGTTGATTACACCAATAATCTTGTTTTGTGCAGGATGATTTACTGACAGTGTGATGGTAGTGCTTACCGTCAACGTTCAGCCATACGTTGTAGGTAGGCTTCAGCATTGCTTGAACTCCCAATTCAAAGTATGTGGATATACTGAGAGACAAATCGCCGAGCCGTTGACTCGATGTTTGATTTGCACGACAACATAGCAATGTGAGGTGCCTCAATATCATCCTCAGAATAATTTCAATTTATATTTATTTCGAGACTTCTCGTCAGCTGGAAACCGACTGGAATAAATGCAGAAATTGGCAGGAGCAATGTACTTTCAGTTAGAAGGAAGTTTAAAGCGACCGGTCCCTTTTGATGAATTTCAAAAGCGCAATGAGAAGATGAGGATTATCTGAAACATATGATGTATTAGCGCCACATATTTCCAACAATCTGATTACACATACATGAAGAAATGTAGACCTATTGATCATAGTTGAGGAGATGAGAGAAACCAGTGAGTAGTGAAACTGTCACATCTTTCCAAATCCACCTCAATGATGCCGATGCATCCACAAGTTATCTTCAACTGAACTACAATACTGAGTTTCACTATTGCATTGTTCCTCCCTGTCCTCCTTTCATGACTCTACAAATGTCCGCTAATTTCTTCCAAATCTCTCTTCACTCCATCCTGATACATTGTCACTCGATCTCTTGATGGCAGATGTGATATCTCGGAACGTCGAGCAACAACGTTACACTTCAGATTTATTCATGAAGACTGGCTGACTAGCTGGCTAACATGCACTGCATCGCATCACTTCCTTCATCTTCACAAATCAATCTCGTTTCTCTCGTTGTTCACCAGTGTGCTTTACAGGGAATTCGATGGGTAGCCATGATTAAAATAGCATGTGTTGTCACTTCCCTGGCTTTCTGTGGAAACAAGCCAACGTTGTGCATTACCACGAAAAATATCCACCCTGATGAAGAGTGAAAATTGGTTGTACAATGCCGAAATATGTGTATTCCAATGCGACAACACCGTAATCATTTCTCCTCGATTGTCTCCTCATTTCATATTCTGGTGATTTACATGCATAGTATTGAAAGTAATGACAATGTTCAATCCATCAGTCAGTCATTGCACGACACACAGAAACAACATATCTAGGTCACAAACCACAAATCTCACACTCAAATGACAGGTGAATCGATGAATGTCCTAGCTGGAGGAGATTTGATTTGCATATTTATTGAGTACCCAGTGCACTGGCTGAACATAATCGACGACAACAATTGTGTCAAGCGTAATGAAGGTATGAGTTCTATTTATAATAACATAACTCCACGTGTTCGCTTCCCTCACAACAGAACTTCACACTTCTCCTATTCACCACAATACTCATCGGTCTGATCTGTTCACCAGGTGAGTCGATCGTCGTGCAGCTGTATGCGCATATGAGTGTGTAAGTATTCGTGTGTGATTGCATGCCTGAGTGAAGTTTCTGTGTTGACTGTTGGAAGGTGGAATTGTCTCAGTCTATACTAACCAGGATTTCTCACCTCCCCTATTACAGTTGCTGAAGGCATGCTGGCCACACTGCCTCTTACAATCAGGGCGGTGCTCGGACCAGTTCTCAAACTCGGCTGCAAATTTGTGCCAGCCTTCTTGTTTCCAACTGCTGAGGAGATCGCCTCCTTCTAACATCTCCACTGGCGTGATGCATTCAATCAGCCTGTTGATGACGCCGCATCACCAGCCTACCTCCACCTGATTGTCATTCGATCAAGTAATAAATGATCATTTCTCCTCTCGTCTTCACTCTTTGCTTCACCAGACCTGACTAGGTAACATTTCGTATATCACCATATGAGTAGATGGTCGACGTGACACATTGAACGAGGGAGGCTGTCACAGGTTTAAATAATGGTGAATTTGCGCTGATCAACAAAGTTGATGTGTGAGTCGTTTCCAGTTGAGCATGATGAGACATCACCGGTGATCGACCGTACAAAGTCAGCTGTCAACTGCCTGGTGATGAGTTCGAATAAAACAGAAACATATGTCAGTCAGAGAAGCGAATTGAATTGGATCTAGTTGTGAGTGTGGTGTACACAGGATGGAAGGGGGGGATGAGTAAGGAGTGTTCACGTTTATCGAAAGTCGACTGAAGACTATACACGAAGATGTGAGTATGGTGTGCTAGAAGGGGTGTGACAGTAGATTAGCAGTAAGATATTTGTTGTGAAAATGAGAGAGGTATTTCGTGATATATTTTGTGTGACTGGAAGAGAAGATGACAGACAGTGCAAGTCGACAGTGATGCACACAGCGAAGATTTGCGTGACAGCATGTGAGTTTTCACTGCTTCTGCTCGTTGCTCTCCATCGTGGGGAGAGAAGGAGACACTCAGTCTGATGTGTATTTCATTAGCTTGTTCGTATCACATCACATCGCATCACATTCAGGGCATGAAGACAGAGGTACTAGAAGAATGTTGATACCCATTGAAGTTCCTCGACGTTTCACCAATCGATTCACAATCGAATTGCCTGTAGGCTTCATGAGTGAGAGAGAATAGCATTTAGGTGACTGTGTTGTGAGGAGGTTAGTGTAAATGTAGGATTTTTAGACTGAAGCAAAACTGTAACGTAATTGGAAGTGTTTGTGCGACGAAGCTTATCATTGTTGTAAAACAAAACACACACATTTCATGTCTTAGCTTTGGGATATATTGGAAACTTGAATAATGTTTCTGACGGGTGAATCACCTCAAAGATATCTGGTAGAGACTGAATGTGTACAATTCTGATTCATTTTGAGTAATTTGAACAATTGGCCTAAAATCAGTCCTATTATATGGTCAAAATATTAAAACAATTAGTTCCCTTGATAAACTTCGACAAAACAATAAGAAGATGTAAATTGTCTGAACCGTGTAATGTATTTGCGCAACACATTTCGAACTATCTGATCACACACGTACTTGTCATAGGTATTTATATAAAAACTCATGAAGATAAGGGGTGAGAAAATAAAAAGGGGTCAGGTAGGAAGGCTGACTTAAAGGCCGAATAACAATGAAAATCAATAGGGCGAAAAAATAATAGTACATCGAACTTGGTTTTTCAATAGTTGAATTTACCAAGGAAGGTTTAATGTGACAACAAATTGTTTATGAATACATAAAGGTGGTTTCAACTTCCTAATAGCTAAGGCTTCAACAAATTTCAGGATCCCTCTTCAACACGTTTTGTAAATAGGTGTAAAGGAAGTAGCCACATCAATCTTGTGACCTGTCTCAACGATCGGAGAACTTGGACGTCTGCTACCAACATTTATAGGTTCAGGTGATTTGACTTGCTTCTGAAGCCACTTTGGAATATGTTCCGAGGCCCTTACTTGCATGGATCTATTAGTCCTCCCTATGTATGTGTCACCACACGTACATTTGAATTGGTGGATACAGTGGGATGTGACATTATCGTTCACATGCTGTGGGGGTTTGGGCGAATATAATGGCTTCGTGGTTTCGATTACTCGAACCCTGGCTGCATAATAAGTCCTTCTAACAGCAGCGTTGAGTCTCTGCTTAAGGATTGCACTCTGAGAGTCACCTTTGTACGGAAGGCTGGTGAAGACATCCTTCTTTGGGACTGACTGCAGTTCTAGTTTTGACGCTCTGCTGATTTTCTTCTGCCTGATAAATGTTGATGGATAGTTATTTTCCAACAAAATATCGGTCAGTGTTCCTCTTTCATCTTCTAAAGTATCCTCGGTGCATATTCGTTGAATTCTGCTGAATAAGCACCTTACTAACTTTCGCTTGTACTGAACTGGGCAAAAGCTATGGTAATTTTATTTTCTCACCCCTTATCTTCATGAGTTTTATATAAATACCTATGACAAGTACGTGTGTGATCAGATAGTTCGAAATGTGTTGCGCAAATACATTACACGGTTCAGACAATTTACGTCTTCTTATTGTTTTGTCAAAATATTAATATATTTTTCAACGGAATTATGATCTAATATTTCTTACAATGAAAAATTCTGATGAATTTTGGACCTGCAAATCGTAGAAACTTTGTTTTCTCTGAAACTGACTAGTAGGTTTCTTTTCAAACTCAAAAAAACGCTGCATGATAGATGCTAGGAACAAACTCCGATTTCTAGGTTCACATTTCTGCTAAAACCTGAATCATTCTTTCCAGATCACAGTGGGCTTATCGCTCACAAATAATAATTCTAACATCCAACCTGCTTATACTTATGCCTCGTCAACATGACTGGAGTCGGTCAAGTGCAAAGATTTCTAGCCTCTGTCACATAAGAAGCTAACTGACATGCCAACTCCCTTCAAAACCTCTGTCGAAGCTCACTAAACCTATTCTTCAAGTCTGAGGATTTACTTAACGAGTCCTCACCTTGTGTCTTGGCACCTGGAGGGAAGACTGGAGTGCACGGGTGCGAGTGAACTTAATTCATCTCTGATTTCTATTCCAGCGGGAATCACACATATCGCAAATACCATCTCATGGTGAAGTAAGCATTCCCATCGAGCCTCTAGATGTCAAGAATGATATCGGAACACCATGATATGAGAAGTGTATCACCTGAATATAAAACATCCACAGAATACCTGAAATATCACTGAAGATCAGGAAACAGTGGAAAGGAACTGGTCTTGTGATGATTGTGTAACACATTGCCAAACGTATGAAAGGAGGCATGAAAATGTTTAACTTCCTACGTGAGCGTCTTAAAATGTCGACTAAAATATATGAATATCTCGAGGAAGGAGATAACATTTTTCCAGAGGGAGTGATTGGATAACCAGTATCATTATGGGAATGCTAAGTGGTCGAGTTGGTGAGGAAAGTTCGTCGGATGCACGCCATACCGTTATTACAACACATGAGACGGATAACTGAGAGAATAAGTGTACACTATGAAGAATGTAATCACGGGACTAAGTTTGTCCTAGAATGCAGTACGTTTGCATAACATGAAACTGACAGTTGATGTTGGCTGTCAGTGGAATTCAAGGCATATGTTTTCCCCAAAGCATGACTCTTTGGCTGAATTCATGTGGTTAGTATATACTGAGGAAATTCCGCTTTCCAGCATTCAACATGGGGACTCTAAATAGGCATGTAATCACACACGAATACTTACACACTCATATGCGCATACAGCTGCACGACGATCGACTCACCTGGTGAACAGATCAGACCGATGAGTATTGTGGTGAATAGGAGAAGTGTGAAGTTCTGTTGTGAGGGAAGCGAACACGTGGAGTTGTGTTATTATGAATTGAACTCATACCTTCATTACGCTTGACACAATTGTTGTCGTCGATTATGTTCAGCCAGTGCACTGGGTACTCAATAAATATGCAAATCAAATCTCCTTCAGCTAGGACATTCATCGATTCGCGTAGTGATTGATTTCTTTTGTTTCTGTTTCTTATCTAGGACTGGGTTTCTCACGTTTTCACATACTCCTTTGCCCACCATTTAAAAATAATCTTGACATGTTCACGTTTTACTTTCTCCTGCGACACTGAGCACTTACCCTTAGGTGTACACTAAATTTTCATGTGTTATTATATTGATGTTATTCACTCTCTTGATAGTATTGTATTACCTGCAAGTATTGATGTCAACAGAATCAGAATGACCTACTTCGATGACTAACTATTCAACACTAGCATTCGCATCTTTGCTGATATTTGTAACTGCTGGCCTACCGGTCAAGCGTTTCTGTCTGGTGGTAGTAACCCACTCAGATCGTTGAGTCACTCATCGTTCTTAATTGCAATTAGTTTTACTTCAATTCAACTTAAACTTAAACTTCAAAGCACAAATAAAATATAAAAAATAAAAACAAAATTATTCCTCTCTGGAATCGGAGAGGCGAAATGATGCCAGTTGGTGACAGCCTGCCTTCGGGAAGCCAACTGGCCAATGTGTCTTCTCTCTCCCTCCATGAAAGCGAAAGTAAACGTGGGGACATGGAATGTCCCCACCATGAATGAACCCAGCAAGGCAGCCCAGATTTCAAACGAGATGAAGAGGTATCACATTGAGGTGCTTGAAATTTGCGAAAGCAAATGGAATGGGAGTGGACTCTCCAGACTGTCAACTGGAGAGCAGTGTCAATAATCTACTCCGATATTGTCACCCAGACGACAACCACGAGCACACTGAGTTATGGAGTGGCTATCATGATGTCCCCAACAACATCGAAGGCTCTCTCTCTCATGCAGTGGAAACCAATCTCCTCCAAGATCAGGGTCATGACAGCAAGGTTGAAGTCGAAATGAAGGAAGGTAACAATCATACAGTGCTACGCGATGCACATACAAATAATGTAGATGAAGAGAAAAAGAAGGAATTCTACAGACAACTGCAATCAACACTGCAGAAGACCCCACCACAGTTGGCGATATCAAAACTCTAATAAGCGACATGAATGCCAATCTGGGAGCGGACAACACAGGACGAGAACAAATCATGGGTCGAGAATCGCTCGGTGAGGTGATGAACGAGAATGGAGAATTGTTTGCAGAATTCTGTGCATTCAACGATTTGGTGATTGGAGGTGAGGCACTGTGTTCAAGCACAAGGATATCCACAAAGTGAAATGGATTTCACCAGACATCAGGACACACTTAAAATCAAATCAACTTTATCTCAATCTCAAGAAAGTGGAGACGCAGCATACTTGACACAAGGTCAAGAAGAGGAGCAGATGTAGGTTCAAGAAGCCTTCAAGGAAGTTGGTGATAGACCAAGTTCAAGTACAACACCCAGAACAGAAACTGAAGGACGAAACTACAAGGGACATCTTCACGTCAGCCATCCAACAAGACAAAATGGGAGATATCGAGGAACATCCGTGAAGAAACCTGTGTGGAAGGACACTAGAAGTCTTTGAAAGAGATGTGGAAAGAAACCTGCACAGCCGTATTAGGAAGGAAGAAGAAAGAAGATAAGGAATGGATCTCGGTGGATAAATGGAAACTGATAGATGAGGGAGAGGAAGTTGGTGATGGTGAAGCAGAAGATAAACCAGTGCAGGGATACACAACGACAAGAGGAACTGAGCACAATGTATAAAACACTACATTGGACAACGAAGTGAAGAAGAGTGCACGCAAAGACAAAAGACACTTCCACGACATATTGGCAAGTGAAGCACAATAAGCTGCAGGCTGCTGGTCAGAAAGATCCAACAACACTGTATCACATAGCCAGGTTACTATCCGAGAGTAAAGAGATCAACAAAGAGGAAACCAATAAAAGATGATGACGGAAGTTAAATTACTAAAGAAGAGAACCAAAGGAAACGATGGGCTGACCACTTCAAGAAGCTCTGGAATCGACCACCACCACCACCTACACTTCGTCCAGAAGGACCACCTGCAGCCAAAGAACTACCATTGAACACAAGCTCTCCGAGGAAAGTCGAAGTCCTGAATTTCAAAAACCTAATGAAATGTGGGAAAGCAGCAGCGCCAAATGGAATCCCACCAGAAGCACCGAGAACAGACGCAGAGACAACAGCGAACATGCTCACACCATTATTGCAAAAAGTCTGGAGGGAAGTAAAGGGCGATTGGAAGAAAGGTTACCTGGTCAAACTCCCAAAGAGGGGTGACCTCAATATTTGCAAGAACTGGCGCGCAATCACTCTCCTGTCCACCCCAAGCAAACTACCAAGCCACATAATCTTGGAGAGATTAAAGGATACGGTCGATTCAAAACTACGACCGAAACAGGCTAGCTGGCTGACTTGAGCAAGTACAAATCATATGCGGACCAAACTGCAACGCTTGGCATCATCATAGAACAGAGTAAAGAATGGCAGTCAACAAGAACTTTATCTCAACTTCATCGACTTTGAGAAGGCCTCTCACAGCGTCTATCGACAAGTAATTTGGCAGGAGGTGACTTCAACACTACGGAATACCACAAACCTTTATCAATCTCATTCAACAAATATATGAAGACGCCACATGCCAAGTAATTCACAATGCGAAGATCAGTGATGCCTCTCAAGTGAACACAGGAAGAAGTAAACCAAGGCTGTCTACTATCACCAACAACATTCCTCATTGTCGTCGACTGCATCTTCCAACAGACAACTGTGAGGAGCTGTGAGAAGAGGGGAATACGCTGCATCGACTAAGGAAAAGAATCCAGAAGATTTGGATTTCGCCAACCACGATCTTCTGTCTAATGTCTTGTGGCACAAACTTGATGATCTACAGACGAAAACCAGCAAGTTGGTAGGAGAGGTGAGGCAGCGAAGGAAGAGGGGACTTCAAGTGAATATGGATAAGACAGAGGTGACGAAAATACACAACAATACCACCACCACCACCATCACCAACACCACCACCACCACCAACAACAACAACAACAAGCTTCAATCACCATCAACGGGAGAAACGTAAGGGGAGTAGCCTCCTTCACCCACCACACAGGCGGCACTGTTTCAGTTACAGGCGGTGGTGGCACAAATGAGGATGTCAAAGCCAGCCACGTTTGGAAAGACAGCAAGACAAGCGTTCATTAACCTGAGACCAGTGTGGAGATCATCTTCACTCAGCCTACAATAAGCGTGAACAACATTCGAATTTCCAACACCAACCTGAGTCAATTCAGTGCTTCTATGTGAGTGTTGAGAGACTTGGTGCATTCCGAAATGCATTTCCAACAGACTACAAACATTCATCAACAACTGCCTACACTGGCTCGTTACTGACACTGAGGATCAGATGGTCAGAATAGTTAGGATGAGCAACAGGGAACTCTGGGAACGAAGAAACGAAGCAAGAAGCTATCACTGAACAAATATGCATGAGGAAGTGTAAGTTGAGATGGATTGGGATTGAGATAGGCATAGAGTGAGAATGCCGACTGGGTACACCACGAGTCTGGCCAGTTGCTCGAATGGGAAGCGATGAGTTGGTCTTTCTGATTGAGGATGACATGAAGGAGATCGTGTGAGGTGGAAATGAGGGTTTGTGGGCAGTCGTATAGACAGGTTGAAAAGACTTCAGAGAAGAGAGTGGAATGGATACGTGCTACTCAAGTGCCATTTTCCGTTAGGAACCCAAGGGACAAGTAATATGATTTTATACTTCAATTCACATTTTGCGCTGGCTTCCGCTAACTGTTTTAACAAATAATTGTTCATTTTATTTTGGTATTGTATAGTCCGGAAATTTCTACCCTTCTATTCCCGTAGGTTTTGGTGCAGAGGGTTTCACTCAGAATCTCCAGCTATTTTTCAAATGTTTGATTTCCGAAGTATTAGCAAATCATGGCAAAACTCTCAATCATCAGTTTTCAGATGACATATTAGCTCTATCGTTTGACTGCTGTTAATTGAAATTTCGGTAATGATATTACTGATCATCAGCAGAGCTTTGAGTCAGATATCGTATATGATTTAAATCTATGCCTTACTTCTTGTTTTCCAAACTGAAATGATCCCATGATTTTTGTCCAAAGATTTAATCAAAGCTTCATAGGTCCATAGTTGAGTGCATTGAAATAACAATGAAAAATCTTTAATTTTTCAAAACCCTTAAACTCATCCACATATCGTGCGTTTCACATCAGTCTTTGATTCTTCAATTAGTATTCTCACAAGCCACATTGAAGAATCCCTTCTGTATTTCCCGTATTCAATAATTAAGATGATAAAATGCTTTTGACTTGCATATTGACTATAGTTTTCAATGTATTAAAACTAGTTTTGACCATTATATTGGCTGATACAAAAATAGAAGTAATCTTCCAATGTCTGTCCACACGGTACTTTCTAACATCTTACCTAATTGCTTTGAGAAGTACAACCACTACCAGCTGAAACCTAGTCTACTGGATATTTTTCCCGAACTTTTTTGTTTTTCCATGATGTAATCATTGTCCAATGATTATTCATAACTCTCATGTCTTGAATGACGTATTTATCAATTAATGTGTTTGTTTATCAATTTAGTTTCTCTTATTGTAAGCATTTATCATTTGGTTTTACAATCGTTAGATTATTCCAAACTTTCGATAACGTAGAAATTCCTAGAAAGATTTGAGGCAAATTTTGTCGAAGTTTGAAATTTTGGGTTGAGGATTATTAGAAATGACAAAAGTTAACAATTTTTCATATCTAATAAACGAAACTAGACAGTTTTCATAGAAACGTTAGACAACGTGAACAGAATCATTAGCTGTATCTAAGGAAGAGCTTATTATTCATTTAAAAACGTTTAGATGTAATTATGAACACGTTTAAAACGTTCACATATGCTGAAATGCGCCAAGTCTTTCCATCTCCACTTTGACATCAACAGATTATTTTGATGGTTGAATCTAGTATTCTTAACAAAATGAAGCTTATCACATAATAATTCGTAAACTAGAGTGTGGTATTCAGAGGACTTCTGATTTCATTAACACCAACACACAAGTTATCCTAATATTTACTTGTAGTACCCTCCTCTGTTACGAAATATTAACAGTCTGTGAGAACCAGTTACTTTTTTTGGAACCTGTGACACTTGATATACCCAACTAAAATGACCAATAACTGTGAAGTCAATGAAGGAACTTAAGTTTGTGGTTGAACTAATCATGGTGGGTGTAGAACTGTCACTACCTACACAGTCGTCAAATACCAAGATAAAATATACACATGAACAGAGGAAGTAGTATGTTAATCTCCAGCATCCCCTACTGTGACAGACATATTGAAGGGATAAGCGATATTAGTAACATTTCAACAAGATAAACTTATCAATAATTTCTGTTGAACTAAAGCACATTAACATGTAGTGAATCTGAATCCAGTTTATCTATGACATTCAGTGTACGTATGATCAAGTGAACAGAGTATCTGGCTGAGAATATCTACAGAAATGAACGAAATAAATATTTTCAGCTAATAACGTCAATAAGTAAACGTTTCACTGGTGCATACTATTGAAAGTCGATTCACATTCATTGTCTTATCCCTAAGCATTTAGATATACTTCTCACAATTACCATTTTCGGTCATCGAAATACTGTATCGAAAACAAGGAAGATATCATGAGTTGCATTCATCGCCTCCAAAGATTTCAACCGTGCAATGAGTACTTACTAACTGTAATTCCAAAATTCACAGGATAGTGGATGGTTAAACGGAGTTAGCGAAAAAAATCCAAATCAATGAGGTTAATTCAACTGTTATAAGAATTATGAAAGCTGAGAATTGTTTCGAAATAATTTGAACTGTTCTTTCTAATTTCTTAATCATCCGATAAGGTGAAAAGGAAAGTATTTATTTAAAAACTGTTCCATACGCATAAATTTACATTTACGCATTGAAATGGTAGAGAATATTTGTACCTCAGGTGGACGGTCATGGTTGTATTGTGTCCTCTCAGCTGCGTTGCTTAATCACGAAGCTTTCATCCTCTTACTAGACAGCGACATCATCACCACTAACTTCAGTATGGAATGAGCTGTCAATATCTTTCCGTCAGTGATTTAGTAGCTTGCTCTGACGATGTGGTCTGTGATTAATTGTTTCCTTAGACTGCTGTGTCATTGATTGTATAGACTGACCTGAATGTCATGATTTCTGATATCAGAAATCACCACAAGATTACTGAAACCACTTAAATTTGGCGTGGCTCATAAATCAACAAATTGTCTCCAAACACTGTTATGCAGACCAGAGGATGCGAAAAGCAAAGAAGAAAACCTGAATATCATTTACAAAATCAACTGCAATAACTGTAGTCAACAGTATATTAGACATAGTGGTCGCCCCCTTCGCCTTTGTCTACAGGAACACCAGTTCGCTAGTAAACTTCACGACAATTCGTCACTCATTTCAATGCATGTGGATAACAACGATGGACATGAATTGGATTTCGACAATGTAGAAATTTTGGACGGAGAGAGGAAACACGAAAAATATCAGAGAATTCCTAGGAGCTTAGCATTCAGATAAGTCAGTCAGTCAGTCAGTCAGCAATCAACAGACACATAGACAGAGACCCCATCTATCAACCAACAAGAAAAATGATAAACGACAGAAATGTCATAGGTCAAGCAGAGGGACAGCCAACAGGAAAGTCTATACAATCAATGACACAGCAGTCTAAGGAAACAATTAATCACAGACCACATCGTCAGGGCAAGCTACTAAATCACTGACGGAAAGATATTGACAGCTCATTCCATACTGAAGTTAGTGGTGATGATGTCGCTGTCTAGTAAGAGGATGAAAGCTTCGTGATTAAACAATGCAGCTGAGAGGACACAATACAATCAAGAACATTTTCGCACTACCTACTTTAGGAATTTCTCAATTCATAAAATATCTCTATTGGTCAGTAGTTATCATAGCGTATATTTTAACTTCCTCAGTAACATTCTGGACATAATTTACTGACTATAGTCATATCAGGATTAGTACACAATTGTGAGACATATTTTGTAGGAAAAAGACTTCTTTATGAATTATGTGCCGAAGATGTTCAATGAGTGTGGCGATAAAAAGTTCACGACAAAACTTCAAGGGTCAGGGAACATTATATTTAGTTTACTGTTAAATTAAAAATAACACAGTTTTGAGATAATTTTAGTCTCTCCTTGCTTTTCGTGATCATGAAAGGCATGTACTCCACAAACTATATCCTTTTATCCCCAATTTTAACAGAATTACTAATGGACGTTAATTGGAATCCCATTTTGATGAAACACAAGTCAAAAGGTTAACTGTTATTTCTGTATTACAAATATATATATATATATATATATATATATATATATATATATACGTACATTACACTGTGAAACTGTCACCAACTGTTAAGTTTTGTCAATAAAAACTGCTGAATGTTGAATAACGAAGAAGAGTTTAGCGCTTGAATAAACGTTTGAAAAGTAATAAAAGTTGAGAGAAATATGATTCCTCTTAGCATCGGCGACAACATGTACGGGCTCGGCAACAACCACATCTCTTACAGCATCCACCTGCGCGAACACCAACGTTCCCTCTCACAGCTACTCTTCCTCGTACACAGCCTCCACAACATCGTCTAACGCCTATTCCTATACCACCACGGACTTGACATCGTGTTTTAAACCCCATTTCTCCTCCAGTATGCACACGAATACGTCGATTAGCTTTTCTCCTGCCAAACAGTCCTTCATCAATACCTAAAAGTAGAATGGTTAAAATAACTAGCTGAAAAATTTATTTAAACGGTATTCAATATATAAATTTTTAGACTATTCAGCCACTGAATGGTATCTGTAGACGATTACAAATTGCATTGCTTTTACTCAAGCTTGCAGTGATGCTGCATAGAGTCAATGATCCATGGGTTTCCTTCCATACTTAATGAATTCAATTCATTATGTTATTTTTGACGACACATTTTTGGGAGAGGACGCTGATTATAAAGAGATAACTCAACTACTCAAAGTTGTTTTTAAGTAGTAAAGTAATGGAAATTCGCAATAGTTTTATAAATACATAAACATTAAACTTGATGTAAGGAAAGCAACACATTACCTGTAACTACTTTTCTGATTGGGCGAATAATACCAGTGACAGTATCAGCGATAATATCTAAAAACGTACATAAAATTGACGGCGACTATTCGGCATTAAGTTTGAACTTACAAGCGATAATGTAAAAGTTAGACAACAAATAGAGATGTTCACAAATGTTAAACCCAACTAATCATCAATTTAGCACATGCAGAAGCGGATTCTTATCATATACTGAATGAATGGAATACAGTAGATAAGTGCAAATCTATGTATCGATACATTTTGTTGAAAACTGAAAAGTATATCATAGCTTAACATCCACTTTATTTCTTCCTTTAAGACAAGGAATCGATATCATATCTCGTAGTGTTTATGTTATATGCGCCAGCTCAAAAGCTTGATGCCATGTGATAAGCACATAACTTTCATAATGGTGTGAAGTGGATTAGAAAACGAACGTATTGGGGAGACCTCTTCTAACAACAACGATTAGTGCTTTGGTGACCTGAAATCAAAACAAAGCATGGCGATATGCTAAATCAGAGTGAAAGAATTGGTATTGCTTCCGTAAAAATCAATTGGAAACTTGTGCAGATCACCACTACAACCACTGTCAACTGCTATAATGATAGTCACAAGCAGGCACAAAATGAGTAAAAAGGTAGACATGATTACCAAATATTGATACAACTTTCTTCGCTTTCCTCTGAGCTTTCCTTCTCCTAGTTTCTTCTATCGTTTCTGTAAGTCAGTAAATATAGAGAAATACAAAGTAATGGTAGAATGTCTGACTGTAGAATAAATTGCATAATTATGAAAGACAATGCCTATCAGTGACCTAATTTATCGGATCGCAGTTGAATGTTGCACACAAAGACAGCACATACATATAAGACTGCTACCAACACTAACTGTGCTATCTGAGACAGTACAGATGCCAGTACCTTATGTCTGGCAGTAACGTAGCTAATCTCATAATATTCTTGTTGTGAATGTCTAGTAAGATAAGCATGTTTGAAATGTTAGGAGAATGGAGATTTTTCGATTTTGTGGATAACTATGGTGTATTACTTGTATTATGTTCTCTGAGCTGGGTTGTTGAATCGTGAAGCTTCATCCTCTTGATGGACGACATCAGAGAATTCCTAGTACCTTGGCATTCAGATAAGTCAGTCAGTCAGTCAGTCAGCAATCAACAGACACATAGACAGAGACCCATCTATCAACTAACAAGAAAAATGATAAACGACAGAAATGTCATAGGTCAAGCAGAGGGACAGCCAACAGGAAAGTCTATACAATCAATGACACAGCAGTCTAAGGAAATAATTAATCACAGACCACATCGTCAGAGCAAGCTACTAAATCACTGACGGAAAGATATTGACAGCTCATTCCATACTGAAGTTAGTGGTGATGATGTCGCTGTCTAGTAAGATGATGAAAGCTTCGTGATTAAGCAACGCAGCTGAGAGGACACAATACAACCAAGACCATCCACCTGAGCCACAAATATTTTTCATTATAGAGTAATAACTTTCAGAAAGATGGTCAGCTGAGAGATATTGAAGAATATTCCCAACTTCAAGGAGTGGTTTCGTTAGTTCAGCGTTCTTTTAGCTCAAAGAGCGGGAAATTTTCAGCGACTGGTTGATTTAACTATCCATGTTTTGCTTTCATTTCAAATGACGTTTCGAAGACCAATCATGCAATTTCTATTTTTCACAACATATGCTAATGAAAATCTTCTGCGGGTCTTTCGTAATCCTGTTAGTTGTTTTGAATGAATGATCTCTCACGTTCACAGCCTTCAAGTTTCAAGACAAAATATACAGACAAACAGAAGGAGTAGCAATGGGATCGCCAATATCACTGATTGAAGCAAATATATTTATGGATAGTTGGTAAAACATAGCTTTACAAACGTTTAGTTCTATACCAAAAATATGGTGGCGATATGTAGATGACACATTTACTGTGTTGAAATAGGAACATATTGACAGTTTCCTCAAATCTATAAACTCAGTAGTAAACGCAATCCAATTCACTTACGAGAAGGTGGAGAATGAACAAGTAGAATCACCTATGTTGGATTGCAGAATAAAACGAAGAATAGGCAGTGGCTTGGACACTACTGTCTACAGAAAACTAACACACTCCAACAGGTATATAGACTTCAAATCATCCGATCCAATGTCAGTTAAGACAGGATTAGTCAAATGTCTAAATGATAGAGCTAGAAAACTGACTAGTCACAGCAAGAACCTAAACAAGGAATTGAAACACGTGAAAGAAGCGCTAATAGTTAATAAGTATCCTCCGCAATTCAATAGCAAATTCTTACGGACACACAAAAAAAAGAAAAAATAACAGCGACATGAGTGCGACTAATAACGACAACACGAGAAAAAAAGAGTTCACAGCCTCCGTTGTATTACCCTATAAGGAGGGTACCTCAGAAACTTTACGTAGAATCCTCAACAGAGCTGGAATTAGGGTGGCATTCGGAAACCTACAAACTCAATTAGAGATTAACTTTGTCAGCTTAAGGATCCGACTGAACCAGTTAAGCAAAATAATCTAGTCTATCAAGTTCCATACAATGACTGTGAGGTCAAGTATACAAGTGAAACTAGTCGGTAGGGGTTAGTCAGAATAGCTGAACATAGGAATTTAGTCAAATATAAAATAACAGACCTGAATAAGATCAATAATCTAGAAAAACTCGGCTATCGCTATGCTTGCATTAACACACAACCACACAATAGAGTGGGATAAAGTCACTGTACTTAAGTCCAATATAATTAGGTGGAGAATGAGATTGATTAATGAATCTTTGTTCATCGAATCAACACCCACCTTACACATGTGATAGAAATGACGCAACACCCATACCGGAGATATGTAAAATGTTGCTAGCAATAAAAACAACTCATATTAAGTGACGTAACTATAAAAATCAGCCATCAAAAGTACTTTGTGATTACATTGAGATGATTATGAACAATAATAAGTTATGTTCGAAACATCACCTCGCCTGGTTAACTAGTTTACTAGTTACTAGCCGGTCCTAAGCCCGGGTAAAGAGGGAAGGTTGGGCATAGGGCTAGCAACCCTACCCCGTAAAACAAATCTAACCGCTAAAGAAACTTCAAAGCACAAACAAAATATAAAAAATGAAAACAAACTTATTCCCCGCTGGAATCGGAGAGGCGAAATGACGCCAGTTGGTGAAAGCCTTCGGGAAGCCAATTGGCCGATGTGTCTTCTCTCGATGAAAGCGAAAGTAAACGTGGGGACATGGAATGTCCGCACGATGTTTGAACCCAGTAAGGCAGCCCAGATTGCAAAGGAGATGAGAAGGTATAACATCGAAGTGCTTGGGATTTGCGAAAGCAGATGGAATGGGAGTGGACTCTCCAAACTGTCAACGGGAGAATCAATAATCTACTCCGGTCACCCAGACGCCAACCACGAGCACACTGAGGGAGTGGCTATCATGATGTCCTCAAGAGCATCGAAGGCTCTCATGCAGTGGGAACCAATCTCCTCCAGGATCATGTCAGCAAGATTCAACTCAAAAGGAAGAAAGGTCACAATCATACAATGTTATGCACCTACAAATAATGCAGAGCAAGAGAAAAAGGAGGAATTCTACAGACAACTTCAGTCAACACTGGACAAGACGTCAGTTGGCGATATCAAAATTCTAATGGGCGACATGAATGCCAAACTGGGAGGGGACAACACGGGAAGAGAACTAACCATGGGTCGAGAGGCGCTAGGTGAAATGAATGAGAATGGAGAATTGTTTGCAGAATTCTGTGCATTCAACGATTTGGTGATTGGAGGCAGTGTGTTCAGGCACAAGGATATCCACAAAGCGACATGGATTTCACCAGATGGACACACTAAAAACCAAATCGACTTTATCTCAATCTCAAGAAAATGGAGACGCAGTCTACTTAACACAAGGTCAAGAAGAGGAGCAGATGTAGGTTCAGACCACTATCTAGTGCAAGGAACCTTCGAAATCAAGTTAAAAGCCTTCAAGGAAGCTGGTGATAGACCTCAATTCAAGTACAACACTCGGAAACTGAAGGATGAAACTACAAAGGAGATCTTCAAAGCAGCCATCAAGACAAAATGGGAGACGTCGAGGGACATCCCTGAAGAAACCTGTGTAGAAGAACACTGGAAGTCTTTGAAAGCTATGTGGAAAGAAACCTGCACAACAGTATTAGGAAGGAAGAAGAAAGAAGACAAGGAATGGATCTCGACGGATACCTGGAAGCTGATAGAGGAGAGGAGGATGGTGAAGCAGAAGATAAACCAGTGCAAGGATGCTCAACGACAAGAGGAACTGAGCACAATGTATAAAACACTGGATAAAGAAGTGAAGAAGAGTGCACGCAAAGACAAACGACACTTCTACGACACACTGGCAAGTGAAGCAGAACAGGCTGCAGGTAAGAGAGACCTGACGACATTGTATCAAATAACCAGGTTGCTATCAGGGAAGAGACCAACACAGATGAAACCAATAAAAGATGAAGAAGGAAATTTAATTACAAAAGAAGAGAAACAGAGGAAACGATGGGCCGACCACTTCAAGAAGCTCTTGAATCGACCACCACCTGCACTTCGTCCAGAAATACCACCTGCAGCCGCTGAATTACAAGTGAACATAAATCCCCCAACGAAAATGGAAGTCCTGAACGCCATAAAGCTACTGAAATGCGGGAAAGCAGCAGGACCAGATGGAATACCGCCAGAAGCACTGAGAACAGATGCAGAGACAACAGCGGACATGCTCACACCACTATTGCAGAAGGTGTGGAGGGAAGAGAAGGTACCTGACGATTGGAAGAAGGGTTACCTTGTCAAACTGCCGAAGAAGGGAGACCTCAGTGCTTGCAAGAACTGGCGAGGAATCACTCTCCTATCCACCCCAAGTAAAATATTAAGCCGCATCATCCTGGAGAGGCTTAAAGACGCACTGGATTCAAAACTGCGACCGGAACAGGCAGGCTTCAGGAAGTACAAATCATGTGCTGACCAAATTGCAACGCTTCGTATCATCATAGAACAGAGCGTAGAATGGCAATCAGCTCTATACCTCAACTTCATCGACTTTGAGAAGGCCTTTGACAGCGTCGACCGAGAAGTAATTTGGAAACTGCTTCAATACTACGGAGTACCGCAAACCTTTATCCGCCTCATTCAACAACTATATGAAGATGCCACATGCCAAGTAATCCACAATGGGAAGCTCAGTGATGCCTTTGAAGTGAAGACAGGAGTGAAACAAGGTTGCCTACTATCCCCCATGATATTCCTAATTGTGGTGGACTGGATCATGCAGCAAACAGTAGGCAGCGAGAAGAGGGGGATACACTGGACGACGGAAAAGAACCTAGAAGACTTGGATTTCGCCGATGACTTATGCCTAATGTCACATAAACTTGAAGATCTGCAGGCAAAAACTAACAAGTTGACAGAGGAGGCAGCTAAGACGGGACTTCAGGTGAATATAGAGAAGACAGAAGTGATGAAGATACCGCACCACCACCATCAACAACAACAACAAACTCCAATCACCGTCAACGGTAGAAACTTGAAGGAAGTAACCTCCTTCACTTATCTAGGAAGCACTGTTTCAACTACAGGCGGGACGGACGAGGACGTCAAAGTCAGAATCGGAAAAGCAAGACAGGCATTCATTAGCCTGAAACCAGTGTGGAGATCTTCTGCACTCAGCATGCGGAACAAGATACGGATTTTCAACACCAACGTCAAGTCAGTGCTCTTGTATGGCTCAGAGACTTGGCGCGTCACGAAAGGCATTTCCAATAAACTACAGACATTCATCAACAACTGCTTACGCTCGCTGCTGAAGATCAGATGGCCAGAAAAAATAAGCAACAAGGAACTCTGGGAACGAACCAACCAAGAACCTATCACGCAACAAATATGCAGGAAGAAGTGGAGATGGATTGGGCATACACTGAGAAGGCCGACTGAGGACATCACGCGTCAGGCCCTCGAGTGGAATCCCCATGGGAAGCGACGAGTTGGACGTCCGAGGGTGACATGGAGGAGGTCGTGCGAGGAGGAAATGAGAGCTTCTGGGCTGTCGTGGAACCAGGTTCAAAAGATCTCAGAGAACAGAGGTCACTGGAGGCGTGCTACTGAAGCCCTATGTTCCACTAGGAACCCAAGGGACTAATAATAAAATTATACTGTGTGTTATAAATCAAATAAACAAATCTAATATGGATCTCTTATCCAGACTGATCACTTAAACTACTGACTAACTGGTAAGTAAAGTCTATTGATGTCTGATAACTCTCAAGTAACTAGAATGATAATTACCGAATCATTTCATAAATACACAGAAATTCTCACTATCATCCAAATATAATAAGAATTTTTTCGATCCAAATGTGCTGATATAAACTAGAATGACGGATCATTTTATTTGATAGCTGATTGAAGTTTCTATTACACATAGTAAACCACATTAGTTAACTTATTCTCTTCCATCGTATTCAAGCTCTTCTTTATAGTTGCCTGCTTGGAATGTGATTGGAAACTGATGCTGAGATCACTACAACTTTTGTTATCACTTTTGATATAGGTTTTGGGCAAAATCGTGAGACCAATTTTTAGTCATTATTGATACGGTTCTCTGATATGATGAAATTTCAAACACATCCTTTTCAACTTCAAGTCTTAAATGACTACGTTTTTAAAATGTAGTAAGAAAAATCTTATAAGAAAGATTTCAGCTCATTTAAACAATCTTGGTACAAGGTGATATTGTACAATTCCCGTCTTTGATTGGTGTTTTGCTTATACCTGACCTTGACTATATTCGTGTTCATTTTATCCATGGGATTCTCAGAATGAATTTCTACTTTGGATTTCTTTCTCTGTAATAAGTCTCATAGACTGACAAATGTAATAAAGCATACGATGTGAAATGTTCATATTTTTCAAACTGATAACAAGGATGTCTTAAGAAAAAAAACTTGTAATTCCTTAAGTGAAGTAAACGTGTGGAAGGAAAATAACAAAAACTTGAGGAAAAACGAGAGATAATATGATAATACCTATTTCCGTCCTTGTCCTTGGAACCTTTCTACCTCTCCTTCTAATTTCTTCAATAGTTTCTATAAAGTAGAAATCAGATAAAAGAATTTCCTTTGAATTGTCTTGAAAAGGAGATTGCTTTTAAAAAAAAGCATACGACAAAAGTCCCAGTTCAAAAGACCAGGAGTGAATAATCCAACACTTATCAGAAGATGCATTCAGCATTCTAATAACGATGTTAACAAACCCTAAGTAAATAAGGTATCTAAATAATTTCGTATTCCATAGTCATGTTAAGAAATCAGATGAATAGCTTTGATACAACACTTTGCAGCTGTTTACACTATCTTACCAATGAAATCATAATCGAAAACTGTGAATAAAAATCTCATCGATGAGGTCAGACTAAATACAAAGATCAACATTATCAAAAACCAGAATATAAAAGAAAAGAAAGTGATTAAACTATGAAACGATATCGAAATACATAATTCCATTCTGAAAATGCCTAATTATCTGTCTATGTCCCTTCTTGTTTAGTTATCTCCTCAAACCACGCACAAGGGACAAACAAATTATTGTATTCAAAACATACCAATCTGATAGCAAAAAGTGTAAGACTGACTGGAAAAGGAGAGCACCATACCACTATACTAAAAACATTTCCTACCACCTACACATCATATAGTCCAACTTAGTCGGAGTTTAGTCGAAACATATTTAACTAGCATAACTCTAGTATCAACTGATATACACTCATCATGGGGAAAACTGTGACAAAAGTATTGATTGTCACCTATCTCTGTTCTTCTCTTTGGATGTTTTCGACCTTTCTTGATTGTTTCATCAATGATTTCTGTGGAAGGGAAAAATGTGTGTTAAGTTATTACAGTTTTAATCTAGAGAGAGTCATGGTAACAATTGAATATTTTGTTGTAAATGATAGCATCTTAGTTAGCTTCGTGTCTTTTTGTATCGATATTAGTTGAGATTTTTGAGATTACAAGTTAACTTTGCTTGTAACTATTCCTGTTGGTTGGTTTTTCATAACTTGATTATGACAGGAAAGCAAAACTTTTATATTTCTGAGACATTTATAAGTTAAAAAATGTGAAATATTTCATCAGTTTGAGAAGCCTAATAGACTGAATTGACTAGCACAAACGTTCCGCATTTCCAAATAGAATCTGTACCATGCCCTATGAAGTGGAACAGACATGTAGCAAAAATATAGGTAATCAGTTAGTCAGAATTATGACTGTTTGTCTAGGCTACCTATAAAAACTTTGGCTATATATTTAGTATTAGAGTAGAAAACACAAGCTAGCAGTTTAGGAACTTTTGTAGTATGGTTCATACATTTAACTGGCTTGCCATTGCTGCATACAAACATTATGATGATTTTGACCATAGCATAACGTGTTGTGATATGCTGTGACAACGTTGACAACGCTCAAGAGAAATGTTGTTCATAGTATTTGCAACTGCCTGTCACATTGTCATGCCCAACTTTGTTGTCAGGTGAATTGTAGCTCACTTATACATACTTAACATAACTAGTTAGAAGATTCCCAGTAGTTCACCATCCTGTACACTAGAAAGCGTTTCAAACAATCAACACGTCATATGAATCATTCTTATGCATCACATATCTGATTGTCAGATAAACATGAAATCATTAATGTTGACAGTATTCTCAAGCGTCTATGAAGAAGTAAAGAATAATGTGGTGGCAATAACGGCTAGAAAATACTTTTCATCACCTGTTTTTGTCCTTCGTTTTGGAACAGTCCCACCTCGTTTTTTAGTCATTTCTTCAATCGTCTCTGAAAAATAAAATGTACAGTAGAAATGAATATCTGGTTTATTAGCTAATTTCTGTGAAACTTCATCCACTGACATTCATCTAAAATGTCTTTCTTGTATCCAGAGAACGCAAAGTGAAACAATATTCATGTAAAGTGACTTCAATCACTTAATGCTGGAGTAAAAAGCAACCGATGTAGAAAAATTGGTAGAAGAGTACCAAATAAAATATTGTAAAGAAAACCTCATATTAGACAATAATGAAAAGATGCAACAGGAATAATAATATACCTGTTTCTGTCCTTCTCTTTGGAAATTTTCCGCCTTTTCGTTTGGTTATCTCTTCAATTCTCTCTGTTTAAAAAAAATAAGCCGGTAAATAAATCACAATTTCTTGAACAGAATAATGTCAAACTCAAAACAACATGCCAAATAATTCACAATGGGAAGATCAGTGATGCCTCTCAAGTGAACACAGGAAGAAGTAAACCAAGGCTGTCTACTATCACCAGCGACATTCCTCATTGTCGTCGACTGCATCTTCCAACAGACAACTGTGAGGAGCTGTGAGTAGAGAGGGATACGCTGGATCGACTAAGGAAAAGAATCCAGAAGATTTGGATTTCGCCAACCACGACATTCTGTCTAATGTCTTGTGACACAAACTTGATGATCTACAGACGAAAACCAACAAGTTGGTAGGAGAGGTGAGGCAGCGAAGGAAGAGGGGACTTCAAGTGAATATGGATAAGACAGAGGTGGTGAAGATACACAACAATACCACCACCAATACCACCACCAACAACAACAACAGCAAGCTTCAATCACCATCAACGGGAGAAACGTAAGGGGAGTAGCCTCCTTCACCCACCACTCAGGCAGCACTGTTTCAATTACAGGCGGTGGTGACACAAATGAGGATGTCAAAGCCAGCCACGTTCGGAAAGACAGCAAGACAAGTGTTCATTAACCTGAGACCAGTGTGGAGATCATCTGCACTCAGCCTACAATAAGCGTGAACAACATCCGAATTTCCAACACCAACCTGAGTCAATTCAGTGCTTCTATGTGAGTGTTGAGAGACTTGGTGCATTCCGAAATGCATTTCCAACAAACTACAAACATTCATCAACAACTGCCTACACTGGCTCGTTACTGACACTGAGGATCAGATGGTCAGAATAGTTAGGATGAGCAACAGGGAACTCTGGGAACGAAGAAACGAAGCAAGAAGCTATCGCTCAAAAAATATGCAGTAGAAGGAAGTGGAGATGGATTGGGATAGGCATACACTGAGAAGGCCGACTGGGGACATCAGGCGCCAGGCCAGGCACTCGAGTGGAACCTGGAATGGAAGCGACGAGTTTGGCTTCCTAATTGAGGATGACATGGAGTCGATCGTGTGAGGTGGAAATGAGGGTTTGTGGGCAGTCGTGTAGCCAGGTTGAAAAGATTTTAGAGAAGAGAGTGGAATGGAGACGTGCTACTCAAGCGCATTGTTCCTTCAGCAGCTTCTGCGCAAAATATAAATAATAAATAATAATCCGAAAATCATGCATTCATATATTCAGGCATTAGCGATATGTAAAACAAAGAATGGCAGCACAATCAAAAGAGAATATAAAATCACTGATCACCAAATACACCACACCTATACCACCATATAAACACACTCCACTCATCATACCTTGAACCAACCTCGTCCATTTCACATCGAATTCAACACCAGATAGGTTGATTCGTGTATACGAGATGAAACTAATCTCACCCCACCACCAAGTGACTTCAATCATTGAAAAGGATAGGGTGGAACACCGAACACCAGCACAACACACCGATTCTTCATACCCAATCAACATGACTACACACACACACCGTCACACACACACACACAATGATGGGAAATGATATTCAACCACAAACAACCACCACAACATAAACAGTTAACTTCAAATCACGTGAGCCACCTGCAGATGGTGGGTGAATTGAAGGGTGAGTTTTCTTACCTGTCTCTGTTCGCTTCTTTGGAACGAATCCACCTCGACGCTTAGTTATCTCTTCAATGGTTTCTGTGAAATGAAGGAGGGGAATGAATGCTGAGATTCACATTAAATATTATGAGATGTGATCTGAGATATATTGGCATGTGTGCAATTGTCGTACATGTGGTTGTCTGTTAGTGTTGAACCTCTGTCAACAAATAGAACTCAATGGATTTTGATCTTGCTGGAAATATGTGGAGGTGAGCCACCAACTCATGCTTGTCTGCAATCAACATCATTTGTCAATTGTGATGATGTGTAGATATATGAGGGTTATTCTGTTAAATGACTTTCGGTTACCATGTGGTGAGTATTTCAGCATTTATTGCAGATATCTAGGACGTAACACAGCGTGTGTGTTGACAGCATAGGAATGTGTGGATTTTGTCATTCCATTGATATGTTGCATGTTCAGAGTAGGAATAGGTGTAGAACAGTTATGCAACTTTAATGGTCTTCCGAAACATACTTCACTCTTCAATGGCAGTGAATAATTGGAATGAATTGTGAGAAAAATGTGTTTGGTTACCTGTTTCTGTTCTTTTCTTCGGGACCATTCCACCCTCTTTCTTGGTCGTCTCGTCGATAGTTTCTGTCCAAAGGAAGAATATGGAATGAAATATTTCTCCATCTATTTCAGCACTTCTCTGCATGAGTCATCAGTTCACTTTTGATAATAGTATTCGTATGCCTTTAATTTCCTCAGATACGATGTGTTACATTTATACTTTAGCATTTATTAATTAACCCTACAATTTCATACCAGTCATATATGATTATTGGTTTTATGACAAAATTTATACAAAATGTTCTGTGATTGGTTGAAGTTGTCCTAGTCCGAATTATGTTTCTTAGCACACTGTTACATTGTTGAAGTAATCACCTTCAACGGTATTCACATGAAAGAAAATCAAATTTGGTTTAATATACTGTGGTACAGAATCTCCAAAAATACTCAAAAAAGACAACTTTATTTACAATAAAGATATGATGAGGTATACTGCATCCTTGTTACATTACAAATATACTCCTAACTGTTTTTGGCTGCTTCACTGTAAGTTCATGGATTCCCGCATTTTGGTTACTGTCACTCATTACTACACCGGTAAGTTGCCAATATTTAGTTTATCAAGATGCTTAACACATCCTTCTTCCAGATATTTCTACTTTTGCAAACGTCTTTGCTTCCCTGAAGTCATAAACTGGTATCCTGTGATTTGCACAAATGTCTCTCTTAACAGGGTGATAAAGTCGCCCGTAAACTAGTTTCCATAACAAATAACATTTTATGTTTGTGTTTATTTAACATCTAAGTTTAATGTGTGTATTGCTCAGTTATTGCGTTGCCTACGAATAAACTGTCAAGCTACAATTCGATTAAGTAAACTAATTGCGATCATTAAGAAGAACAGTATATCTTATCATCATCTTAAGATGAAGCGACTGATATGCACTCTAAATTTAGATAAGTTGTCAGCCGGTACATAATATGTTACTCAGAAAGATCAGTCAGTTGACAAACATATGCCACCTAGTGTCTCCTAGGGTGAATTTACTTTCCACGCATATTTACTGAAATGTAGTTAATTGTCGGAGATCGACAAGAAATCTAAACAACAGACTATATGAATAACCATGGGAAGTGACAATAGTTTTCACTTTTCAGCCAGAATATTACTAATACGGTTGATTCAGTAGTCAGGTTAGACAAACAAATGCGCATTCTTCACTGGAGTACTTGAAAAATATCTTGTGCAGTACGCACAACTAGAAACTAACCTAACAAATCACTGATCTCAAGCAATCTCAATAAAAAAATAAATTTCATTTATCACGGCTTCCAAGTCTGGTAAATGATGCTCAAACAAAATTCGATAGATCAACTTGCAACAAGAAATCATTTTCCCCTAAAACATTCAGCATTCTCTAGACGGAAAATACTATATCACATTAAGAATTATGTTTAATTACCTGTTTCCGTTCGTCTCTTCGGCACAGTCTTGCCTCCTCGCTTAGTTATCTCCTCAATAGTTTCTGTCAAACAATACAAAGTGGACAAGTAAACCACAGCGTAGAAAACACAACACTCTAATAACGAAAAATGTAAGACTGACTGAAAAATGAAAACATCAAACCAGTTCACTACATTTACTTCTTACCATCTACACACTACATCCTTGAAATCAGTCGGAAGTGAGTGAACAACACAGGTACCACATCTTTAATTATCATACAGTCATCATGGGGAAAACTGTGAGAAAAGTATTGAATGTTACCTATCTCCGTTCTTCTCTTTGGATCTTTCCCATCCTTCTTGGTTGTTTCGTCAATTGTTTCTGTGCAAGGAAAAATAGGGTGTTGAATTATCTCAGTTTAAATCTGGGTAGAATAATGGCAATAATTGAATATTTTATTTTAAATGATAGTTTAGTGTGTCTCACATAGTTATTGCTTAAGATTTGTCATGTGTTTTATGATTTTTTCGTCTGGTTCTTTTCACTCACGTATTATTTCTATATTGTCTGTTTTATCATGTGATATGTTTTACTATGAACCTGTTCCTACTACTAATTTTGAAGGTATCGTTTGGTCATTCTTGTAATACATATAAATAAATATTTTATTCTCATATTAGTAATTTAACATGAGAGAAGCCAGTTTACAGGCATCATCATATTGATATATGTTGGAAAATTCACAAGATTTTACGGCACCTGTATGGTACAGAAGGAAGGTCATCAAACTAGATTAAAAACATCAGAAGATGACACAAGTCATGGAATGAATAAGAAAATATCACTTCTCAACATATACATAGTGTTAAAGTTTCGATCGTTTTCAGTCATACTTTCTTTTTTCACCATTAGTGGCAACAAATCGTACGAAATTCCAAATTCCCGTTACAAGCAGTCGACTTATTTGATTTGTCTTCGCGATGCCCCGCTACGCTATATAAACGTCTATTTTGCCATAAATTCTTATGTTTATAGCTTCGGGAACCAGAAGAACCCACACTGACGATGTTGAGAACCTGTAAGTTTCCACATAATCACGTAATCCAAGTGAATATCTACTCAAGTGTTATCATTCACAACAATATAGATTTACGCCATAAGAATTAGATATTGTGGTGCAAAGGAATAAATATTTGAAAAAAACTGCGGACCAATGACAATGAGTTTTCTATACTTTTCATGTTAAGACATGCAGCATTGTCAATGAGGTATATTCACTGTTAGATGAAGTACTAGAGAAGTCTATTGCATAGCATTATTGTGAATATGTTCACTTTAAAGTTAATAGGTGATTTGACCTCCTAGATTTTACTATTTCTTTCCAGATTTTCGATACCATTACGACCGTCCACATTATGACGTCATATTTCACATTTAGGCTGTCATATAAGGTGTATCAACTTATTTGTTACATATTCATATGACGTCGGGTGCTGATAATAAGTCGCTACCTATTGTCATACAATATTTCATAAGTTTTCCTCAAGAAATCGGAATGATTTGAGCTATATTTACAAGAATGTCATCAAAATAAGAGACAAAATGGCTACAATATAACTTTAATTCATTCACTTATATGATAAGAATCTAGTGTAATCGTAAAGAAGTATCTGCATACTTTAAACTAAGCAATCGAAACAACCAACATAAGTTCTACTGGTTAATAATGTGCTCAGCTTCAGTTTGTTGAAGTTCTATCCAGTCGTATATTAATACTGCTTTTGTGGGTACTAACACAATTTGTAATCATGCTGATCCTACCCTTGGTAGTGTTGATTTTAATTTTCATATCAAGAGTGTCATGATTTCGATTTCATTCTGTCCAACCTATTTTCATG
This sequence comes from Heterobilharzia americana, assembly GCA_944470555.2. Taxonomy (NCBI): domain Eukaryota; kingdom Metazoa; phylum Platyhelminthes; class Trematoda; order Strigeidida; family Schistosomatidae; genus Heterobilharzia; species Heterobilharzia americana. Next base: position 85,924,897 of record OX104129.1, read on the forward strand.
TTTCTTTCTGACTTAATTTATTGTTTTTCGTAAGCTTTTATATAAATAGTTTGACAAGTCATGATGAGATCAAATTGTTCTTAATGTATCAAGCTAGGACATCATATATGTGAGATGATCTTCGTCATCTGTTTATGCTGTTTCATTGACAAAACGTTGATGTGAGTATGCTTGATTTGCCTCACTGATTCCAGTCCAGACTTGAATACCTGCAAGATTTTAAACTTTTCCTCCGAATTATAATTTAAAAAGGTAATAATGTATCCATATAAGTGGAATTACTCAATATGTCTGATCACCCAGTATACATGAAACCAATGAAACTACCAACGACTTACCAAAATTGCAATAAGTATACAAATAATTATTGGTGAAAATAACAGAAATATTTTCAATTACCTGTTGCATTTCTGTCTTTTGGAACAGTCCCTCCTCGTTTAGTGATCTCTTCAATGGTTTCTGTAAAAGGAAAATATATGGACAGGTAATCATGGGCCCTTGAAACCACAGAAGATTGGTACAACATCTATATGCTGGTTTATATTGAGTTTTTTCTATCCCATCTCTGCATATAAGTAAATGAGAATCTGAACATCGTAGAGGATGTAAGACCCAGCAAAAAGAAATTCCGAAATCCATTCCAAATAGTTATCCATTTGTTTGTTTAAGCACTGGAGTATATAAAATGTTTAATTCATAAAGTAAGAATATTACAGTCCGTTAAGACTAGGGTTCTATGAAAGTCATGAGAGTGATACACATAAATGTGACTTAGCAGTCATATTTACATTGCGTTGAGGTAACTCCTAGGCTTCATGAAAACAACGATGGCACGGAGTGGATGATGAAGGTAGCTTTTTCAGACAATAAAAAGTGAAGAATGATGAAAAGAGTATTAGGGGGGAAAAAAGCAAGAAGACAAAGAAGAAAAGTAGGGAGAAAAACAGATGAAACTGTGAAGTTCAGTAAAACGTATGGACATAACAGAGATTGTAGGACAAATAAGATCATATGTCATAGGTCAAAATACCTAATTCAGTTTTTCTCTTAGCAACTTTCTCACCATCCTTCTACGTTGTTTCATTAATCGTTTCTGTGAAACCACATAAAGTAGAATATACAATCACTGATCATCAAATACACCACACCTATACCACCACATAAACACACTCCACTCATCATACCTTGAACCAACCTCGTCCATTTCACATCGAATTCAACACCAGATAGGTTGATTCGTGTATACGAGATGAAACTAATCTCACCCCACCACCAAGTGACTTCAATCATTGAAAAGGATAGGGTGGAACACCGAACACCAGCACAACACACCGATTCTTCATACCCAATCAACATGACTACACACACACACCGTCACACACACACACACAATGATGGGAAATGATATTCAACCACAAACAACCACCACAACATAAACAGTTAACTTCAAATCACGTGAGCCACCTGCAGATGGTGGGTGAATTGAAGGGTGAGTTTTCTTACCTGTCTCTGTTCGCTTCTTTGGAACGAATCCACCTCGACGCTTAGTTATCTCTTCAATGGTTTCTGTGAAATGAAGGAGGGGAATGAATGCTGAGATTCACATTAAATATTATGAGATGTGATCTGAGATATATTGGCATGTGTGCAATTGTCGTACATGTGGTTGTCTGTTAGTGTTGAACCTCTGTCAACAAATAGAACTCAATGGATTTTGATCTTGCTGGAAATATGTGGAGGTGAGCCACCAACTCATGCTTGTCTGCAATCAACATCATTTGTCAATTGTGATGATGTGTAGATATATGAGGGTTATTCTGTTAAATGACTTTCGGTTACCATGTGGTGAGTATTTCAGCATTTATTGCAGATATCTAGGACGTAACACAGCGTGTGTGTTGACAGCATAGGAATGTGTGGATTTTGTCATTCCATTGATATGTTGCATGTTCAGATTAGGAGTAGGTGTAGAACAGTTATGCAACTTCTATTGTCTTCCGAAACATACTTCACTCTTCAATGGCAGTGAATAATTGGAATGAATTGTGAGAAAAATGTGTTTGGTTACCTGTTTCTGTTCTTTTCTTCGGGACCATTCCACCCTCTTTCTTGGTTATCTCTTCAACAGTTTCTGTAAAATTGTAAAGGGACGTGGTGTATTCGACAGCAATTGTTTTTGGATGTGCTATGACATATATAATAACTTTTTGAAGTCAACATACGAATCCGTGTGTCTTATATTTATCTCTCTCATAATACCACTGAAAGTCACATATTATTGTCTTTTTTTACTGCAACTCCTTGGCACATATGATCATTAATGAACTTGATCGTTTCCGCTCATATCTTCGTTTTTGTTTCTTTTTCTTTTCAGTCTGTAATTCCGGCCTTTCGTTGAACTTGTTCGAAAATACAGTTCATTTTATTCTGTTGTTTTCTTTTCTTCCATTAATTACTTATTTTTAAGTTTTTGTTTCAGTTGTATTATGTTTGCTTGTCATTTCCAGCTGCATTTCTCTTGTTTTTGTCTTCTCTAGGCATGTTATTTTCTGCAGATAAGTACTAGACGACTAACACCATTCTTTATGATATTATCTGAAGTATGAACAACATCTATTCTCGCAGCCTTCTGTATTATATACATAGGAAAATGTTGTGTTCAATATTAAAGCGTCAGATCATGCAATTTTGTTGGTTAAATGCTGAATATCCTAATTATTTTTGTTTCACTTACCTGGTTCCGTTAACTCTCTGTTACATTTTTTAACGCGTTTTTCAATTTCAGTTCATTCAATGTAAAAAATTATAGTGCGGATAAAAATAGAATCAGCCAAACTATGTCACTGTATTCAAAACTATTCGGTAGTCTTGACAACTAAGGTCATGTATACATTGGGTGGTCAAGTTGTCAATGTTCTAGTGGTGTACAGGGTTAATATTCTGAACACTCTATAAATGTTATTGTAAATGTACAATTTTCAAAAATGATCATAAATGAATTGCTACGATTGTTTTGTATTGTTTTTTTTCTAACTAATATTTATAAAAAACAACTCACCTATTTTACGTTTGGGTTTTATAATCTCTGTCATAATTTCAGTAACAATCTCCCATTCTATTATTAAAATTAATTGAATAGAAGTGAATGTATATATTTATGATTAATGAAATTATGATAGATGAGTTACGAGATAACAACATGAGATAGATTTTAGGTTACCTGGATCTGCAGTTACCCCTTTTCGTAAATCTTTCCTTTGTGCTTCATATTCATATATTTCCCAGTCGGTCCAGTCTAATATTCATGCATTTTATAATTATAGTTGTATAATTTCAGTGAATAAACTTTACCTGTGTATACATACTTTTTCTTCGCTTCACCTGCTTTAGGTTTACTTTCTATGAATTTATAAGAGAAAAAGGAAACAATGTGATATTTTCAAAATATACAATAAAGAAAATAATCACAGAGAATTGAGGCTATTTTCTTAAAGGAAAGTCATGAACATGATGGTACATAATCTTCTAATAACTAGCCAATGAATAAATGTACTTGTATCAAAACATTATAATGAAACGATAAATGTATTACTCGCTCCTTCACTCTGGTAAATGAAACTATGAGTGATGCCCACAAGACTGTATAAATTACAACCATGTTATTCAGTGTGTTCAGTGATAGAACCTCTCTTACAGTATATACTGCTTGATAAAGACATAAATAAGTAAGATATAGTCTTTAACAAAGCCTTTAAAAAACAATTTTCTGAATGCATTACTTTTTGCTTTCTAATTTGATGAAGACTTTTTGAATTCATATAGTGTGTAATGCAGAAGGTCTGGAAGGAAAGGAAGGTAACTGTCCACTGATTGGAAGAAGGGATACCTTGTCAAACTCCCAAAGAAGTGTGACCTCAATATTTGCAAGAACTGGCGCGCAATCACTCTCCTGTCCACCCCAAGCAAACTACCAAGCCACATAATCTTGGAGAGATTAAAGGATACGGTCGATTCAAAACTACGACCGAAACAGGCTAGCTGGCTGACTTGAGCAAGTACAAATCATATGCGGACCAAACTGCAACGCTTGGCATCATCATAGAACAGAGTAAAGAATGGCAGTCAACAAGAACTTTATCTCAACTTCATCGACTTTGAGAAGGCCTCTCACAGCGTCTATCGACAAGTAATTTGGTAGGAGGTGACTTCAACACTACGGAATACCACAAACCTTTATCAATCTCATTCAACAAATACATGAAGACGCCACATGCCAAGTAATTCACAATGCGAAGATCAGTGATGCCTCTCAAGTGAACACAGGAAGAAGTAAACCAAGGCTGTCTACTATCACCAGCGACATTCCTCATTGTCGTCGACTGCATCTTCCAACAGACAACTGTGAGGAGCTGTGAGAAGAGGGGGATACGCTGGATCGACTGAGGAAAAGAATCCAGAAGATTTGGATTTCGCCAACCACGATCTTCTGTCTAATGTCTTGTGGCACAAACTTGATGATCTACAGACGAAAACCAACAAGTTGGTAGGAGAGGTGAGGCAGCGAAGGAAGAGGGGACTTCAAGTGAATATGGATAAGACAGAGGTGATGAAGATACCCAACAATAACACCACCAATACCACCACCACCAACAACAACAGCAAGCTTCAATCACCATCAACGGGAGAAACGTAAGGGGAGTAGCCTCCTTCACCCACCACACAGGCGGCACTGTTTCAGTTACAGGCGGTGGTGACACAAATGAGGATGTCAAAGCCAGCCACGATCGGAAAGACAGCAAGACAAGTGTTCATTAACCTGAGACCAGTGTGGAGATCATCTGCACTCAGCCTACAATAAGCGTGAACAACATTCGAATTTCCAACACCAACCTGAGTCAATTCAGTGCTTCTATGTGATGGTTGAGAGACTTGATGCATTCCGAAATGCATTTCCAACAAACTACAAACATTCATCAACAACTGCCTACACTGGCTCGTTACTGACACTGAAGATCAGATGGTCAGAATAGTTAGGATGAGCAACAGGGAACTCTAGGAACGAAGAAACGAAGCAAGAAGCTATCACTGAACAAATATGCATGAGAAAGTGTAGGTGGAGATGGATTGGGATTGAGATAGGCATACATTGAGAAGGCCGACTGGGGACATCAGGCGCCAGGCCAGGCACTCGGGTGGAACCTGGATGGGAAGCGACGAGTTTGGCTTCCTAATTGAGGATGACATGGAGTCGATCGTGTGAGGTGGAAATGAGGGTTTGTGGGCAGTCGTGTAGCCAGGTTGAAAAGATTTTAGAGAAGAGAGTGGAATGGAGACGTGCTACTCAAGCGCTATTTTCCATTAGGAACACAAGGGACAAATAATATAATAATAATAATGAATGCGTTTTTGGTTGCTAGGTCTCGTGGATGTTCAACCGTGTTTTATAAACCTCATTTTCATGACCTAAATGGCGATTACAATATATTAAGTTCGGCACCAGTTACATAAGACGAAAATATAGGAAAACTGAGAATGATCTCTTCCTAAATTTTGCCTCAATACTAAAGGCTATATCAGTGAATGGAAATTGATGAAACAGTCAACTATTATTTGCTGAGAACTAACAAATAAACGGAGTAGTACGATACTACTATTTATTGAATTATGTGCAAACTTATTTCAGAAAATTCTGTGTAATTATCTCACTACAGGAAGCTTTGGTGACCTTCATAACAAATTTTTGAGGACAGACAGACAAGCAAATCTATTTTGAATCTGGCTTAATAGTAATAAAATTCACTGACTGATACTATGTCTTGATATAGTAGTACTTAGCTTTCTTCCCACCCAATCCTACTGCAGCTAGCATTGCTCATTGTGGTAACTGGTAGTTCAGTGTATGCTACCTCATATCCAAAATCTGGTTAAAGTCTAAAACGTCATCTAGTAACTTCAGTGACAGATTCACTAGCAAACTATGCAAACTATATAAATCAGTAGAGTGTAGTTTTCAATCGTTATGATACAATCAAGTGCAAAACAGTATTAATTTCAAACAATTTACCTTCTTTCTGACAAAATGCAACATGTACCGCAATAGATACCAAAAGGAGTAGATGTATTGTCTACAGAACACATAATAATATCAGTTAACGCCTGAAAATGAAACTCTATCACATACCTTGGATAATACCATGACTGAAGATTGGTTGATTTGTTCTCGCTTACAGTTAATTCATGAATGAAACAGCTATTTATACTCAATTTTTATTCTGTTCACTTATCAAGAAAAAGTGATTTCCTGTCATAAATGTAAATTTTATATAAATAATGACGTTTTGTGGCTTCACTTATTTCATAACCTTCTTCCTATTTTTTTTTGTCTTTACAATCGATCCAGTAGTTACAACATTGTGGTTAAAAATGTTTTAGAGGTAGGGAGGGAGATATTGTTCATCACTTCTTGAAATCCCATACAATGCAGGAAAGCATTTTAATGCCCCCAATATTTCAGAGCTTAGTAAAAGATATGATAAAATTCAGATGAAACTATTCTCAGATCTGCGCGTAAGTATCGCAGGAAGTGATTAATCTGTCGAAACAAATTTAATGCTTTAAAGCCAATAAAATCTTAATTTCTACATTTTTTTATAGAATTACGTTGAATACGTTAAAAGCAGCTTGTTTCCTCTGCTTAATATTGTTAATGTATTGAACGTCAACACATAAGTCTTCTCAGTGGTAGGTGGAGTTATTGAACCCAATCAGAGGGCAATACTGCATTTATAGCTGAAAACAACCACCTATTGAAGTTTATAAGTTGGGTAGATCACTGAGGAATTCTGTATCCATAAGACAGCGATTCAAATCGTTTGATAGTCACACACATTTTTTGCTGCCATCAAAAAACATCACGTAGCTAACGTTCAGATAATTGAAAATTCGAAGCTTATGTAATCAACTTAGCTGTTGGAATAGGTGAAAAATTATGACACATCTCACTGAGTTTACCAGTTCAAATGTTTGCGTAGAGAAGACTCATTGGACATTGAAAACAAGGGACGCAGAACATATTCCAGAGTAGCTTCAGAAATAAATGGAACCGCCAGATACAAGAAACATAGTTAAAATATTACTGAAACACGGATACACAAATGTCATTAAGGCCCATTTATGAAACATGTTGTAGAGGGATTTTAAACCCTTTCGGGGGATTGGCCGTAAGGAGGTTTGATTGACCTGTATGTGTTCACAAACAGCTTGTAATCACATTAAACGTTCTATAACAAATTCATATTTCATTTCAAAGTTATTGAACTATTCAGTTTATGTTGTTGTCACTCTGCTGATTTTCGTTGAAATTTTGACCTTCAGTATAGTCTTCTCGTTTCACCGATGATTACTTCTCAACCCTTAATCCCTGTAATATTTCTTGTAAATGCTGATGATAAGTGAAGTGTCATCTGATTCTTTAAAATGTATTGTGGAAATAAATCACACAATTCAGAAAAATTACATCTTATTGTTTCATTAAAATTAATCAAAGGAACCGATTATTTCACATAACTATATTTCCTTTAATTCTAGACATATTCTCCTTATAATTTTGAAAATGATGAAGGGAATGACTAAATATTTGATTTCCAAAAAGTGACATTGGTTTCCTGATGTTTTGGTATATCCGGGTAATATAAACGAGAAAATTAGATTTTCAGTGTGCTAATGTACTATAGTTTTTGGAAAAGTTTACTACATGTTATTATTGACATAGTGTTCAGGTTAGTTGGATACCTGAGACTTCCTTTGTGTTGAATAGATTAGGACTTTACATACTGCGAAATGCCTCAGATATCCATCCTTCCTTATGTTTGAAAGACCTTTTCCGGTAATTTTCAGGCTTTTATCGTCTAAATTGTGGAAGCCAAATATGGGATGAACTGTTGATCCCTGTTTTATAAATTTCCCAGTTCTGTTTGTTTATGTGATTTTCCTGTACTCAAGATTCGAAAGTTCAAATTAATTCTTTACGAAGTGATTTTCACGAGTGACATTCAAATAAAAAACCGGTGCTTTTTCACATCAGTTGCGAAAAAAATAGTTCAGCAAGCTGAAAGTTTTTATGAGGTTATTACATAACTTCTGAGTGATCGACATAATGTCGACAAGGATAGACATATAAAGTGGTTTCCGTGGAATGTTTCAAGGTGTTCGCATAAAGTTGAGGTGTAGAAACGAAAACGTTTACCAAACAGCAACTATGAGTAAACACGCATTAAGACTGAAAGTAATAAAATATTTCATGTACATCACTTATAAACTACTGCATGGTTTAGAGACTGAATAAACCAAACGTGCTAAAGAGGTTACAGTTCTCGTGTATACAACCACAAGGAATGTTGAACACTGAAAGAACTTATCAAACGGTAGATAACGATCCAATCAAAATTCTAAACACCCTTGTTCAAGAACGTATTAAATAGTCTTGTGGTTTGTGATAAGTGTGAAGAATAATGAAAATGGGAGAAGAAAGTGATCATATCTGACATGTTTCTTTGGCTAGAAAGGGATAAAAATGAGTGTCCAATTACAAGGATATCATCATTCCACTCAGGAGATGGCATTTGAGTAAAAAGCAAACTGGTGAAGCAGTTCAATTTAGAAAATGAGCAATGACTGTCAAGATATGGAGCAACGAGGATACGTAATCTTTTGATATAATCACGTTTTACATTAATCATTTCAATTATTTCTCAAGGATGATCAAAAACTTCAAAAGTATATGAAATTGCTAAAAACAAACAAAACAGAACTGATAAACTAATTTATTATGATCCATTTTTACTCCAGTAGAGTGATAAACAAACTAAAGGAAGTAAAAATGGTTCATGAAACTAAAGGCAGACCTATACAGACGTGATGTACGAGATGAAGTCAACAGTCATTCGCCATGATGAACCCTCTATGAAGACGCCATTTCTATGATAGTTCTAAACTTCAAAATATTTGTTCAGCAGAACATGCTTACTAATTAGTACTAGTATTGATGGACATAAATTGTTGAGTGATGACTCCTCCTTTCACCGAATACAGCTTCAAGATTTCTAATGCTTATATGAAAGGTGCTGTAATTTTTCAGACATTATAGTTCCCTGAAAGCTTTTAAATAGACTCAATTATAATCTATCGAAGAAACTGAATCCCTTATGGCTTTCAAATGTATACAAGTAATAGGAAGAGTAAACATAAAAATAAAACGTATAGAGAGGCAGGAGAAAAATGAAGACTAAGAATAGATGATTTGAAATTTGACACACATTTTAGGGATCATATTCGAGAGAAAGTAAGGAAGGCTGTTCGCCGCCCATTCAGCAAATTATCGTAAGATATGGAGTTGGCAATACCAATCAAGGCTTGATTGCCTGGTTCTGTCCACCTCTTGGGAACTAAACCATTTTGTCGCTTGGTTATCTTCTTCATGGTTTCTGTAAGAAGACAGAAAGAAAACAGCAAATCACTAGTTGCTGTATACATTATTCTTATATTATGGGTTACTCTCAAATATCTAATTCAGTGTAAATAACTGCAAACTACTCTTACAAACCATTTTCATACTGAAAATCCAAGGCTGAAAGATGAACATCATCCTTAGGCACTTCAAACACTTCCTACCACCTACACACAACGCCGTTATATTTTTGCAAAATTGCATCAAGATGGTTTTCGTAACTCTCAGTTGTATAACTCCACTGTCAACCAATATACATTCATCATGAGGAATAGTGGCGGAAAAGCGTTGACTGTTATCTGTCTAAGTTCTTCTCTTTGGATTTTTTTCACCCTCCTTATTGGCTGTTTCGTTGACGGTTTCTGTGTAAGAGACAAAAAGTGTGGTGAGTTATCTCATTATGAATCTGAAGAAAACACCGGTGGCAAACGTTTATTTCTTTTGAATGTTAAATGCCTAGCTTCTAGCCTTTTATATCGATGATGCTTGAGGTATCTCGACCAAATTAGAATTCGAATACGCTGTTTATGCTATGTTTTCCATCGCTTGATCTTCACCCCCTGGTTAATATGACAAAATAACACACGTACTGCCGTATAAACAACTGCAAACCTTCATCTTACTATTCATTCAAAGTATTTTCTGAAACACTACGCACAGCTTTCACTATATTCATTGGAAGTGACTTAGATTAGTTGATTTGCATTTTTCGCTGACTACAATTAACCATCCAGTACCTTGTGAATTGTGGAAGTAGAGTTATTTAGTACTCATTGTACAGTTGAAGTCTTTGGAGGAGATGAATGTAAGCCATGATATCTCCCTTCTCTCCAGTGTAGTATTTCGATGACCGAGAATAGTATTTTTGATAAATATATCTGTTTGCCTAGGTATAAGACGATGAATGTGAATCGACTTTCAATAGTATGCACCAGTGAAACGTTATTATTATTAACTAAACATATTTATTCCTCAATAAATTCGTTCATTTCCAGTCAGATACTCTGTTCACTAGATCATATATACACTGTGACATATAACAAAGTACACCGAGTTTTCAGCTTATGAAGTCTACCGAAGCTCGTAAATAAACTGGATCCCTGTATTTCCACATTCGCTACTTGTCAATGTATCTTTAGCTCAAAATATATTGATGAGGAGTTTATCCGAAAAAACTGTGGTTTGACAGACTAATCTTATTGAGGAGGAGAGGGAACTGATGATGAAAAGAACACAGAATTGATACATGAGTCGAACCACTAACACCCGAGTTACACATACGTCAGTCATTCTATTTATCAAACCTTTTGCATGCATCCCCTTTCATTATTTTGTATTTGTCATCTTTAATATGACTGACCTGCTTCTCTAACCTTTTTCACTACGTCTTGGAGTATTGTGCAACCACTTTGTAATACAAGGAATAGTTTTCAATAATCTGTTTAATAGCCCCTTTACTGACCAACCAGTCATCGATTTAGAACTCTGGAAACAAATTCTGATCCCATTGTACTGATGCCGTAGTCATTGATGGACATAAATTTTCACAGTGATTTCTTCTCTCAAAATTCACACGCTGAGCTTCAAATATTCACCGCATACATTTTAGGTGTAACTTCAAACACGAATACAGAGCTTCTGCGAATGATTCGTTTACTTATAGAGTTTCTTCACCAAATCTTCGGTTTGTCAATTATTCTGACAACGACAGACCAATCGCTAACCAAGTGAGATCACAGTCCACAAAAACAGTAATGCCAAACATTAGTCTATTATTTTTTTAATGGACGTTGCAGCATTTTATTCGGTATTGCAACTGTTTAAACTTTCCAGTGTTGGTTGTTTCGCTTCTTCTTCTTCTCCTTCTACTGCTTGTATATGAACGACTAACTGAATGAATGTCTGTTTTTGGAAACCATTTCTGCAATAGCATTGCAAGCAATGTTGTGAAATATTTTCAACCACCGAGGTCTGGTACCAATCCTATATCAATGCTAATACAACTACATCCAATCTATCCCTTTAATAAAGTGACATGAATTGAGCCAGCTTTCATTAAGTTTTTCACTCGTAAGTCACTCAAAATGTTTTACAGTCACACGAAACATTTAGATGTCTGAGGATTAATGAAGAGTAGAAAGTAAAGCTTGTTCAGTGCAGAAGTCATTCATTGAACTAGCTATTTCCCTGGATCTTAAATCAAGTGTACGAGGCTTTAATTACGACATCAGAAAACACATTACTCATGTTAGTTACACATACAAATACAAAGACAATTCAGAGATTTCTATTGCTGAATAAAAATGGAGTGACCAACTGGATGTACCGCATATATATGTACACATATGTGTATTTTGATTTTCACGCATACTTGTCGTTTATTCTGAAAGTCGATATCACATAGAAGCAACAGATATATCATAGTGATTGTGCACAGTCAGCAGCAAAGCACCCATTCAAGCCGACATACATACTGCCAGTCTCACCCTTAGACAGTAATATGTGCAAACAGATGGCACACAAGATACGCATGTGATCATATGACTTGATAAAAAGTGAAGACGGTGAACAACAGTCTGAATCATATGTTATTGCTATTGTCATCATTATTATTCCAATGACAGTGAAATGGAAAGTGGCTTATTGCAGAACACCCCCAGCACACTTCTATGGTACTGTACATCTACTCATGTGAGCCGACCTTAGAAGGCCCTAAACTTCTCCGGAGTTGGAAACAAGAAGGCTGGTATGAACTGGTAACCCAGCTTGAGAATCGGTCCAAGCATCACTCTAACTGTCAAAGGTAACATAGCCAGCATACCTTCAGCAAATGGAAGAAGAGAAGAAGGAAATGAATAGATAGATTCGGTAGGACAACGCCAGAGTTAATGGAGCACGAATGTTATCCACTGGAAACCACTGACCATTACACCTGCTCACACCAAACAACATGCAGACCTACACATACTGGCACCACAATTCACTTACCAGGTGAGAAAATCAGACCGATGAGCATTGTGGTGAATAGGAGGAAGCTGAAGTTCTGTTATGTGGGAGAGAAGGAATTAAGTGGAGTCAGTAACAGGCAAATTGAAGTCAAACTTTCATTGTTTTCAGCGCACTTGTTGTCGGAGTTAACTTTCAATTAATTCATTTCATTGTTCCGGTGTATATACATGTGGCATTTCTCTTGACCATACTATCCATTGATTTAAGTGTTAGTTGGTTGGATTGTGTGACACTTCGGACGTGGAAACTCTGTTTCTGTCGTTTGTGGAATGATTAGTTGTCATGTGGAAATCATATTTTCCACACATCCATCATATCCAGTTTAATGACAATAAGCCCTTTTCGATCCCTTTATTTAATACATCTTGAATTACTATTCATGTGTATTGCAAAGATCACTTTTGTTACACATATTTAACGAATGGGGTTCACAATTCATGCAGCTAAATGAAACCAATGTTTTAAATCCGTGGAAATTTGTAATACGTTTTCTGATAGTTCTGAGCTATCCAAGATTAATCGCTGGCTGATATCGGTATCCATTTAGCAAACAATTAATCCAACTGGTAATCCTTCACTTAGGTGTATATGTTATCGTTGCCATAATTTATAGCTTCACGTCAATGAGAATAGTATAAGTCTACACTTGTAACAAATGGACATTCAGCCTTCACCTGATGCAGACCGCGATGAGGTTCCCTCTGCTTATCCTAGGGAATAATATTCTGTTTAAATGGATATATTATTCTCTCAACTCATTGTTTCCACTATCTAAGCGGTTGCAAGCATTCTCCTTAACGTTTTCGCAGCTAGCGTGAATATCACGCCAATCGCCTTACTGTCAGTCACAGGTATACATGGAATCGCTTAACACGAATAAAAAACACTGAGTATCATATGATCGGAATTTGCAATGCTATTGGAAATATACGTTTCCCGAAATCGGTCTTTAATTTATCAGCACAAGGTGAAAATTCAGAATGACTTCTCACACCACTTAAAAACAGAAATCGACTCACCAACCTCAATCTGCTTGAATCAGACATGACCCCAACTTTTCATCAGATTTTAACTGTTGTTTACTGTGTACACACTTCGATATGTATTTAACTGATGAATGTCTTCCCTTACCACTGTTTTGCTACAAAGGCTGAAATCTGACTTACTTTTGTTAACTTATGATTAACTTTTGACTCTACTTGACAGTCCATATTGAATCGTTTGTTCGGACTCCAGCATTTACCCCTCATCATACCGTCCCAAGGCAGTCTCTGAATCTTTCATGATATTGTATTGTATTATGACCACTGCGTCTTGTAATGACTGGTCAAATGCGGAAATGAGTCCTCTCAGTTTTTAATAACGTGTGTTTGGTATCCTATGTACTGCACAGTTTATTTAACATGCCTGAATGTTGAGTGTTTGTGTTTATTTGTTCGAAGGATGTTTAAGCTGCTTACTTTTATTGATGATCAAATCTCATTCATTCTCTCTCGTAAATATAGTTCCATATATCTTCAACGCAAATGATATATCGCATTTACCAAATCGTCATAACCCTATTCATCCTACCATAAAATTTTCAATGAAGCATGACAATATGTTTCATTCCCTAGGTCATGGCGTTTGAAAACAATACAGATAGAGGAATTTCAAGGTGGATTCATGGAAAAAAGGCTTGCAGTGGACTCTACCCAAACCTCAACAGCTTCTATCTTACGAGCTACTAAAATGAGTTGATTGAAACGCTTTCTCAGTCACATGAGTCAACTGCGCTCAGAAGAGGGACTTATGGAGGAGTTTTCCATTCAGTGATAAGGACTTTTTCAATAAGTAAATAGATGTGTTATCTTCACATTAGTAATTTAACATGAGAGAAGTCAGTTTACGTGCGTCGTCACACTGATACATGTCGAAAAATCTACATTTTACGAGTCCTGAATGGTACAGATGGAATGTCACTAAACTCCAATAAAAACACCAGAAGATCCTGCAGGACAGGAAAATATCATTTTTCAGCGTATACGGAATGTTAGAGTTGGGATAATAATAAATATTATCCTCATATAATGGATTTAACATGAGGGACACCAGTTTACAAGCATCGTCAAATTGCTAATTCATGAAAGTTTGCAAAATGGTATCTAGTATTAAATAACTAACATATCAAGTTACCGATGTGCATACTCTTATTAAAACTTGCTGAAATTCATAAGGTGGGTATGGATTTTCATATCCCATCACACAGACAGATTCTACTATTAGGAACAAAAGCGCTCAATGTTCGAAGTTCGCATTATAACCAGCCAACGTTGTTAGTACATTTGCATAATTTGTTATTTAGTAATATAACAGTCTATTCCTCCGAAAGTTCTTCAGTTTTTAGATTTGTCAACCACAAAGGACCCATTTATACAGTCTGGTGTATCGTTAAAGTATCCACAGTTATATAACCAAGTGAAGTGTCTAAATGAAAGCATTTCCCGGTTACTATGTTACGTTTAAAGGTAATATAGACTAATTCCACCAAGAATATTTGTTCTGTTGAATGGAAATAGACGTTGAAACGGTCAATAGTTCAAATGGCAGTATTTGGACATAGACTTCGGGTATCTTTTGTATTAGCGTAGGCAGCATCATTCGAGAAGTGCACTTGATGCATCGTAACTTTCGTATGAGAAGATCACTCGATACACAGTACTAGAAAACATTTAGTGTAGAGCCAATAGGTAAATTGGTCTCTGGTTTAATTATTTCTTCAGAATGTCTCTGCTACTAATACTGTTGGGAAAGTTTAGACGGTCAGTCGCAAAACAATTGGTGATCAGTAAGTGAGTTAATCGTGAAGATGGTTCAGAATTCGGGGAATAGCGGGAGCAGTCCAATAATTATTGGCTTTAAACATCAGGTATTATTTCCACTGAGTAATTATGTTCAGATTGAAATTCAGCATTAAATGTTCTCATCGGGGTGTTGCTTCAAATAGGAAAAGAAAGAAGAAGCACCAACAGATGTAGAAAAGGTATTTACTACGCCATCCAATTTGGAGAAGACAGAAGTCCCTGTTCTTTTAGACTCATTCGAACTTTATGTACATTTTCATGTATATATGTGAAGTCAACTACATAGATTTTTCACTATAATGTTTTTAAAGTTTTATACATCAGGAGTATACTGTAGTGGCTTTGAGAACAGTATATATTAAGTTCATTATACGGGGAGGAACCAGTACTCATACCCTTGTATGCAATCATAAACTCACCAGTACTGAAGGAACTCGAGGACTTTAATAACTCTGATTCATATATTTAGAGGTCCAAGTACCTTCACAGTGGACCCAATGGCTTGATCATGGTTACGTGTCCACTGCCCAATTATACTTTGTATTTGTGGGTAAAATATGAACGTCAAGAAATTTATGGATATCCGTGAAGTGTAGGAACTCATTGAGTAGACGTTGAAACAGAAATGGGGATAATTGCTAATACAATATGGGAGCGTATTCCATAACTTGCTGCACTGTATCACAAAGAATCGTGACCTAAGTTTAGGGAGGTGTTTTTTGACAGGTACAGTACACTCACGACTGCGTAGACTGTGTGATGACGTAGGCTTAGAAGCAGGATACAACAGGCATGAGTAATGCTACGCAAAAGGCGGAAAAATAGGTTGAGCTTAGGGCGTCTTAGTCAAAGTGGGTCAATCTTCAGTTTCTTACATTTTTCTTCATAACCAAGTTCTTCACGAGGGCCCAGTACATAGCGGGTAAACCTTCTATGAATATTCTCAATACGTATCCTATCCGAGGCATACATATTGCTGAAGATGATTATGCCATACTCAAGTACTGTGCGGATCATTACTTTGAATAAAAACAGTCTAGCCTCAGTGGTATATACGCGTATAAGCAAAAAGCCAACTGAGCGCCTACACTTGGATACAAGAGGACTGGGTATACTCCGTAAACATTTAGTTCCGAGAATACTCAATGCTTAAATCACATACTGAGTTATAAGATTACAGCACAGAATCGCCAAGGTGTAAACTGACGTTTGTGTAGGAATTACTAAAACACAGAATTCCGCATTTACTAGAGTTGAGTGTAAGTTGCCATATTTCACTCTAAGAGAACAAATACGTCGTCTTCCTGGATTCTACTAAAACCCTTACTTAGTGAGGCGTGGGGGAAGCTATATACAATTTTTTAATCATCAGCAACAGGTAGGGCTTACGTTAGAAATATCATTTATGTAAAAGATGAAGAGTAAGGGACCTGACACACTACTTCGAATGACACCACTCAAAATAGGCTTTGGGGAGGAATAGGTGTGACCGGACTTTAATATTTGAGTACGCTGTCTAAGGAACGGGGTCATCCAAGATAATAGAGGGTCACTAGTTCCAAATGATTCAAGCTTCAGATCTAAACGAATTATGAGGCACTTTATCAAATGCTTCTTTGAAGTCAAAAACGTGAGCAGTTACGAAAAGACCTTCACCTCGTTTGCAGGTAACTTCTTCAAAATAATCCAGTAAACACCATAACGGTTATCCATAGAAATTCATTGACAGATGTTGTTAGTCTAATGCGAAGAGAATAGACTGGAATGCAGTATAGCAAATACTTGTTGCCTAAAATTGCTGCTAGGATCTAGCGTCAGTTGAATGCCATGCTGAATAGAACATATCCAGCTACCAAGTTGATTTGCCTGCACCAGCCAAACTGTTCGTTGTGGCGATTGAAAGTTACCTCTAATGCCGTCTTTAACTGCATCTGCAAATTTACATGTTCATGCCAGAGCTTGTAGATTAGAAGAACAGATAGGAGGCGATTCTTTTACTTTTCTGCACATGTCACCATCAGTCAGTGACTCCGATGTTCACTTTTACTGAATGGCGTGATTGCACGTCATCTGATTCATACTGGACGCAACGTTGATAGCCTCAAATTATTCAAAGTGGTCAGTTGTCAAAGTAATCCGAAAAAATCACGTTTTACCCAGCAGGTAGCGATCAGCTAACTTATGCCGAACTTATCTGCTCAACAAGATACAGTTTTCAATATCACAATATCGTAGTAATTTTTATACAACACTAGACATGTAAACGCTTAGTTCCTCACTTTATCCAGCCTTCATTGTTGCTTCATTCTACCTTGCACATTTTATTTTGTTTCAAACCTTGATTTTGAATCTAAATGCTACTAACCTTGCTCACCAAACTCTTGTAAATCTGTGACATTTTCAAGTTACGCTATCTGTGGTGACTATTTTCCCCCACCTCTCAACCTCCACAATGAATGTCTTCTTTATTATCCAGAAAATACTCAGACCTTCTATCATATTTTGAACTAACTAATCTACTCAATTCACTTATATTACCTATTTTACCAGTTGGTCCTGTCAACTTGATGAATGTGTGTTTAATTCCCTGTGTGTGAAATCTTAGATATTACTAAGTGGAGGCATTGAGAAGAATCCTGAGAAAAATAAAGCTGAGCCCACATTACGTTGCTGCAATTTCTGTTTTGCTGCATTCAATTCTCCCACACCGTTTGACTAACAGTAAACCAACTACTGAAGGTGCCAATAAGCGAAAGGGAAGATGAGTCAGGTTTTCTGAGCTCACTGCTGCCAATCTGGCGACCGCAAATAATATTTTTAGACAACTCCTTGCAGTTGTTCTGTGATGGAAGCAACTACATTTCACTCTGATTCAAGTGGTCGAAATGATCAACCGGCAACTAGAAGCCTTCCTGATGCACATTTGAAATGAATCTGAGTGAATGACGAACACTGCTGTTGGCCACATCAATATTGATGTGGTCGGATTGACACTGTTGGAAAGAGAGGCGCAGCGAAGAACAAACCATAGTCTTCTGATAACCTATCACGACATTTCCAGGACTTGCATTTTGACAGAACACGTAATCTGAGTACCACCTAATTTGAAAATTGTAGTGCAAAAGGTCACTCTTCTAAACAACGTGCAGAAACACTAACATTCCTCCGAGTCACTTAATTTCATTTTCACTTTACAATTGTAACCTTACCGTTATGTTCATAGGAAGCATATTTGGTTGCACTTTGCAGAACCGCTCACTAACTGTTCTATGAATGCACTCTTTACATGTTTCGTGTGTTTGTTGTGAATACTACTGGTTTGTGATCAACGGTAACACTGACTCGAAAAACCACACCTTCCCTGCATGCTTGTGTTTTAATTTTCAAACCACTCACAAGCCTCCATTGATATTTCTCATTGAAAGGTTGCCATCTTTGAAGCGCAACTGGCTAACTTTACACTTCTTTTCTGACGTGCACCGTCTGGTGTGGTATTGATAAAACAAATATTGTACACACTTGAACACTGTAGTTATGCTTTATTTTGTTCGCATGAGAAACTAGCAGTAACAGCTTAACCAATCATTTGTGAATTTGTCCCGCAGGTGGAAAGACATCATGGACTGGTGATGCAAGACATTTAACCGCATAGCGAAACCGATCAGAGTGATTCTCATAGTCTTCATTGTCATAACTACTGTCTCCAGATAATTATTCTACATATCCTACATATACCAGCACGTTCAGCATAGCTGTGCTAATTGAAGTGGGAATACTGTTCCTGCTTTCCCGGTTATTTTCCATCACTGATATTACTATTGGTGTACTTGTTCTGCAGAAAGGCTACTACCAGCCTCCTATGTGCTGTACATTTTATTGTTTGACGTCAACATTGAGAGTGTGCCGTTTTTTATGAGCAATAATAGAGCTGTGTACTTGTTTGTATGCACTTTTAAGATAATCCTCCTTCTGAAAACATTTCAACATCTCTTGATTTCCACATTGTTTGGCGAACGTTATATTGACAACTTGAGGGACAATAAGTGTGTACGAAGATGTATTGGAGTTGAATTACCAACTGCAACAATATTTACTACTTTCTGACACACAACATCAGGTCAATCATAGTAATTTTTTTTGTTTATGTTAACGTGGCAGTGAAGTACACAACTGATAATTGTCAACTTTATACCACGTCCAACACTACTACTCCGACCAGTTTTCCACTCATTAACATAAATTGAAGGATAATCTTAGTGCAAAACAAAGTAACTGTTTGACTAGGCCCTAATCAAGACCTACAACTAACCACCTACAGCATTAGTTGTTTGGTTCGTGTCATATGTTTCACAGTCAACTGTTCACACTTTCGTCGATATGGTTTATTGTGCAGCTGAGTTTACAGGGTTTGCGCTAGGTGAGACCCGAAATTTGGGTCTGGAGGAAGAAATGTTCACCGTTTTAATATGTTGTACTGCAGTTGAGGCCTCCTAACTATCCAGCTTGTGATCATGGTTGTAAACCTGTCCTTCTACCACTGTTTTCTTAAGAACTGTCTTTGTTGTTTCAAAGTTCATGTTGTTTTAAATGACAGATTCAGCTTTGATTAGTTTTTCTGCCTTTATCTATGTTTGAAACTGAAATTGTATAGGACGTCAACGATCCTGTTGGCTCCTTATGAGTCTGAAACATTCTGCATGAACATAATGCATTTCGCGGTTTCAAGAAAACAATCCTCACTCTGTAGTCAACTTCATGGTTTCGGGGACATTGTAAATCATTGGATTGATCTCTAGTGCAACTCTCTCAGTTACTTCAGTGGTGATAAGTTTAAAAAGTGATTTACTTTAATGAATGTCTCAATATCGATTTAATCAGTCGGTTTTAGCATAAGTCAGGATGCTAAGTGACAAGATGTCGCTGACTTGTGCTTGAATTACATTCAACTGAGATGACACTTGGGATATCGTTATCATATTTTCTTGAAGCAATCTGCTGTTTTGTTTGTTATCCTTCAGCTTACGCATTTCCGTCCTTAGATTCTTTAATTAAGACTTCAGACTTTCTGTTTCTGTGGAGGATATTGATTCTAAAACTTTCGAATGAAGTTCAATCAGTCATACATAGGAAATGGTGCTCCCATCACATTTGATATCCGCTATAACATTTGATGTTGAGGTGTGATAAAATGCCGAAGCTCCAGAGTTACTTTCATCACTATGAGTGCTGTCTTAGCTAGCACTAGCCCTGTGACGTTTCTCCTACAACTAACTGGAGTATTAGCTGATGTACTCATACTGTTACAAAGTGGATCTGTGGTTGGTATCACAGAGGTTTGGTTGTAATTGCTATACTGATCTGCAGACAACAGTTTCTGAGCCCTTTTTTGTTCATTTCAAATTTCTTTCTTGAAACGTGTACAATGGTGAGTTGAAAATCGAGCTAGTCCCATGATAACGTCAGTAGAAAAGTGATGAAGTACTGTGAAATCACGTTGAAATGCAACACAATTTCGAATTCCTAGGACACGTGATTAATAGGGCAGAAACATAGCAATTGCTAAAAGTGGTGGATGTTATCAACCATTCATTGCCCATTACCCTCCTCAGTGACGTAACTAATAAGTTTGCTTGGTCTGATTAGTTTTGACCACAAATCCACGTCATGTTGTACACAGCAGGCACTGCTCCTAAAGTACACCTTAGAGGAAGTCTCGAGGACCTTAGTCGCTCTGCAGAAGCTATAGGACGACACTGTGACAGAGATCACTGCTAGGGGGGGGCTTATATAACGCCCATTAAGCCTGGTTATGAATTTTTGTCTTTTGTAGGCTTTGTATTCACCAGTGACTTCTACTCAATGATGAATAACTTTTGCTGTAACTGTTCAAGTTTACCCGCCTCACTTGCTCACCAGAGTCCTTGAAATAAACGCGTTGTGCTACTATCAGTGGCTTGCTGCTCGCTACGCTTCGATTGTCCAGGGTAAATCGCTTTTAGCGCCCGCCGTTAGCACCGGGTCAAACAGGCCTTTGGCAAGTTCGACCTGACCTGCACCTTTTGTCAAGTCTCTGCACTAAAGGATGGTAAAATGAAGACAACAGTCATCACAAAATCTGGCCTGCTTGGATCTCTTAGCATTCTTTTTGGACTAAGGAGTGCTACGTGCACCCTCTAGGGCTTGATCCATCACGTCCTGCACGTTTTATCTTTTCTTTATGTCTACTTTGAGGATATCCTTATCGTAAATGCAGACGAGTGATAACGGTAATGATAATAATAATATGTTTCGAATGATAAAAAGTACGAACACATGCCATTTTTACAGGCAATATCTGAGTGTTATTGTCGCCGATGAGGCTGAGAAAATTTGGAAAGAATGCATTGCCACACCATACGTAGCCTATCAGGAAGCTATTATTCTCTTCGCTGGTTACAACCAATAGATAATAACCCTTTCGCCACATGACAACAGAGAATGGCAACACAGGCATTGCCACCTAGTAACAGCCTTAACTGGGCAGTTGTGGTCAAGCCTCAAGAGTTCAGTTAATGAGTCACATAAACGGTAAAGGTACATAGAAAATCAAATGTCGAGCACAAAAGAAGCTGAAAAAGTGCGAATAAGCAACAAATTTTCGCTGTTTACAGACAGCATACGAAGCTAGACTTAAATCCTGGTGTGGATCGACGACGAAACTCGGGATCAGTGTCACATACTGTCAAGCATCATTAAGTGGTTGTTTAGGTCTGTATCGTTGAAAACAAATATATAGGGATAAATTAAGCTAAAGTTGGAACTCAATTCAAGGACTGTTTTCATTTTGCTGCCCTCAAAGCTCCTGCATCCACTTGCAGGACATTTTAGCAAGGCTTGCCAAACACTCAGTTACTGTCAGCCTGGTCAATTGCCAGCCTAATTTCCCTCCGCTGCATTTCCTGGGCATTTAATCGATGAGTACGGTAGTCACCTACTATCTGGAGTTAAACAAGCGATTGAAGATTTTCTTTAAGTACTGAGTACATTCTTAGTGCTCAAATGCCATAGCCGTTTTGTCACTCAGTGTGAAAGACTCTTAACTGCACTAATTGGCTGAAAAGCAAGAGTAAAATTCAGTATTGCTCTTAAGATACTAAAAGCATTTCGTAAGATCAAAAGTGTGATGGCAGAGGCCAAAGTGTTGGTCCACCAGGATGTATCAACCATTCACTGCCCATTACCCTCCTCAATGACGCAACTAATAAGTAAGTGAGCCTTCCTCTCAGCATCACTGCTGATAGCTCTGACACGGCAGTTAGAACCGTACTACAACAACGTTTGGACCATACTTGAATTCCATTTACATTCTTCTCCCGGAAGCTACTCATACAGTATATACGGTGCAGCACACTTAGTCGCGAATTGCTCGCCATATGTACTTCAGTCCAGCATTTTCGTCTTTTCGTGGAGG
Source organism: Heterobilharzia americana (assembly GCA_944470555.2). Taxonomy (NCBI): domain Eukaryota; kingdom Metazoa; phylum Platyhelminthes; class Trematoda; order Strigeidida; family Schistosomatidae; genus Heterobilharzia; species Heterobilharzia americana. The sequence continues at coordinate 85,947,704 of OX104129.1, forward strand.
GGCGTGATTTTATCATATTAAGCAATGACAAACCTTTGACTTCAGCATTACACGCCACTACGTAAATTACGGCATCCGGCCTATATTTTTAAATCATGCCAGACATCCTCCGCATTTGTGGCATGAACAATTCTGTTTCAGACTCACCATCTCATATTTGTACCACCTTTGAATTACGGTGGACAGCAGAAATTCAGGGCTCAGACTAGGAGGTAAAAAGGCTTCAACACTCAACCTCCTTGAAGATACAGTATGCACCGGTTTTAGAAAGTGAGGAGGAAATCCTGTGTGAAATGTTGACAGCAACCCTGAGACCCGCTGTTCCTTCCCCTCTGCGTATCCTTTTTATACCCTGCAAAGTCTTTTGCATTCCAGTGTCCGAGCTACTGGCAGGCTGAGATCTGCTAGGTTCGTGTGGCTAGGCATTGACTGTGATGTTTGAAAGCGGACACCATCATGTATTCGGCAAGATTTATGGTTCACCCATGTCCATTTAGACATTACTGACCCACTTCCAGCTTGTGGTGGTTATTCCTGCCTACTGACATGTGTTGTTAGAGTAACTTGCTGGCTGAAAGAAATACCGCCATCAATTATTACAACTGGAAGAGTAAGTTGTGTGTTCCTCGATAAATAAGCGTTTCATTTTGATGGCCTTTCTTCTGCGGTAGCCGGCTGAGGGCAACAGCAATCTGTTAACTGCTAAGTACTCCTAATTCTCCACAGCCTTTGCCCACTGTTTTGCCCATGACCCTAAAATAACCTACGTAGCAGTTTCTACGCCGTTACTAGTTTTTCTTCCCCCTGCTATCAAGCCTGAACTCTCACTGGTTGTTAGCTATTTTTACCTTTATGTGGATTTAGTGCTCGTCTAGGTCATCCACAGATGTATATATTCAGCACCACTGTCAACTGTATTGACTGCTGTTGAGGCCGTAAATATCTTTCCGTCGACGCACTGTCTTCTCTTCTTGTCTTCGCTAGTTGGTGTTATTGTTTTCGTGGTGACTGACACTTTGATATGCATTATAAAAAAAGGAAATTTACTCTTACAAAGACTAGCACACACCAGTTTATAGGCGTGACTATATACTTATACCGGTTTCATACTTTTGGCTGGTAAAGTTCCACTGCCCAAAGATAATCGGCAGATTTACATGGGTAGGATCAATATACAAAACAGAATACGATAATGGTTTCCACACATGATGGTTTTTCATGAGGATGAATTTCTTTTGCATTCCCCAAAAGAAAGAAACTTTAGAAAGCTGTTACTTCCCCTGTTGGAAATAATTTATCTTAGAGACAAAGAGATGATAAAGACGCACACCATGTCATCAAAAATTGTCTGGATGATTGTATGTCATAGGCTGAAAGCCGAAAATATCCGTATTGCAGGAATTGTCTGGTTAGACTTTACAGTGACTAAGAATTCATCATATAGTGCTTTTGAAGCAAAAAACAAATAAGTGTGCAAAATGACAAAGAGGAAATCGGCAAGTTAGCGGGCATGATTCCCTCCCCAAATACAAAAGGGCAAGTATTAACGAGTAATACTTAGAACTTAGTATGAGCACAAAGACTACAGAACTTGTGAAATATAAATATTTCTTCTGATAAGGAGCTTACAAGCAACATAACAGTAACAGTGTGACTGAATAGAAAGCTTGTCGTATATGCAATCACTGGTGAGCATAACATTACCATGTAAGGCAGCGGTTCCTGAGAATATAGTAATAAAAATGAGAATAATAGTTTACTCCCGGAAAGTTTCGTGATCGGATAAAAATATTATGCTCGCTGATGTTTTAGGATGAAATATTCACTTCTGTACTTGTTGACATAGTTCTAGACGGGGACAAATGTAGTTTTCTCTCAGTAGTTCAAACAGGTGGGATATCAATTTCACCATGCCTGATTCTAGGGTAGGCGTCTTCAGAAGAGAAGAGAAAACGGGAGACGAAAAAACGTAGCTGGAGGAGGATGGAGAAATTTGGAAGAAGTACTTCATGAAGTCCACGAGAATTGCAGTCAGCTGAGTATTCCACAAGAAGCAATGACTGCGACAATTTTGTTGGTTACGCCACGTTATGATCCGGGTGGTAGTGGTATTGTTTTGCGATAGTTTTACAAATTAGCACTCAGTCTTAGTAAGATTTAATATACAAATGCGCTAGTATGAAATTCCCGGACAGTAAGTAGAAATGACCTTAGAAACATCCTAAAATAGTATCCGATATTGATTCAGGCTTCGATTATTTCGTGACTAAATGTGAACAGAAAAGGTGCAAATGTAGAATGAGGAAGCAATGGCCGTCGTGGTGGTAGGGTGCAATTTAGTGAGAACGCATTCGGGATGAAGTCAGCTGTGAGGCGAGGGTTGAAAGTAATCGCTTGCATTTTGGATGAATATTTCAACAGTGATTTACGGGTAGAAAAAGCAAGCAGCAAGCAGTTATGTTTGATAAGCGTTTGTAATGCATGTTCACACAGTAAGGATGTATGCGTTTAGGCGTCGGATGGAGGTGATAATTACGGCTCATGGAGATCCCCTTCCGCAGTATACGTTATCAGGTTGCAGTTACAGAAGCCTTAACATCCCTGCTGGAAATTAAGATGTTACTCTGGCCTGGGGTAGGGCTGTTAAACGCGATGAAAGCCATTCTATGACTGCGGCCTGATGCCACGCCAGTTTTTCTCCTTGAAAGATCTGTCTCATACACCTCACAGCAAACTGTAGAAGCTGAGCTAAAGCAACCGAAAGAAGCAGCGACCTATTCGTCGTGGGCATCTCCTTCCGCGGTCTTTATAAAGGAGAATGGTTCCATTCGTATTTGTGCTGATTTCTCAACAGGTTTGAATGCAGCTCTTAAACAGCACTTGTATCCAATGCCAAAGTTTAGCATCCCAAGTGGCGGGAATGCCTATGGGATGGTTGATTTGGCTGATGCATACCTGCGGGTTGAAGCTTCGGATGCGTACCGCGAGAAATTAACAATAAACACATGCCGAGGGCTATTTTAGTACAACAGGTTGCCCCACCATATTTCAGCGGTTAATGTACACCATCCGGGCTGGCATTCAGGTAGCTACTACTAGTCTGAACTATACGCTGAAAGTCGCAGTTTCCCTTTAGGAATTGAGGCGGCGAGTACCACTTGTGCTGCAGCAGAATGTTGACAGCAGGCAGTTCACGTCTCAAGAACTTCAAGATTTCTGCAGAAGAAAGGGTATACAATAGGTGCGGACGCCACCATGCCACCCTCAGTTCAATGGCTGAGTGGAAGGATTTATGGACACCTTCGCAAGAGCTCTGTAGAAGGCACGGAGGCTGCACCAAAAATCGTGCAAAATTGTCCTTTTGCATACCGCACCGGGGGTTTGGTAACGGCTCAGCTGAACTTTGAATGGGATGCATCCAAGGTAGCTATCATCATTCCATGTTGCCGTCTTCAACTGGAAAATATGGTGGGACATTTTCACAAGGCAAACGCCCTCCACGCTCACGATTATCAACCAGAAAGGCAAAACCGGGCAGGAGGTCCGAGTGAATGTCAATGAAGGACTCTCATGTACAAGGTTAAAGTGTGGCACAAAAGATGGATGAGGCACAAAAGTCATGTGCGATACCGCCACATCACACCCTCAGAAACCGAGACACCGCTGGATCAGCCACTTTAAAATTTTAAACTACTTCCATTCGATGAAGAATCAACTAGAAGGAAGCCGGAGGACAAAATGAAGTTTTTACCCGAGCAAATATAGGAGCGTAAAAACCTAGGCTCAGTTTTCGGGGGCATGATAGATACCCGTAGCTCCGCACAGCCCTTACCGGCTGTTTTGCCCATGACCCTAAAATAACCTATGTGGCCGTTTCTACATCATTACTACTTTTTCCTCACCCTGCTATCAAGCCTGAACCCTCACTGGTTGTTAACTATTTTTGCCTACACGTTCATTTAGTGTTTGTAAAGGTTATTTAGAAGTAAATAAATGAGTGACTCTAGCCAAACACTGGGTATTTAACGTGACGGAAGCCAGCTTAATGGTATCATCACGTTGATATACGTTTAAAAAGCGTAAATATTTTACGGGTGCCAAATGGCACGGAAAGGAGATCATTAAATTCTATTGAAGCCTTCGAAAGGGTGTACCAGCTATGAAACGAACGGGGAAGTATCACTTTCCAGCGCATACAAAACGTTAGAGTTTAGACAGTTTTCACCCATGCTTTTCTTATCATGGCGCGAAATTTCAAATTCACAATGCAAGCAGATGGCATGTTTGACTCGCTTTCTCAGTCCCACTTTCCCGCAAATAAACCCCTATTTTACTGTAAATTCCTATACTTATAGCTTCAGAGATCAGAAGAACCCCCACTGATGATTTCTGGAATCAGTAGGTTTCCACGTAATCGTATAGTCTAGATGAATAGCTATATGTATCCATATCCTCAGCATAGCTGTTAACTGCACCGATTTTTGTTGGGGCAGTAAAAATCTCTCTGTCAGCTTTCTGTCTTCTCTTCCTGTCTTCACGCGCCGTTTTTATTTCTTTGGCAGTGGTTGACATTCCGATTTCCATTAGAGTCGATTCTATGCGCGTTAGGTTACTACCGTTCGTGGTCAGCTAGGCTAACACCGCTCATGGAGCGCTAGTTAGTACCACACACGGTGAAGAGAAAATCGACAGGCTGAGGCACGCATACTCACTGACTGAACAGCCCACAACGTTGTCCGACGGAGCAGAGCCACCGAACCACAGATAACCCATGCCGCTGTTTCCGATAAGCTATCAGAGCTAAGTGTGGGAAATTCCCCAGAGTGCAACGACATCCAACAATCTGTGTTGAAACAGTATGCGAGTACCCTGAGCATCCCGCTCAGTAACCTTTTTCAACACCCCTTAGACGAGCAGAGACCCCCAGGGGAGTGAAAATGGGTCACTCTCTCCCCTATCTTCAGAGGCGTAAGCAGGGAGGACCCGAACTATTACTCACCAATAATAATTTTACCGGTGGCATCAAAAGCTATGTACGTCGTGATGGACGGCCGCGTCAGAGAATATCTTGACACAAACCGAGCACTCAGTGATGCCCAATATGGCTTCCGAAGGGGCAGGTATTTTGCCTCCAACCCCCTGACGACTGATGATCCCTGGACAACATGCTGGGAACTCAAGGTCCCAGTCAGGGCGGATTTCTCCGCATCTCGCCAAAGCCTTCAGCACTGTCTCACGCGCCACCGTAATACACAAAATAGCCGGGCTGGGCATTTGTGGCCCGGCGCTGTTGTGGCTGCAGAACTGATGAGACAGTAGGAAGTTCTGCGAAAAGTAAACAGGGTCATCTCAACTTGGAGAGCACCATCGCCCACAAGAAGTAAATCTCAGTCTGTTGTTGTTCCTGCTGTTTATGGGTGACCCTCTTCTACATATAGGCTCTTAGATTCTCCTTCACGCTGACGACGTCAAGGTATGGAAGGCAGTAACATGCGCGACGTAATCGAATGCACGACAGAACTGTTTCAAACCATCTGAAGGGTGGACGACGGATAACGAATTAGCATTTAACCTCGACGAATGCCGGCCAATGTTTTTCTGGACTGGAGATCCACAAAACGTATTCCGTTCTCTCTATGGTTCATGGCTTTCTTATAAAGCCACAGGAAAAGACCTGGATTTGATGGTGGCGGAGAAACTGGACACCAGTTCCGGTTACCTGATCGACGCCTCAAAAGCATACAGTGTACTACACTTTGTGCGCAAACAACTTGATGTCCACACTCCAGAGCTTTTTCAAAACTCCAAAAGACTTACATACGACGTCACTTGGAGGTCTGTAACTTTCTGGCTCCATCACAACTGAAAAGAGGCGCGAACCTACCGATGAAAGTTCATGGCGAGCCACAAAGTGGGCTGTTGGGATGCACTAAAAACCAAATAAGTACAGAATGAAAGACCTGGGATTATACTCTCCTAGTTACTGAAGATTACGAGGTGAGTTGATAATGGCCCACAAGAGAGTGAATAACCCAAGCCCCCGGAATAGAGGATTACTACCGAACGGTCACTTAAACTACTTGTTCTGTAAGTCACAGCGACAGCAGACAAGTGTCCGGATCTACGACGTCGGAATTCGCCAAAGACCTGGAACCATTCCGCAAGATCAAGAAGCGAGACACACGGCTGGAATAAGAAACAGACCGAAGAAATCTACTACTGTCACACCATTCCGACTATGTTACCTCTACGCCAGTTTTCTTCCTACTGAATCAGTTAAGCCCTTTTCATCCCTTTCACTAGCCATGAATTGGCCTCACCTACCTAAGTCCTTCACATTTTCGCACCCCTCTCGTTTTACTTGGGTGTAAGTAGATTACTCCATCAGTTCACTTTTCTGTGTCTTTTACTCACACACACTTGTCTTCCTAGTTTATCTCCTCACTATCTCTTACCCCCTCTAACGACCAGTCTGTGTAACTGCCTTAGCACTCGACATCTGAAGAACCCTACTGCACCACAGTCCCAGGCTAAACAACCAACACTCAACCTTCTATCCTGTATACCAGAGCTATAGCAGTCGAGTGGCTGGATTTAATGCATCGGATTCCGCCAAAGACCTGGAACCATTCCACAAGACCAAGTTGTGGGCTCAAAAAAAGCTACTGGCTTGCACAAGCTCGTGAGACAGATATTGAATTTGGAAGTTTAAATGCCTCAAGTAAGTGACCTTAAAAGGTTGAATAATTTGAGAAGTTTCAACTCTTGACATATGTAGACGTTGGTACCAAATGGTTAAAGGGATAGCAGTTCTTTTTGAATATGAGACACCGAAGTTAGTACAGATATCAAATATTAAAATCGGAGTTACACAGAGGCTGCTTCAACTTGTTATTCTTATATATGTTGTCTGGTAAATGTCAATAAATCCTACTGTTAAATGTTAGCTGGGTGATGATTTATGAAAAGGGTTATCAGGAGAATGATGTCGCCAAGAGTGCAGTCACTACAAAAGTGAAAGGAATCGGGTTTACAAATTTATCACAAGTTCCAGGTATTGGAAAACGCAGTTGGGATGTGGCAGATTATATTATCCCACCATTAGAAAACAATGCCTTATTTGTGATAACAAACATTATTAAAACTGAACGACAATCTTTGTCGAAATGCGCAGAGGTTACTTCAGCTTAGTTTATGTCTAAATATGTGTAGAGTCCCTGGGTACCTGCAGCATCGTGTCGTCACGATACAGACTGTCAACCTTATTTTATTACACATCTTGGAAATGGTAAGTCTTTACTCCATAGTTACTCACTTTAAAATAATTTCTAATTGGGAAGCCAACGTTTTGGCTTCAGGTGCCTAAACACAGTGTTTCGCTTGTTATTTAACGGTGTACATTAAGTCAACCATTGCATTGCGTAGTAGATATATTTGTGACTGTTACACCTTTTTATTTGAAAAAAAAATGCTGAAGGTGATCCTGCTGCCTTTTTGATGTTGAATTTATGCAGCAAAATCCCTTGCTATTTAAGACTACAGTGTGCAGCTTAATTCTTTGAATGAACTCAAATGTTTCACGTTCTCTCTTTTATAAGAACACGCTTTGCCTGGACTTATACGGAAAAATAAGATTTCTACAGCAGCAGCACATTCACTCTTTTGTAAGATCACTTTGGGAGAATGTCTCGGAACAACCAGTATCATACTTAAGGTAATACAGTCAGTAAAAAGTTGATGGGATACGAAGTACTTCGGAGAACCGAACTCAGGAAGCAGCACAATTAGCATAGGTATGCATGAATAAATCTTTAAAAAGTTCTCGCTGGTTTAATGTGTGCAAAATAAGCGATCACTTTCAAAACTTCACGGCTAGAAAGTGATTTCTCAATTTCTTCTATCGAACTTCTGGTGTGCATACATACTTTGTTATTGTTTTGTCAAGGCGGTTTCATCATAATGCTTTCAGGTGGTGCAAAATGTGATGGGAAACCTTGCTACAATTTTCAAAGCCAAGGGGTATGACACTTCTACTGTTTGGCGTCGCAGGTGTAAAAAATGCAAGTGTATCTCATCAACTGGATAAAATAACTGTAGTTCAGGCATGAAAGTTTCATGTCTTAAATAAACCAACGTTACTCCATCAAAAAAGTTTAGCAAATGATACATATTCATCCACCTCGAAGTAAGGGCATTAAAACTGCTGAACAAAACAATGTATATTTCTACTGCGAATCCGGATACACTACAAAACTTACTTGTAGTAACAAAAGATCGCACTTTTTCATATAATAAGTTTTCCTGATGATTTTGGTCATAAATATTAAAGACTCAGTTGGTAGAATATAAAAGATCGCTTTACTTAAGAACTTCTCAACTGAAAACCTTAAAAATATCACGTTTTTGTGGTTGATTGTGCGTAGAAACTGAAAAAAGCTTTTTAATATACTATTCTAGTGCCATCTAGTATATCCCACTTACTAACACCTTATTTGAAGAGAAGAGTAATCATTCCTTAGAGTGAAGTGCCTGTCACGTTTTGAAACCTTCATGTTATGTCTTAGATTATTATAACTAAATGGTTATTTGTGATACTAACATCACAAAGTAACCTAAATTATTTTGATGACGATGTTGGAGGAGAGATATGCAACTATGAATTTTTTGGGTATCACTCTTACTAACTGTTACTTTTTGTTTGCGCACGATATTTACAGCCTCTTTTAAAAAGACAGTAAAAGCTATTAAAATATGATCTGAGTAATTAAATCATGAATAGAAAGGAATTCTGTTGCACTTTTATTATATCTGTGTAATGGAAGGAAGGTTTCTTGGAGAACGTTATAGTTCTTAACCAACGAGGGTTGTTAAACAAACCATCAAATTAACAATGATGGTTTGTTTTATTATACCAAATGTTAAGTCTGGTATTTCGCCGTCTTCTTACCACTTAGGAATTTTCAAAAGTTCGCATGTTCCATCGACTATGGAAGACACTTTGATATTTTCAGATCCAGTGCTGAGAAAATTAGTGTTTAGTCAATGGGTTATGCACTAAGCTTCATTGTTTCCAGTTTTTATCGGCTAATCATATCACTGAGCTTATTCAGTGGAACGATATTCTTGCCCCATCAACGATCTTGTCATTTTCAAAGCTGTGACCAATAAGTTCGGGCATTAGAAAGCTATTTAGTAGGTTGCTGCATTGAAAACTGTTCCTACCTAAGAAATTTAGGACAACCGAGCACGGCTATGTGGAATCAAGTATGAAATCGATAAATGAAATAGTCTGCAGATTAGTAGATAGTTGCTGAGTTTTTTACAGTGTAACTGGTGTTCTCTACCTTTAGCTAACTATGGTAAATCAAGAGTTCAGCTCCACAAAATTGGCATAAATCATATAAATACACATATGTATGTATTTTTTATATGAGGATTACATAACACTTGGTGACTGATTCATGCATATTCACTCATGACCTCAGTTGCTAAATGGCGGTCTCAAGATTCGGCAGGAAATTACGTGAATGTACACCCTAATATAGCAGTAAAACTTCGGCATTGCGGTAGATTGTAATTCCATTTTAGCCTATCTACTAGACGTACCACACATCAGAATAGTATCATTCAATGGATAACATTTCGGACATAATTTACTGTTCATATTCATATCATGATATGATTATGGACAATAAATTATGTGTGAAACCTTATCCGGTGAATACTACCTTTTCACTGTGCGACATTCCCAATAAACAGATTAAAAGCGGCTGCAAACTACCCAGGGTAGATCAGTCTCTTTACATTTACACCTAAAATTAGTGAAGAGCCGGTGGAAACTTCTGTCACTCGATTCCTTACATCTAGCAACACAATGTAGTAAGCTGGAGTGTGATACAGTTTAACTCAGTGGTTGAAATTCAACTGATCTTTAAACATTTATTCGTGCTTGGTATCTAAGTTTTGTTAGCTCCAGTGGTTACCATCCGGGAATCAATCAGTGTAACTAAACACAAGTGACAGAAGTCTGACAGTTTATCTGATCTAAAGGCATGTGATCATACTTGAAATATGTCTATTGCACAGAAATGTAGACTGAGTCTCAAAAAACTGCAATAATGGTCAATTATTCCTGTCAAGTTTTAAAATTATCTGCTAAAAGAATAAAAACTTACCCAATCTGCTTATTTTGTAAATATCAAATGTTTTAGAAGCTTCTCACCTTTCTTTATGTAGGCTTATATTCCCCTGATAAATTATATAATTGCAGTAGATCTCTCAAACTTATGGCAATGGTTTAACAATCCTATCATTGTAAGAAAATGATTAGAGACTTTGGGTTTCCTACAACTGATACCGTCTATTCCACTTTGAAGTTATGAAGTCAAAGTACTTCATAATTTTTTTAACTTTAACTGTGTTCTATACGTTTTTATGCATTTTCATTTGGTAGGAGTGCAAACAGGAAAGTGTATCATTGAATCAGGAAATGATATTGGTTCATGTGAGATATATTCCTGGTGTCCTCTGGAAAATGATACTCTACCACTCGGCAAAGGATCTTACTTATTTCCAATGGTTTATAATTATACCTTGCTCATTAAAAATGATATAAATTTTGAAAAATTTGGTATACACAGGTAAATTCTTGTCACCGTAAATTCATTATGTAATCAAGTACTAAGTTTAACATCAAATAAGATTATTTATTAATTTTTTTAAGTATAAACTGAAAAATCGGTGCTTTTCACTAACTAATTTCATCACATATCGGGAGTAAATCGCCTCTATTATTTTTTTGAGGGGGGGGGATAGCAAATATTATAAATTTCCTTCAAACAATTCATTCTAATCAACTGTCTTCTGGTCAGTATTTAGTTGATCTCTAAAGCTTTAATTTATCCAAAAAACGTCCTTATAAGTTTATTCGAATAAAAAACATGTTATTAACCATGTCTGTGGAGTTGTATCTTCATTATAGTTGTTCACTTTTGATGGTCAGATTAATCTTGACTGGACAACTTTTTCATCTTCTAAATCCCGTGAATGCTTAGAGAAACTTAGATTCATAAAATCTAACAAGGTACAGGTTTTCTTGAAATGCTGTACTTCTTGTCGAGTAATCATTTTTGAATAAGTGTAATAACTTTATGGAAAGTGGCAACCTTTAAAAGATTGTCTTCATTGTTTTCAATATACTTTACGAACAGGGTGACATCAAAATTGGTAATGAATTGTGTATGGTGATTCAAAAAAAATCATATGTTAGTGAATAAATATTTCTTGGCATAGTTCAGAAAGATGCACCTCAGACAGAGAAACAATGACGTTAGTTTTCAAGCGTAACTCATTCTCTTACTGTGACGCGAATATGGTAAAATAAGGTACAAAACAGCTCTTATGAAAGGTTATGGAGACATTGACATTAACTAAGAGTTTATATCCATTTCTTTATATATTTAACTTATAGAAAAAGTTCTTCCTCATGTTTTTAGTACCTGGAAGTACTGTTTGAATCTAAACTATCTACCAGAACGCGTTATGAACTTTACACCATAATGCCAACAAGAGAAATAGTCGAGAAAAAAATCTCTTGTAAATTAAAATTATTCTGGGTTCTTAAATGACTGATAGCTTGTATATGAATCCGATTTTTTCTCAGCATTGTGGTTATAAGTACTTCCACCGCTTTTCAGTATAATAACATGTTACATACTATTTTTTGCAATTATTTGGAATATGAAGATGCAGGACTTGAGGGTGTACTATCAAAGTAAATCTAGAGCTCTGTGGAAGAATGCAATTGCAATTTCAATGATTTTTTTAAACGTATCACACAATGAAATAGCAATGTTTACTTAAGTACGTTTTGGACAATATTTATTGTCCATATCAATATGAAATGACTACGGATAATAAATTATGCATTGTATTTAACCTAGCCCCATGTACTTATCAAATTTCATCCTTGATTTTGCAACGTGATGACTAACCTAGAAGACTTACTGTCACAGTGCGCCTTAAGTAATGTTTAATGGTTTCAGTCAGTTGACAGGAAGCTGTAAATTCAACAACATGAAATAAACTGCTGCATACGAAGTGATCAGTGTATCCAGCACAGTCCTGTAGAAGGATATTCCACACCCGAGTAGCCTTGATGGGTTCAGTTTTGAATCTCTGAGGGGATGTCAATCCTCTTGGAGTTATACTTTCATCTTAATGTAAAGTGTTAAGAAGCGCAAAACGTAGATCCAGAGCTTCCTGCAGATTATTTTCATAATGGCAGAAACTGAATTGTGTCTAAGAGGCAATTTACTGATAATATTGCTTCGTAGTATGATATATCTAGTAAATCAACTGAAATTAGACTATATTAGACTATACTCTCATGGATCAGGTAATTGCTAAGCTTGACTCCATGAAATATACCATGAAGATAATTTCAGTTACTGTCTGGTATAATGGAGGGAAGTATTTAAAACTTTGATCAAGAAAATGAATTATCTCTAACCGAGGAAAGAAGGGATACTCAAAAACTGACTCCACTATCAATTAATATACAAATGTCCGACTTGGTTGGGACCATCATCCACTACTTCTCATCGGAACTTCAAGAATCATCTTTTAAAGCTAGTCACCAATGAGCAATGGATCACTTCACATTTTGAGGTTTGTGAAGATTTATTTATTGATTTCAGGTCAGCATTCATCATCATCATTATAAACTCCCGCAAATTTCAAAATTGAATTAATCTGGTACTCATCGATGACTAGCTTCGAGAAGTAATCTCTGAAGATCCAATGAGTTGTGACTGGTGAGGTCAACCAAGTCAACCGTAAGGACAGTTATTCGATTACACACATGTTAAATAATAGATTATTTCTGAGGAATTATATATTTACACGATGTGATCACCATATTTTAGCTAGTATGACTGTCAGGTTCTTAGTCCTGACTACACTTTGTTGAACAAATGACGGTGGTGAAGCACCACGATATAGCTCACTTTATCTGATATTGTAAGTAATCCGCTATCTAAGTTTGTAGAGTGTTGAAAACCTTCCACTGAGTATGTCTAAAACCCTCGAAAAACTCATGCCTTCGCAAGGATTCAGATATGAATTATTGACAGTGAAAGGCACAGAATTTGACAATATACTTCTGTTCTTCCATGTAACTTGATGTATGGAATTTGGTTAGCACGAAAGACTTGAAATTGGTGTTTTTAGCCATCTCAAAACATTCTCTTGCAGACGCTGCAGTCATACAGATATTTGTTTAATCTTATTAAACAAGCTTTGGTTCCGTAACTTTTTGTGCAGATTTTCGAAGTTGGCCTCAAGTCTTACATATGATTGATGTAAGGCATGAAATCCGAATACCCTGTCTGATGCTTATTAAAATCTTCGATACTACTCAACTACTCTAGTTAACTAAAGGATACATTTGTTATAAGCGCTTCTCGCTAACAGACAAGGTCATCACTTTGAAATAAACAAGATAAAATCTTGAATAAAGTAGAGGTCATAAGTCAATGACTGTAAGCTGTTAAGTTTTCACTAGGCAATTTCATTTCAATTTTCTAATCCAAGAAGTCTTTGTAAAAGAATAACTTGAAAACAAAATTTTAATGAAATATAATTATCTTTTTGTCATACTATTTATTTCATTGAAGACGAAATATTCAAAATTGGGCATCAAAAAATTTCTTCGTACATGTCTTTATAATAAAACTGATCCAGAGAATCGTTTTTGTCCAATTTTTCAATTTGCTACTATTTTTGAAGAAGCTAAAGTAGATGATTCAATATTTATAAAGGTGAGTGCAAAAATATCAATTTTATATTTAGAAAAGTAAATATTTTCAGCTGAATTTTAAATGTTCTAACAGTATTAATTGAGTTATGTAAATAAGATTTTTATAACTTCAACCTGAGTATTATCTTAAGTCTGACTTTGAAAGAGACTATTCACAAAGCGATAAAATAATTGAAATAAGGCTTTCTTCATCTATAAACGGTTTCACTTCTGTAAGCATTCATAAAAAATATTCATTCGTATAATAAAGGCTCATTTTCGAAAAATATTGCTTTTTTGAAAACCTGTGTACAGTTTCCTTGTCATTCATTTTTCTACTAAACATTTCACCTTGTTCTATCATGAATCTTCGTTAATCGATTCTTATTGGTTGGTGAAATGAAAGAGAATGGAGAACTGTTTGCAGATTTCTGCGCATTAATTAAGTGGTTGGAGGCAGTGTATTACAAACACAAGGATATTCAAAAGGCAGAGACATGGATTTGATCTCACCAGACACCAAGATACACTGAAAATCAGATCGACTTTATGTCAATGTGAAGAAGGTGGAGACGCAGCCTATTAAACAAAAGATCGGATCAAGAGAACGAACAGACCTAGGTTCACATCACTCACTATCTAGTTCAAAAAACCTTTAAAATCAAGTTGAAAGCCTTCAAAGAAGCTGCTGATAGACCACAGTTGAAGTTCAACATCCAGAACAGAAACTGAACTGAAGAACATCTTCACGTCAGCTATCAGGAAAAAATGGGAGACATTAGGCAGCATTGCAGAGAAAACCTGCTTGGAAGAACGGTAGAACTCTTTGAAAGAGATGTGGAAAGAAACCTGCGTAACCATATTAGGAAGGATGTAGAAACAGGATAAGGAATGGATCTCGGCGGACACATGGAAGCTGTTAGAGGAGGGAGAGGAAGATGATGAAGCAGAAGATGAGCCATTCCAGTACGGGGATGAACAACGTAAAGAGGAACTGAATACAACCTACAAAACACTAGACTAAGAGGTGATAAGAGTGCGCGCAAAGACAAAAGACACTTTTACGACACACTGATAAGTGAAGCAGAACAAGCTGTAGGAGAGACCCGATAACGCTGTATGAAATAACTAGGTTACTTTCTAGAAAGAGATCAGTGGAGATGAAACCAATGATAGTGAAGGAAGCAAAGAGGAGAAACAAAGGAAATGATAGGCTGACCACCTCAAAAAAACTCTTGAATCGGCCACCACCACCACCTGCAACTCTTCCAGAAATACCACCAGCACCCCAGCCACATAACTATTGAAAGAAGCAAAAGATATGTATGCAGGAAGGGTTCGAGCCCTGGTGGGTGCGCACTGCTGAGGGGTCCCATGCTAAGACGAAACAGCTGTCCAGTGGTCCCAGGTTTACTTTGTTCCTCCAATTGATGTCAGTCTACGATGAATAACAGCTTGAAATATTTCCAAATCCCCACAACTCCTTCAATTTTCTTTTTGAATTTACACTAGTATGTATGTAGGAGAGAGCATGCATAAAACAATTTATGTATACCTAAAGTAACTAGCTTCAAAAAGCAGCCCAATTCAAAGGAAAATGGTGATGAAGTCATCATGGGTATTTAAAGCCTAACTCATCGTGTTAAAAGTAACTAAGTATAAACGTTGCAATATAACATTCACATCATCTAACTTCCTTAAGATAGTTGAAATCAACAAACATATTTATATAGGTTAACATCAAGATGTTCCACCTAGACCTGAAAATTTTAATAAATAAGATGAAAAACTTTTAGAGTAGGTGAAAAATGCTGAAAAAAGATTAGATTAATATTCTTTGATAGCGAATTATTTCTACTTGGGTTGGTTCTGATAACCCTTAATTGATATACAAGGTCAGGTAAAAGTCTATAAATTCAGGCTGTTTTTCACCAATATTTGACACACTACCTTTTTTAGTAATTGTTGATGTTATCTTCAGAGTTACTCGTCATCATTCGTTTCACTTTATTTTAAAGTATCCAATAGTTCTGTGTGAGTATAGTGTTCCCTAACATGTATCATTACTCAGTCTGTTATCTATATGCCTACCATAAGATTATTGATTAGTTTCAGTCAATCATCGTCAATGGAAATTTTTTTCATTTTTCATTTTAAAAACTAAATATTACTCATGGGTTTTTGATGAAGATCTATTTGAGAAGAAGTACATCTTTACTCAATTTGCATGACTACTTTATGAGAATTTTCTGTAGATGAAATGTCTACTGAAAAAAGGAAAATCTGTTCGATAGCAAACACTGTTTTAGCAGTCAGAAAATGAATAAGAAAAACATTTTATCCCTTTTGTCTTACCATAAACAGAGTACTTTTGTTTTAAGACAAATTCTTACTGCGAAATTACTGGATATCAAGTGGTTAGGAATTACATGGAAAACAATTTTGCTGTTAACGTGTTTATCAATGACATCAAATTAGAGTTGGGAATTGTATTTTATACTTGTGCCTTAATGAAAGTGAATCATATAATGTTGTTGTTAGGGTTCTCAAATAATATACTGTTTATAGCCTTTGGACTATACATTCTATGAGATAACCACATCTCATGAGTACTGAAAATCTATCATCTTAACTAATCAGCGCTTCCAAGTTTTCAGTGTTCATATAAATATTGTTGGTGCGAATTTGTACGTAATACATAGTGCTTAATATTTAATAGAAAACGCTTTATGTACGTTATTTTAGCTTTGACTTATTACAAAGGAAATCTAAGTGATACTGTCATTGAAATTAGCATCACCTTTGTTCCAGCTATTCTAGTACTTCAAGTTGTTATTCTACGTAGACTGACATCAGTTGGAGGAACAAACGAAACCTGGGAGCACTGCACAGCTGTTTCGTCCTAGTATGGGACTTCTCAGCAGTACGCACCCACGACCGCAGCAGGGATCGAACCCGCGACCTTCAAGTTCCGTGGCCAACACCTTACCATTGAGCCACTGGGTCCATGGTCCATGTTTCCAACTTCTGTTACCTCATGATATAACGCAACTGCCATCCAATGTCATGGTTGAGTAACCGTCCTCTAAACCCTTAACCCTTGCCCCACCGGTCACCTGGCGGGGTCGTCGGTTAGCACTGCTGAGGATTCCCATACTAGGACGAAACAGCTGTCCAGTGCTCCCAGGTTTCCATTGTTCCTCCAATTGATGTCAGTCTACGTAGAATAACAACTTAAAATATTTCCAAATCCCCATAACTCCCTCAATATTCCACTACTTGTGTATATAACACCAAGGTTAAAGCCTTCTGGGCATGGCCTAAGCAATTAACCCTATGTAGTAAACTGATTCGCTTTACTATTCTTCCGTATCTTGTGTATGGAGAACATTGTGGTTACATAGATCAAGCATTTTTCAAATTCCATACTAGTTTCTTTGCACCTTACTTACAATGCAAAAATATGCTTCTTATTGACTGAAGATAACCGGCGTTCATCGTGAAGATCCTCATTTTCACATGTCCGAAATGGTTCACGTAAACTCCAGATAAACCATGACCTAATGAAGGGTTAAACTAGAAAAGGGAAAATTATCTTAAGATCTATCATTACTTTTTTTCTGTATCATTTCTTCTCTTCACTGAAGTGATTATCATTAGTTTGACTTTCCTTCTTTTCCTAAATTGTCGAGTAAAAACGTTATCCTTATCATACTTATAAGTGGTAATACCAATAATGTCAAGTGATTGGTTCCTGAAGGTTTGGAGTATATAAACTAGGATAATTTGGAGGGGTTCTAATTTCTTGTAAAAGAGATTTTATGGTGAACTTACATCACCTTCAAAATCTCTGAAGGGAGTTGATACTAAGCAAACAGATTCGTACAAAATGTAACTGAAGGGGTTATGGCATAGAGTCATGTGTATTGCACTGTGGATCATATAAGTAAATCAACAGACGTTTGTCAGCAGTTGGGATAAGAAAAGAATATTAGTTATCTGGTAAATTAATATTGAATTTTTCTCACTTGAAAAAGTTGTTCCTAAGGCGCATATTTAACTTGGGAATCCTTAAGAAACCTTAATATAGCTGTCCTGGAAACCATTTTATTCTCTGATCACAATCACACCCTACTACTCAGCGTAAGCCAATGCTATTCACTATCTGTCTGATATAACCTAGTGCCTACCAAGCATGAGTCAGCACGATATCATGATGTCTGACTTACCTTATAGTCAGCATTAAAATAAACTATCATAGTGTCAAAATAAGAATATAGAAGTAAGGTGATTCGCACTATATTTCTCATTTCTAAAGATGATCATTCAAGTGTTACTATTTTGACCATGGACACAATTCTTTTTGTTATATTCTTGCCTTTAACTAGAAAACAGTTTCACTCACCTATTATATATATTTTTATTTAACATAGTTAAAAGTGAACAGGCATAATTAACCTTTACTTCTGAATGGTTAAATTGTGTTCTGACACTTTTTATCTATAAATTGATTCACACAATCTACTTTTTTTTATGTATCCCGTCTAAACAGTAAAACACTGAAGTTCGTAACTTCGATTCGTCATAGTTAGAAAATAAAGGGAAATCGCACGAGACACTCTTAAGTTCCACAAGAGTTTAACTCAGCACCAAATTAATTTAAGCAGAAGTAGATTGTAGTAGCTGAACTATATAACGTTGTGAAATGTATCGACCACTTCATTTATTTGAGGAGTTGCATCGGCCTGAATGGGCTGATTGCTGACAGAATCTCAGCTTGGATACAGAAGGCCCTTTTAATATTTGCCAACTTGCGTCACTTGTGACACCGGTGACGTATCCAACTGTCTACGAAAAGACGACTATACTGCACTTCTCTCCTATTATACGGCTGAGACATGACCGTCAAAGTCGACAACATGAAGCAGTTACAGGCCTTTAATCACTGGTGTCTTTGTAGCATTGCTTACGTTTGGTGGAATCAACGGGTGAGTAATGTTGCGGTCAGGGGAAGTGTACTAGACAAGAAAGGCAAGTCAACTGACGATATTATGAACCTTAGCCAAGTGAGATGACTTGAACATTTACTCTAAATGCCAAGCCACTACATACCTCGACGTGCTATACAAGGGGATGTTGGATTGGGCTGAAAAAGGGTTCAGGGTGACAAGACCAACACCTGGCACAAGTCCTTGAAGTCTCTCACTGTTGACCTGATCTATGCTGGGAGATGTAAACTACCTGGTTAGAGTCCTCAAGAAGAAAGGAAGCAGTATATTGCAGTATATTTCGAACCCTTGATGATATGGCTGAAAATCGGTCACAATGGCGCAGATGTATTCACTCTTTGATATCTTCTAAAGGCTGAATGTTTGTACTAACCTTTATCTTCAGATTGTTTATTCTCTTAAACAACTTTGTCTGCTTAGATATTAGTCTTTTTCTATCCACCTGTTCTTGGTGTACTACTGTGAATTGTGGTAACTTGAGCCGATTCACTTGTGTGAGGTTCTTTCTTGATTTTGTCAGTCAGTCAGTCAGTCAGTCAGTCAGTCAGTCAGTCAGTCAGTCAGTCAGTCAGTCAGTCAGTCAGTCAGTCAGTCAGTCAGTCAGTAAGTAAGTAAGTAAGTAAGTAAGTAAGTAAGTAAGTAGGTAAGTAAGTAAGTAGGTAAGTAAGTAAGTAGGTAAGTAAGCAAGTAAGTAAGTAGGTAAGTAAGTAAGTAAGTAAGTAAGTGAGTAAGTGGGTAAGTAAGTGAGCAGGTAAGTAAGTATGTGAGTAAATACCTCTTCATACGTTTCCTTCACGCGATAACCTTGAAAAGAAACAGAACAGACAGATAGGAGGATTGAAATGAATTCATCCCATTTCATGGTATCATATAAGGTGCGTAAAAATGTCTTCGGCTCATAGTTACACTCTTTTCATTGATAATTTACAAGGATTACCTGTCTAGGATTCTAGGGTTTGTAGTTATCTGGCACATAACTTGAGAGAAGCAGCCAGACTTCAGACTTCTATGAGAATCAGTCGGCCAGACCTTCACTTTTCCACAAGTTTTGAAGCATAGGCATATTTAACGACAACGAATGCTTGCTTTATTTCTTGATGTTAAAGTAATATTCGATTCTGTCAAGGGAAAGGTGTTTTGGCAATGTCTAACTGTGGGGATAATACCGTGCAAGTACATCATTCTAATCAAAGCTCTTTGATCTAACTTTTGCCTCTGCATAACTGCTTACGGAGATTTTGTTTATGAAGTAACGACAGTTAATGATGTCCTCTGAAAGTACCTGCTGTCACAATTTCTACTCAGCTTTGTCACAGAGATGCTATTGAACTTGAGTTTATGTAGTTTCGGCTTTGGAGTATTTCCCTTATTCCTAGCAGAACACATGAGTGACTTGGAATACATAGAAAATATTGTCCTGCTGGGCAAAGAAGCTGACAAATTCAGGCTCTTCTTAATGCCTTGAGCTGAAATCTAAACAAGTCTAGCACTCGTTTCGCAGTTTCCGGATGTAAGATGATGCTTCAGAGCTGGTTTACAACTTCGTAGTATAAGTGGTAGGATGTGTCCATTATTTCATTTGCTTGGGCGTTGGATCACCCCGAATGCCATGGCTTCTGAGGAATTTCCAGCTTGAATTTAGTAGATTATTTAGGTATCTGCAAATGTAGGCTATCTGTGTTTTCGGCAATATATCTAACTACCTGTTGAAGCATGAGTAAATTTCACTGCAGTTCTCTGAATGTTATTATTGCGTTGTGAGATATAACCGCTGAAAGTAGATACCAAGAAATCAAAGAGTTTCCAACACAAGTGTCCTCATTACGCTGCTCACATATGATGCAATTACTGTTTGATCATTGTTGCTTTGCGTATAGAGTATCAGTCAAAGAAAGGAGATCAATTTAGGGAAGTATGAACCTTCAATGACCGAGATAGCTTTCATTTGTGTCGCACATGAGCAGCCATCGCCTACCTCCACTCACGAAGTTATCCGAAATAGGATTAGACTGAAAGAAAGCTAATTGTAGCCTAAACAACACAGTGCCAGTCAATGAAGTCAATGGTTGTTAGTCTAAGCTAAGTAGGGAGGTATGGGCTGCATGCAGTCCCCAAGACGATAAGCACCAATTGCTAGAAACTTTTTGACATGAAATCGTTTCAAATGGAATAGATATATGCGCCAATCGGTATCTTCAAAATCCTTAACATATTGTTAGCTTTCATTAAGCTTTTGTCTCCTCAAATATACATTTGGGTACATTATTATCACTTTTTCTACACCATACTTTATTGTATGGTACTGTGAAATGTGGCAACTTCAACCGTTGCACTTCTCTACAAGGCTCTATGTTGATTTTTCTGTCTGAAGACAGATAAATATTGTTGTCAAGGTCTGGGTTTAAAGGTTTTTTCAGCTTTCCATTCCCATTGATTGTTTGTTTATTGCAATTCTGAAAAACATACTGCTACTTAAGCTTAGAATTCTTTGAACATGTTCAGAAAGTAGAGTAAATAACCTGACCAATATAAGATTACACGCATTTAGGGTTCAATTACTTTATTTTGAAGGGTCTTCTGTAACTTGTCTCATTTTCCGTTATCTTTCTGGAAACTGAGAACAATTGTTGAATAACTGGCATAGCATGTATCTTATGTTTATTCTACTAATAAGGCTCTGCTCACCAGTTTCATGTTACATTCATAAACTCTGGTCTCTGAAGCTGTTATGCTGAGTCAGTTTAGCATTTGACTACACTGTTGCATATTTATTGTCACCTTTGCTTATTCTAGGCTAACAGTTTTAGTGAACTATACCATTGCGTAGTTACTAATGTTTCTTCTCTCTTCACACCTGATTTACACTGATCCAGTTCTCTGAACTAAAAAGACGACTCCAATGAATTAGGTTTAACAAAGTTATTCTTCTTAACTGAAACAAGAAACCGGTTACTCAGTCTGGTTTCATTGAAATAGGACCCAATGTGTGATTCTACGACTTACGTAGACACTATTCAGATCATAGCTCCGATAGCGGCAGATAACGGAAGCCCTTTAAGGTATAAAAATCTTGTTATGAAGTTTATGTGAAGAACGTGGTATAACAACACATGTGTCAGTCTTGCTATATCACCATGTGCTATGTCAAGCAGAAAACCTGGATATGAATCATACTCAGTAGTAATGTCTGATGTTTCTAGCTCTAGTGAATTTGGTCCTTTTTTATCAGTATGTTTCCTGATAATATATGTAATACTTCAAGTCATCGTACCTTACATCAGCACATCAAAGTATCGGAAAGTAAATTGAAAGACATAACAATGGAAACAATACATTGGACTGGCGTAGAAAGTCATAACAAGAGAAAAGAAAAGGGAGTAAGAAAAATGATGAAGTGTGAAAGAATGAGTCGCATGAAGATAGTATATATGGGTGTATCTGCTTCAATGAGATCACCTCTGAGTTGTATGAGCTGAAGAATATAATCGTCTACTTTAGTTGTCATGAGAACTTCAACCTGGAGGTTTACACTTTCGCACATGATTCAGACCAGGATTCAAGGACTTCATGAACCGATGTCGGATTTTAGTCTGATCATCTATAAATTCCTTCCAACCTTCCAACGTACTTCAGCTGACTTTTCAAACAGGCAAAGATAGTAACTGAGGATTCACGATAAATGTCTCAACCCCGTGCTTACCATAAAGTCAACGAAGATCCGCAATCGAATCAACTGATTTATTTATCTTACTTAAGAGTATACGCCTAACTGCTGTATCGCTCAAATGGTAGTTCTATGACACACAGAGAATCCTGAGCCTGCAAACGCCATGTTCCATAGTTATTTCTACATTAAACTAGAAGCATATCAATCAATGATCATACCATGTATGGGTGTTTTCGTTTATGTATTAAGTAGACTCAGAAATATGTTACAGGTTTGTTTGGTAGACTACAATGAACAACAGATATGAGATTGCGTGTTATACATCATTGTTTCTAAGACAGTAGTTGACGAAAAGTATTTGAACTGCCCAAGGAATGTCTGATGGTCATATGTCAAGACCACACAGCTGCAAATCCAATAATTTATACATAAATATGGAAACACATTCGATAAGCACTTCTTTCTTCATCGAATCTAGTTAAATTGACTGAGAGTTAAATTAAGTTTGACAGATGTGCCTTACGGCTTAATGTATCACTTTTATCAAGTTATTATTAATGTGTGGGAAATGAAATTCTCGTCGAATAGACAGCTGAAATGCCGTTTAGTATATTATTTGTAATAAATGTTCTGTATCCTAACAGGATAACCTACCTAGACTAGTTGAGATTCTTTACCAAAAGGCAGACTTGCAGAAAATTTCGCGTAGTAAGTTATTTCTTGGAAGTTAAATTTCTGTTCTGCTAAATCTATCCTTCCTACAGACTGATGAATAATGAAGAGAAGACTAATTGATTTTAAGAGAAATAAAGTTACAGAAATAGGACACTAATGATTAAACTTTAACGATTATGCATAGAATGTTCTTTAAATCACTGTGTAAATGCATATATCATGGTGAGAAAAGATTATTCAACAAGAAAACGTCACGAAAATGCTCACGATTTAATAAATGTATACGAAAGCAGAAGTATACGTTTCGTTAACCGTCAGACGTATTATATCTATCCCATCAAGATGTATATTGGTATTTAAACAGATTTGCTAATATCTTTGGTCAATGTGAGGTTAAACTCGATTGGGAAGCTTCCCTCTTTTAATTATTACCATCTCGTTGTCAGTAAACTTAACTTTATATCATAATAATTATTCGTCAGCTTCATGATACAGATGGACTCTTCCTGAGAGGTAGACAATAATCCTTCACTCCTAGGATAGGTACAAAGTGTATCTTATTAACAAATCTAAGGGTTTAAAGGGTAATTATTCCTAATTTTGCAACTTCAAAGCGTAATTTGATTAGTTCCAAATAATGATGGCAACTGGCTTTGAGTAAGCTATGCTGTCCTAATTCATTGGGCTAGTCTTTTTGTTATTAACATGTAGTTTGATGAACATTTCTCGCAACTCATTTCTAGTAATATATTCAGACAATGTGTCTGACACCTATTTACCGGGACATATACTTCCAAAGATGAAGTAGCCTTGCAGTAAGTTAGACCACATGAAAAAGCTTACTAATGGAGAAATATATTAAGTTGATAATTTGCTGTTTAGCTGCAAGCCATTACTAACATCTACAAGGTGTCTCTGTACTGTCTCTATCTATAACACCGACTTCCTAACCATATTACCATTTGAGGCTTTAACTAATTTCATTTTTTTTAAGGCTACATAAAAGTGCAGGTTCCAGCGAGTTCGAAGATAGTCAACTGGTACAACTGAGTAACTTGAAGATGAATTCTCAAACCCAACTAATCATTGATGGAGAATATTTGTAGCTCAGGAGGATAGTTTTGATGGTATTATGTTCTCTGAGCTGGATGATTAATTCATGAAGCTTTCATTGTCATTCTAGACAATATCATCAACACAAACCTCAGAAAAGAGTAAACTATAAGGTTTTCCCTACAATTTATTTAGTAGACTGTCCTGATGTCTTTGTGTGGGACTGGTTGTTTGTGCCAAGATCTGATTATTGTCCTTATACGAATTTTGATTGGTTGTCATGATGGCCTGAAATTTGACCTTCTTGTTGTTTCTTATTGGTTGACGGATTGGTTCAGTGTCAATATGTATGTTGATAACTGACGGATCAGAATATCAGGCTTCTAAAATGTCTCTGACAGACAGAGTGGTTGCCCTCTTCGTATCCATCTGCATCAACGCTAAATAGTAGTGAAGCGTCATGATGTACCTTCGTTCATATCAATGCTTACGGATAACTGTGGACATGCATTTAACTGGGGAAATGTAGAAATTTTGGAGAGATGAAATACAAAGAATGCCAAAGAATTTCTAGAGGCTTAACATTCAGGTCAGTCAGCAATCAACCTAAATATTGACATTGACCCAATCTGTCAACCAATAAGAAACAACAAAAATGCCAGATATAAGGTCATGTGGACACCAATCAAAGTACCATATAAGGACAATAACCAGACCTTGGCAGGAACAACCAATGACACGCAAAGCTATCAGGATAATCTACTAAATAAATTGAGGAGAAAACCGTATGGCTCACTTCTTATCCAGGTTTCAGCTGATGTTGTCTGAAATGCTCATGAAGCCTTCATGAATAAACCATCCAGCTCAGAGAACACAACGCCATTAGAATAAACAAATTAGAAGTAGTATTCATCATGGACTGACATCAGTTGGGGAACCATTGGAAATCTGGGAGCACTAGATAGCCGTTTCGTCCTAGTATGGGACTCCTCGGCAGTATGCACCCACGACCCGGCTAGGGATCAAATTCAGGACCTTCAGGTTTCACGGTGGATGCGTTAACCATCCAGCCACTGGGTCGATTTCCAGTGGTTCACAATTTCCAACTTCTCTCAATTCACGACATAGCGCGACTGTCACCCAAGGTCTTCAGTTAGCATCCACTTCACTTCCGACTGGTTGACCCCACAGGTCACGGCTTCTCATTAGAACTTCCTGATATACATCTGGAAGCAAGTCACTAATGAGCACTATACAGTAATGTATTTTTGAGATGAATGGGGAATTTTAATTTAGAAGTCGTGAACTGACAGAATTTGAAAATTGTGAACCACTGGAAATCGACCCAGTGGATGAATATTTAACGCGTTCGCCGTTAAACTTGAATGTCCCCAGTTCGGTCCCTAGCCGGGTCATGGGTGCGTACTGCTGATGGGTCCCATACTAGGACGAAAAAACTGTCCAGTGCTCTTAGATTTTCAATGGTTCCCCAACTGATTTCAGTCCATGATGAGTACTACTTCTAAATTGAAAATCCCCATTCATCTCAAAATTGCATAAACAAATCAATTTCAGTCTCATCAACAATCTAATCATCTTAGATATTGTAGTGTTTTCACCCTAAGCACAAAGTAGTGATTATTAAAAATAATGGCTTATTGGCTTTAGGAATTGTTATTCAAGATCATCAGCGTCAAAATATCACTTTAGAATGAGTTACTATGCCTTGATCATTGCAGATATCCCCATTGTTGCTTAACATCTTTGATAGTTTTCCTAGTTATACCTTTTATTTATATTTTCAACTTTGTTTCTCTACTTACGTAGTGATGATAACATTATGAATGAATCCACTAGTCAAAAGTGAACATTTAAAAAGGCTGTTTTTAACAAAACAAATAACGTTAATTTTGTCCATTTCATTCAATCATTTTTGAAATATTAGGGGATTTGTATTGGAGCCTGGTTAAAACGTGGCTTAATTAAATTTTGTGACAGTTTAAAAATTATATGCAACATTCTAAAAGTCCACTTGTTTAGTTGATGTGTAAATTTGAATAGATTTACTCTTCGCTCAACTAAGGTCAAATGTTACTGAGAAGTAGTTTTTTTCTGTCTCTTATTAATGCTGTCTACCGTCTTCTGTTAAGAAGAAACTTAAAACTTAATGTAGACTCTGAGAAGAAACTAAATGGTTATATGTGGACTTGTCCACGGATATGGATGTCAGAAATGTATTTAACTGTGATGCGAATATTTTGTTCTTCAGTAGCTAACTGTCAAAGATGGTCTACTAGTCCGTAAAACATGTAGGAACATCGTTTTGTATTTACTTATTTGTGTCTTTTGTGTGAAAAACAGCTACATTGCACTGTTATATAGATTCAAAGCTTTTCGCCACCGTGTTTGCTGACACCCTACTTTTCATCTTTGATGGAGTTTAAACCTAAGTCTAATTTCTTATGAAAATGACCGTTAGGTATTTTGAAGTCGAGATCTGGCTTGATGCAAGTGTAGCCATTAGAAGAGTCCCAAGTAGAAAGAAACGCATGTCTTGCATCCCACTGCTCTTCATCACTAAGTAAATGACCTGAACTTAGTAGGTTACCTAATCGATCCTGCTGTTACGAAGGAAATTTAGTCTAATTAACAGTGATAAAAACAGCACCGAACTACTAGTGACTATCCCTTGCTATGACTGGTTAACAAATCCTCAGTGCGTATCTTTGAAAATATTACATGGAATTACATCAAAAATAACTTGAACTCTAAACAAATAAATGAACCTGATCCCAGTAGTAAGTTGAGTTTCTGAGCTCGTAAAAGGTATTATTTCAACTATACAGTTGTAACCTGTTATCTTGAAATTCCTAACCCATAAAAGACATCGAAATGAGACTCAGAGTGACATGGCGCCTAAGATCATTGCAGTTGGATAGCAGAAACAAAGTTACCACTAACATTTTCAACGTAGGTTAATGGTATGGCTTTGAAAAATTTATACTAGAGCTATAGTTAATCTGCACAGGGAGTGAATTTCTCACCAGTGAATGATGTATCCTCACTTCACTCAAGCTACGAAGGTGGGCAGAAATAAAATAGCTCACTGCCTACTGTGGTTTAACTCACTTGCATAGAAAACTGTTTTCTTTACAGACAATCTATTCCTTGACTGAAATAAGTCTCTCACAAAACACTGCAAATGAAGAGAGAAATAGTGTCAGATATAAATGCTGACCAAAATATTGACTACAGGTTTTTTTACTCCTCAGTTAAATAAAATGAAGTTGACAAAACTTAACAACTTGTCGACTACTTTTATGATGAAAAAAAGGTAATTAGAGACGAAGTCACACATTTTACTAGAAACTACATAGAGTTCACCTTCGACTAGTTTTAATTACACCAACTTGGAATAACAAATAATGTGAAAACAGTTTAGGAATAATGGAGCAAATAATATTCTAACAACGGAAAATTGCAGCATGTACCGTCATAATCATCTTTATTTGTTTACTATGAGACAACACAGGAGAAGGTTTGTGTTCATTGGTCATTGCCTTTGGCACATCTTATATGCGTGTGTCTGGTCCAAAAAACAATAAATCGATTGTTGTACATGTCTAAATGATGTAGGCTGTTTTAGGTATAGGCCAGCGGTGTTTTGACATGATAGTTATTTAACAAAACATGTTCTGAAGATGTGGCTTTCCATGAGTTCAAGAGTTTAACTGGTGTCTGTTATATAGTTTCAGTCAGTAAGGAATCTACTCAGCTCTAAGTATGCGACCTGTAGGTCCAACTTAATCGATCTATCTTTATTTGATTGACTGGAACCCCCCCCACGTTGTATAGTTGAATAATTCATTTCGCAAAATGTCTTAATTATGCGTAAAATGTAAAATGTTTGTTGGTAAATTCCTCGGATAACAATTGGTTGTAGCCTAATAAGAATTTGATACATAAGGCAGACGGAAATGTCCAGTATTGGTCATCACTTTCTCGACAGAAGTGG
Organism: Heterobilharzia americana; assembly: GCA_944470555.2. Lineage (NCBI taxonomy): Eukaryota > Metazoa > Platyhelminthes > Trematoda > Strigeidida > Schistosomatidae > Heterobilharzia > Heterobilharzia americana. Next base: position 85,975,921 of record OX104129.1, read on the forward strand.
GCTGTATCAAGTAACTACTGTTATACTTCAACAAGTGAGAAAGTTTTTCGACTTTATTTCGCGCTTTCTATCATAAACGTAACACTTTTGATTTTTAGAAACATGTTTAATGATTGTATGGTAATGATGGGTAGTGGCTAGTAGTGAAATCCAGGATGTACATTTCGTCCTATTTGAGACACGAGGCATCCGCACAGGAGCCCATATGCCAACAGAGACTGATCAATTCGGTCCAGTCTACAATGGTGTAATACAAGCAATAACACTTAACCTATACCCGTCGCACAAGAAGTGGCTATCGTGACTCGGTGGCGTAGTGGATAAAGCTCTCGAGTTTGAAGTGATCGCTCCCAAGTCCGAGTCCCTGTGAGGACAACATCACTTACTAGGAGGCAGAAACACCCAGCTGACGAGTCCCAAATAGGACGAAATGCGCATACCGAATTCCACTGCTAGCCGCTGCCCATCATTACTACACATAATTGAAACATAGGCGATATCGAGGCATCCGCACAGAAGCCCATATGCTAAGAGAGAATGATCACTTCGGTCCAATCTACGACGGTGTAATACAAGCAATAACACTAATGTTTAATGATTGTTTTCAACCATTCCATGGTTCTTGATATCTAGGCCCCGGTTTTGACAGCTCAAACATAGAAACTTGAATTCAATGGGTAAGTTAATCTAAATACTTTGTTAACACATGAAAGCTTCCGGGGACATTTGTAAGCGAAAAAGCTTTTCCTCTTCATTTGGGCTCTTGTATTACATGCAATGTCATGAAACATTATTACTTAGGATTTGAAACCAATTTATCATTCATAATCATATCATGGTAATCTTATAACTTACTGGTTTAGTCTATAGAAAATTCATTTACAAGTTCTGATTTCAAAACTGTAAATGTGTCATCAAGATATCTCCACTACACTTTATCAGTGGTGTTAAGTACCTTTAAGGCACAGCATTCTAAACTGTTTAAAAATATATCTGCTAAGAGCAGGGAAGTTGATGATTGTGTGACTCTCCTCCTGTCTCTTTCTTCATTATACCTGAAATAATAATAATAATAATCACTTTATTTTAGGCACCGTTATCACCACAGTTTGGAGTTCTCAGTGTAAAATGTTTAAAAAATTTTACTGTCTGTGTAATACTCTCAAATGAACAGCTTCATATATATATATATATATATATATATATATATATATATATATATATATATATATATATATATATATAACGAACAGTTGTTAGTAGGTTGGCGTCTAGTATGGAGATACGTTACTGCTCAGAAAAACGAGAACAGAATCACCACTTAGATTTTTGATTGAGGTTCGTTTAGTCACTATGGTAAATCGCAGTTTCAGCTAACTACTTGCATATTAATTATGTGATGAAATGTTATGGTCTAGGAAGTGAATTATCCTAGTCCATGATTATTATTTATCCCATGGGTTCCTAGTGGAACATAGCCCTTCAGTAGCATGTCTCTATTCCACTTTCTTCTCTGGAATCTTTTCAACCTGGCTCTACGACTGCCCACAAGCTCTCATTTCTTCCTCACGCCATCTCCTCCATGTCACCCCCACCTCGAATGCCCAACTCATCGTTTCCCATCTGGGTTTCACTCGAGTAGCTGGCCTGATGTGTGATGTTCCCAAATGGTCTTCTCACTGTATGCCCAATCAATCTCCACCTTCTTCTGCATATTTGTTGAGTGATAGGTCCTAGTCCATCATGTCTTCTGAAAATTTTATGGTTAATCCGCCTAACGATAGTTGAAGAACGTTTAATGAATACAAGAGAGTATGTTTTCTAAATGATGAAAACAAATGGAAAAGGAGTAATTCAGCGAAATATATTGAACCAAAAAAATGTTTGGTGGTTCATAATTTAGGCAAGCCACTAAAATTGCAGACTATAGTGTTTCAACGTATCTGAACAGCTAGAGTAATTCTTTTATCTGGGGAATAACTGTGGGCAGATTTTCCACATCTCAATACTTTGATGTTCACATTATTTGGTATTTTAGTTTTTAGCTTTTTATATCAAAACCAGCCATTTTTCCCTTCGCATTCAATTCCTTTAATCACTGTTATGTTTTCTGAGTCACACAGTTACCTCAATATGATAATGTGATATAGGCTGTGTTTGATATACTATCTATGGTATAATGCCTTTTTAGTGTATCCTACACTAAAAAGTGGAAGAAATTTATTTAAAAAGTTAGGGATACTTTTCTTACTTTCAAAATATAAACTGTTGTTACAACACTAGTTTGTATCATAACATCATACGATAGTAGGTAGTGAAGTGGTTCATTGTACTGACCACCTCACTCATTTGCGAAACCAAATCATCCCAAAGAGGCTAAGGATTACCGAAATCTCTGCGTGGATACAGAAAGAACGACTGGCTCTTTTCAAATGACGCGATTTACGGCGTAAGTTGGATATCTGATTGCCTGTTAACGGTCAGGTGTGGTGCGTTGACATTCACTCTACTGTACTTCACGGCTGTAAAATATAACTGTTCGAGATGCAAAACATCAACAAGATTGAAATGTTCTCCTACCATAACCTCCAAAGCACTGACTATATCTAGTAGAACCACCACGGTAGTAATGCAGAAGTCAAGCATAAGGTTCTTGATGATAGAGATGTGAGGTAATACCTCTGTAAAACTTAATGGATTTAGGTGACTATGATGTGTCTTTTTAGTGACTGAGACATGCAATTACAGTTGAATTAGTTGTGGGCTGAAAAAAACTAGTGGTGGCCTGACTGAAACGTTACGGCAGCCTATGAAGTCTCTGAATGTTGGTCTAAGCCGTTTAGGTAAACACGGATTTCCAGTTAGGAGTAGGTGCGCAAACCAAGGTCACTGCTTGAAGACTGGATAATATGATTTAGAAGCATGATAGTGGTCCACATATTATCTTTATTGTAAACATCATATCATAATTCACTATTGTTTCGCACTTTTTTCTGCCTCTTCGACTTTCTGTTGCCTTCCATAGAATTTCTCCTTTTTTTTCTTTCTTCTCGATACTTTGCATCTCGATGTAATAATGTTTGGCGTCGTAACTTTAACAGTTACTCAGTAATGCCAGGTCCTGATTTCAGCTTCGACTGATCGATAATAAAAGAGTTAAAATGGAATTAATTATACAGTGGCTATCTTAGTGCCAAATTTTTATATCTGTATAAATATCTAAGGTTTGCACTACTTAATAAATTACACATTTCATTCCAGTCTGATCAGCTGTTGTCTCTGAATCTTTTCTTTGTATCAGAACCGCTCAACTAACACGTTGTTTCAGTACCACAAAGTGGTTACTGACACTGACGTTCTACAATATATAACCATTGAGTTTCATATTGTAAGCAAGTCTGTTTCTGAATAGTTTAAACAATGTTACATCCTGGTGTATTTACCACGTTGTTTTAAAAGATCAAAGCAGATTGCTGTGAGGACGTGGCCAAGAATACAATCATTCAAGGTCATTCACCGTTGAGGTAGAAATATTTTCTTCTCAGACATTGATTTATGTCCATCTGATTGGTGATCTAGTGGCTACATTTTCTGAGCAGTGGCTCTTGATTGTTTAGCTATATTATTGTCCCTTGGGTTCCTAGTGGAATATACCGCTTCAGTAGCACGTCTCAGTTCCACTCTCTTCTCTGAAGTCTTATCAACCTGGCTCCATGACAGCCAAGAAGCTCTCGTTTCTTCCTCACACGATATCCTCTATGTCACCCTCGCCTCCAAATCCAAACTCGTCGTTTCTCATCTGGGTTCCACTCGACAGCCTGGCCTGGTGCATTTTGTACTCGAATGGTCTTCTCAATGCCCAATAAAATCCATCTTCACTTCCTACTGCATATTTGTTGAACGTTAGGTTCTTTGTTGGTCCGTCGCCAACCAGAGTTCCTTATTGCTTATTCTTTCTGGCCATCTGAGCTTCAGTAACGAGCCAGCGTAGGCAGTTGTTGATGCCTGTTAGCTACTGGCTTCATTTTCTGAATTACAGCTGTATATAAACCCTAGGTTTTTGTCAAATGAAATCGTCTTTTTTAGTCACAGGCGAGTCTTTGTCTTTTGGTCTTCCCAGCTCAGTGAAGTATAGGTTGTGGGTAGAACAGTCGGATTACTCGTATCCAGTTCAAGTATCTCGTTGCGTTATTGCTCGTTTTGCTTATTATTAGAACCCACGTCCTACCTCAACCCATTCAAATCAATTGTGAAAAGAGATAGAAATATTTCGAAGAATATACACCTAAATTTAATATTGACTAATTGAAGTCTTTGTAAATATCTCTGTAAATGTTGATTGGAGTTTTGTCCTTCCAAATTTATAAATCTGAAGTGAAAATCTACTTGGTAACTTAAGGTAGTGTTTGCAAAGCATTTCATCATTGGATTTCAGGAATGATGGTACGTAGATGTTGCGAAGAATATCAAACTCGCTTCTAGTGGGGTCAAAACTCTTTTGGTTTGTTCAAATCATGTGGAACTGAACTGTAAATTGAATTTCGCTGTTGGAACAGCAAAAACGATGTACACACTATGATTAGAATAACACTTAGCGGATATTTTTGGAGTTTACCCATCTTCATATTAGTATTTATCATGGACTGATATCAGATGGAAAACCAATGATAACGTGAAAGTATTGGACGGCTGTTTTTGCCCTAGAATGAAACTTGTCAGCAGTTCACACTTATGATGTCATCAGGGATAAAACGCGGGACATTCAGGTTCCACGGCCTTCACGTCACCATTGAGCAGCTAGGTTAGTATTCAATGATCCACAATGTACTGTTTTTGTCAATTCACGATATAGTAGAACTTTCGTCCGATGTCATAGATGAGTATTTGTCCGCTAGCTCAACTTGGTTTAATCCACCTGTCACAATTCATGATAACTTCGAGAAATCCAATGTGGAAGCAAATATCGTTGTTCATAGGCAGTTTTTCTAGAATAAGATGAAATTATTCAACTTCTTTTTATATCTGTTAGCTTACTTGTTCTGTGTCCCAATTCTTTGTGGTCAAATTTCAGAAGTTAGTCTACAACAGTGTATCTTTTGATCAAAGAGAAAAGTAACTACATTCCATTTTTCGTCAATTGATAATCATAAGAAAGATGTTTCTGTTACTAAGATGAAGCCTATGCTACTTTTAAAAAATAAACTAACAATCTTATTTGAGGTGGACAATAGTTGATGAATAATTATCGCAGAAAATCATCTTTGTATAATCTATAACAATACTAACGCTGAAACCTTGTTATATGGTCCTATCTCTGTCACTTCTTGCTACAGTGTGAATATCCCCTTCAAGATCTTCAGTTTATATCTGCCTCACTTCCAGATGGTTAACGCAACATGTCACATCTTCTCATTAGGACTGTGAGATACCCATCTCCATTTTTGTTTTTAAGGTAGTATTCATCACCAACTAATATCAATCTACGATGAATATTATCTTAAAAGTAGATACACATAAATATTTCGATATGACGTATTTTATCAAGACATATTAAAATAGTTTGCCGCTATTAAATGCTTTCGTTTACGTATCTCTACTCTCACTGATCTGTGCACTTTTAAATTTGTTTATTCGCCTACTGTTTTCCTCAACACTTCATAATGTATTCACTTATCTTCCATTATAATGAATAATGAGGTTAAATAGATAGAAGAAATATTTCTTTTCAATGACCTTTGATAAAACTATTGCTTTTCTTGGTTCACTTATACACTTGAGGTATATTCCTACTTTTGTTGAACATTGAAATTAAATCTTTACTCCATTATTGAAACATTTAAATATCTTTCTTATATGATATTTATCGTAAAGTAACTTCCCTAAGTGGAATTTCTATTCTGTACATCTTGTTTTATTTCCATTTTCTCGTTAATTCAACCATATTTTACAGTGCGGACATTTATAGACTCAGTAAACAAAAAGACTAAGTGATACTCAACATTAACTAGTAGGATATCACTCGGTTGACTTTGCTTGACATTTTATAGAGATAATACTGAGCCTTAATAGATTTATCAACTTATTTCAATAGTATTAATGATAGCTGTTGTGTTGAGGACTGATTAGAGGTGATGATTGGAGATACAATGAGAACCTCGGTTATGACAGCATTCGAATATGTGGTGTCAGGATTACTTACCCGTTACCCTGATGGGTGAGTTACGAGACGTAGCTTTTGGCAAGGTTTTGAACTTCTACTCCATATGCTTAGCATGTATCACGTCCTGATTAAAAATTCACGTAGAGTAAAGCAACTGCGAAGACGCATATGAAGTTAAGATAGAAGTGACAGAGCTCTCATCTGCTTGAAACTGAGAAATATCACATTAGTATAGACGTTTTTATTGGTTGGGGGAGAGGCAGTGAGCGAGAAGCCCTACACCTAGGCTTCTTGTTTTTTGGTCTCAAAGAAACTGATGTCACGCCTGAGATTTGAACTCGCTTCAACAGTCAGCAACGTTTCAATTAAGCCATTCGGATAGTGATTCACTTCTTCTTGCTAGATTGGGCTGGGTCGATCAATGAAGAGCAACCAAGTTCATACTGTCTAGTTCTGAGCGTTGATCGATCGCAATCAATCATTTCGTAACGTGATCATCTAGGTAGCATGCTTACCATCGCAATGCACTTCAATAGATATTATTTGGTTCGATTAATTCGGTAGGAAGCTCTATGCCTAGGTTTCTTGCTTGTTAGAATTAATCAACAAGGCCTATCTACAGCCTCAGTGCAATTAATAGTCTGCCTTAAATCCGAATCTGCACCACCCAGAGCTGTAGTCAGAAAAGTCACCACTATATTGTAGCAACCTTTTTTGTTTGTTATTTACAAGTAGACTAAACTTTCAAGAGACTTATTGTTACCATTAGAATAAAATTAGCATTAGTTTGTATGGTAAATAGTATTTTGTTGTCATGAGATATTAAACAGACACACCTAATGTTTTTAATTACCTTTCCTAACGGAATAAACAATATCTTTTTTACTCAGCATTAAGATATAATAAATGATGAAATCCATTGGAAAACAGGTGTCCTAAAATGGTTTAAGTTAAGGAAGATTTCTACTTTTTTTGTCATTCCTGATAAACAGGTTTTTGGAGTACAAACGGTTCCTATGTTTGCTAAACTTTTAGTAACACAGCAAAAAACATTCAGGATATATGATTAATGATGTAAAACTCACTAGATTTAGCCTTGAAATATAACATGCGGAAAAATTTTAAGCAAGTTATTTAAATCTGGGTATTTTCAGCTTTACTTACAGTTAAGTAAACTGGAGGTTTAAACTGATAGGTCAAGTAGGTCTCATAGCTAAATATTATATCACTTCAAGGTTTTACTGCTTCAATCTCGATATTTATGTATAAAAGAACACAGAAGTAAAAAGATACTAATATCATGTAGTCTGTTTTAACCGAAACAGATTGTCAGCATACTTTGAACTACAGAAACACCTAACTGAAAAGCTTTAATAACGGTGATCAAAATAAGTCTACAGAAAAGCTCCCGTATTTCAGCAGAGTCTGAATTCTCTTTAAGCTTTACTTTTTGCTGCTATTTGTGTTTTGATTTATAATATCGACGGGAAGATAAATCTCTTTCATCTCCTTTCTTTCGGATATGAAGAAGATATATAGTGATGACACCAGTATATAATAATATGGGCCTCTTCATGAAATGCTTACAGAATAGTTATGTATATGTATACATAATAATGTGTATAAAATCATGAAGAAAAAGGTGACAGAATTTCCCCAAATACATCCGAATAAAATTGTTCTACTGAACCGCTAACGCAAAGGTGAAATTTTCAATTACTTTAGACCCAAATGTCTGTGAAAGTCAGTAGGACGATCATTTTTCACCATTAGTCTTCAGATCATTTTTACGTGACCGTAGCTGATTCTTCAGGATAGGAAGTACAAGTTGATGCCTTGGGAATCAATAATATGTACCCATAAGTTCATTTGCTCCTGAAAACCTGATTAAATTGATTGCAACATACGCTGATCTTTTAAATGTATTCATATATGTATGCCCAGTCTGGCTATTGAAGGGTGAAAAAACAAGACTATATGCAGCTTTGTTATCGAGTGAAAAGAAAATTCAGGAAATTATCTCTTTTAGAAATACTGTCTAATGTCTTATAAGACATCAGACCAGATCATTCAATAGATATCAGGACAAGTATTTGCTTGTCATTTAAACATTAGAAATTCACATATTCATGCCTCAGATATGCGGTCAAAACTGAGTACGTTCAGTCTTCTTCCTTGCCATGATCTTGAAATTGAGGCGCGTTAATCGTTTTTATTCGTTATTTTGCAGAAAATCTTCCCAGTAAAAAGTCCTTCCCTTAATTTTCAACGCTTTCCTATTTCGTAACTTTCTAAATCTCTCCAAACGTTATATTCTAGCACTCCATAGCTGGGTCGATCATCGGTATTCTCATGACTGGAGTAACAACCTCTCTGTCTTTTCCATGTAAAAATGTAAATATTTCATTACAATTTATATGTCTTTAACCTCAGATTGTATCGAAACATGAAACACATATCATGTTGTGGTTTTATTTAGGAAAAATATTGTTTGAATGATATCTTTGTGGAAATTTATGACTAAAATATGGAATCCGAATACAGTAAATAGCCCAGTAGACTAAATAAAACCTTTAGATTATTTCTGTGAATATTTTCGTTAACAAGAATAAAAACACTGTAACAAAAACCATATCTATCATGGCTGGCCAGACGAACAGCTATTTCGATAAGCTGAAAACACAATCTTGTTAAACGCTAAAGTATGACGTAATGGAAATTAAATATTCGATGAAAACCATAGTTTCCGACAACGTTATTGGAAAACAAAGATTATCCGAAAAATGTGATTTATTTGCGCCCTTACAAACTCTCATATTAATAGTTGCAGCGAGAATTTATGCCGATTGATTGAACTTCATGTATCTGCTTCTACTGTGCTGTCTAACGTCTCTCTCATTTGTCATATCAAATTTATCGATCCTTGTAAAACACTTACGATTAAAATCAAAGCAGAAACTAAGGGAAATTTATCGAAATCTTGTACCACTGATCTTTACATCCAATCGTTTCCAGCAAATATGGATAAATATGTAACGAACTTGTCCTCACTCGAATTTTAAGTATATGGGAAAGAAGTTCTTCCCCTTGAATTCAATTTTTCAGTTCCATTTTGTCATAATAATGATTTAACCATCGATGGCCATTTCGGAAATTTAGATGATCAGTTAAGTTCGCTAATTCCTATCTCTTCCGACAGCTGGAGTTGATAGAATTCTAAAGTACTTCATATAGTTCATCAATTCCATCATCTAGATCCGAAAAAGAGAGGTATTTTAAATACACAACACTCTAAGTCCCTGAAAAACTCACAGATTAATCATGATCTGATAATTCCTAAGCCTGATAAAGGATCAGGTGTTGTTGTCTATTATTTGTAATGAAAGTAAATTCATGTTGAATGTTCCATCAAAGGTTATAAGAAAACTAGAAATAAAAGTGATATCCAGTCTAGTTAAATTTCTTAATATGGATGTTATTGCTGAAGCGGACTTCAACTCCTTAAAACCCATGAGATATAATTTTTCAAATCTATACAGACTTACAAAAATTTATATAATTAATAATCCACTAGGCCCAGTATTGCCACTGCATCAGTCTTCCACACAAAAATTGGTGAAAGAGTTAGCTGAAATACTGAGCCTGACTCGAAATGGTCTATGTGAGTATTCACTGAAAGATACTTTCAAACTTGTTGACTGTCTTACTGACATGAATGTCAGAGATATCAACTCTTTGTTAACGAATGCATCTCTAGCGAAGATAAATAATATTCCCTGTGATTATATTTCCTGGAATTATCCTTCTTTCTCTATTTCTTCAATGCACTTGAAAGAGCAGTTTTTAATATGCACTGATAAGATTCACTTCACTTTCGAAGGTGAACTTTTTCGGCAATTGATGGTGTTGAAATGGGGAGTCCACTAGAACCATTATTGGCAGGTGTCAAATATTGAACTTATGGCTCAGAATTTAATCAGTAATGTCACATTCGATAACGAGTATCTTGATGAAATGTTTGGAATATCTGTCACAGAGGAGGATGCCGGGGCTTTGTTAAAAAGACTTAATGCCATACAAGATCATATCAGTCTGACATATGAAGAAGAAAAAGATCAATTCGCATTTCTTGGTATACTCTTGTGTTGAAAGGAGGATGGATCTATCAGACGGTCAATCTATAGGAAGCCTACTTGGACAAGACAATACTTGAGTTTCTACAGCTTTTCTACGATGAAATATAAGCTAGACTTAGTAAGACACTTATCCTATAGAATCAAACGTATTTGTACATCTAATACGATTGATGATGAGAGGGTATTCCTGATAGACACACTTTTGGAAAGCGGATATCCATTACAGTTTGTGAGCTGTTGTAGAAAACAGCTGACCCAGAAGCCTACAATTTCTTCGGTCCCGACGAAGGATATATTTCTCAAAGTACCATGCAGAAGGCAAACGAGTAGTATGATACTTAAGTAGAGATTAAAATCTGTTATCAGTAAGACATACTTTGGAGCTCAGCTTATCGTTGTTGAGACAACATAACATCTGCTTTACCACATACGTCAACCTTGCATAAATGCTTACGTCACACCCCACTGTGTTTAACATTTATATGCATGTGTGGGCACACGTACATAGGGAAGAGTATTCATTCAATGCAGACTAGGGTGGGTGAACACATGCCCAAATGACCTGAAAAGCAGCCTAACACACACACCTTGATAAGCGCAGGTGACAGACACCCATCTTCATCTATTGCAAAACATATCGAAATGAATCATAAAGTTAATACGAAAACATTATATACGAATGGTCAAGGGCACACACTGAAATCTGCCTAAGCGTTAGCCATTCGTTGACTTAAAGTCTCGTTATGCGTGCAAAAACAATTTGTTGTTTCATGTAAGTTACCTTGGTAATCCTTATGTGATTATATAACAAAGACTAGTGTCAGAACCTTTTCAAATTCACCACATTTGACCTGTCCTAAGTTCACTTGACAAGTAAATATGTGATCAGATTGTACGAAATGTATTGCGTAAAATGCATAACAATTTTCAGATAATCTTCCCCTTTTAAAAACATTATCGAAATTTATTAACGTGACTAATTGTTTCAAAATACCATAGGAGTAAAACTTGAACAGCTCAGCGACCACTGGGCGGTCGCTGGTTCGAATACGGTTACGGTCCAGATTTTCCTCTCACTTGCTAACATCATCCAATATAAATTCCACTTTAGTCTTTTTGTTAGAAATGTCACGTGGTGAAACAGAATCATTTACTAGATAACGTACTATTCAGACACAATTTATTGTCCTTATTCATATTAACTTCGAGACAGGATTTGTATAGTCCTAATATTCTCTGTTTCCGTGTAACAAGGGTAGTAGAATTTCCCATATATCTGGGACAGATGCAGAATCATTTTCATTACTGCATCCATCTGGTGTTGATTCGATAAACAAAGATTCTGTTATCAAGGTCTCCCTCCCTCCATCCAAGTTATTATTCATTACTGTCTCACTATCCCATCCTACTATGTGAGTGTGTACTTGCGTACAGAGCTATAGTCAAGCTGTTTTCTAAATTTTTTATCCAATTCTAATCTACTAATTTGGATAATGTAATTAGAAGACACACTAATCTACTAATCTTGATTTAGCTAACGTTTTGTGCTCTGTTATGCTAATCCCCTATGGTCGACTACTTTGACCTATATATTTAACCTCGTAATCATTGCAGGAAATTCGGCAAACCATATTATTCTGCTTAATTTCACCAATAGGTTCTTCTAACCTACAAAGCTTGTTTCTAAGTGAGTTTGTTAGTTTGAATGCCACTTTAATCCCAGCCTTGTTGAGAATTCTTCGTAATACTTCTGAAGTGCCTTTTTTGTATGATAACACAGCAGAGGCTTTGAATTCCCTCTCAATCCTGTTACCATTAATACTATTAGTAGCAGAATTATTATTGATAATACCAGTACTACTATTACTACTACTACAACTGCTAGTATTTTTCTTTCGATTCCTTTTGAATTTATTTATAAAGTTAGGTGGGCAATTATTGAGACGTAGGGTATTCTTAATGTGTCTAATTTCAAGTCATAGATTTTCTGGCCTACTAGTAAGCTTGTCCGCCCTATTACTTAGGTATTTAGCCAAGCCACCTTTATCTGAGATATAAATACAGCCGTCTTCTAGTATAATAATCAAGCGAATTTGCAAATGTAGTGAAAAATACAATGTCTAATCGTTCTTACTACTATCGCAATAAGTGAAGGAATAAGCAAATAACGCAAATATTGATTATGAATAGTGGCTAGCAGTGGAATCTAGGACGCACGTCTTGTCCTATTTAGGACTAGTCAATTGAATTTACCTGCTTCTCAGTGAGTTATACTATCTCCACAAAGACTCGGATCGAGTACCGATCTCCTTAAACGCCGTTCATTAGGCTATTGGGTCACAATAGCTACTCCTTGTGCAACGAATATAGTTTTGATGCTATTGCCTGTAATTTCCCATGGTTGACCTAATCAAAATGATCGGTTCTTATTGGTATGTGGCTTTTATGTGGATGCCTCGATATTGACTGTAGTTTCAATCTGACAGCAATGATAAACAGTTACTATCAATAAAACCCATATATCATTCGATGAAACAATATCATGTGTCCGAAACCCTATTGTGTTGTGGAGTAGTTAATGCAAAGTAACAGTGGAACTTTCATGTTTTTTTTGACACTCATTCAAAGTAAATTTCCACATCTACATTGCGATTCTTATTCCCTTACAGACTTGAATTTATTTCATTTGTAGCTACAATATAGTTACTATATATATATGTATATATATATATATATATATATATATATTTGATTCTTTGTTAGTTTAACTGTATATCTTCAGCTTGAATGTGAAGAACGTTGAGTCTTAAAGGATTAGAGTCAAAGTATTTCCTTACTAAAGAAACACCGATCATACCTAGGGGTTTGACTGAGTCGTAATGTACCATTGTGATGAAGTCAGAAGATGGAACTGCTGTTTTCATTATACTCAGCTAAAATGCTTTGAACTCAAGGTGAGTTATGTAAACTAGAATAATGATGTCGACTGCTGTAACTCTTCTTGAAGAACATATTCTCCCATTACTATTTCACAGAATCACTTTAAAAAAATTTAGTAGGATGACCTGGTACATCTGGTTTCCTGTCAACGTCAACATCTGACTCCACATTACTGACTAAAATTTTAAGTTGTCACACAAAATATTCATACGTCAACGTAGAAGGTGTCAAATAAGAGGGTAGAAAAATAAGCAAGAAAGAAATTTAATTGGTAGAAAGTTGTGAAATGGAGAATGAGGGAGAATTAAATGATAGTGAAATCTCGTTTCATGATTAAGATCATTATAATGCGTAGATATATCCACGACACTGTAATCAGTTCTGAGCCATGCCAACTACGGTCTAACAGCACCGATTGTAGTTGGTACGTAAACACCAAGCGAAAAGTTTACATTTCTCTATATAGTTCAAACCAGCAGCCACAGACTTTATTAACTGATACTATGCTTTAGTCTGGTTGTCGTTAACTTTCTTCCAGCTTAGACCTACTTCAGCTAACATTGTGTGTCAGCATAGATGGACTCTAGGCATGCAGAATGCCTGTCCCAGCTACGTGAGTCAATCAAAGTAAACAGCCTTACAACCTAACCAACTTCTCTTACCTAAGACTTTCCATTTAAATTGTGTCTATCTGATGTGATATTTTAACGACAGGTTGCATATGCTGTGAAGGCGATGGTTTCCGAACATCAGAATCCTTCTGATGTCCTTGACTTTTAATGACCATGTTTCACAGCCATACAGAAGAAGAGAGCAAACTGCAACGTAGTACACCCAACCCTTAAGAGACAACTGGATATCACAGCAGCTCCATTCAAGCCGTTTGTACCCGTATAGAGATTTCATCGGTCTCTGATCCAAGATTCGGTTTGATCCAACTTCCCAAGTAAATGAAGTTTTCAAATAGCTTGATTACTTCTTCCAAAATTATCAAACGAAGCACCAATATACGCCATTCCTGAGGCAACTGTTTACATTTTGATTGTGAGAAAGGAATGTCAAATATTCTCAAGTTGACACAGAGGATATTCGGAAGACTTTGCACCTTTCTCTATGAATACTACATCGTCTGCATACTATACTGTACAGGGTCTCGTAGGACAAAGTCAATGTCTGGACAGTCAGATGAGGAGATGGACACTTCAGTACGCAAGCGTCTGACTAGATGTAGCAGTTTCGTGAAGAATACAACTAATAATGTAGCCATTATAAATGAATTTCAATGTAATTATGAGACGGATATTGTCAGCAATTTATCCTTGTTTGATTATAATCATTCTAAACTATCAGCTTTGGAATTCCTTACTAATAAGTTAGCCGTATATACACTTTCAATTATTCGCTTCTGAAGAAATTTCTTTACTTCTACGAATGAACATCACTGAAATTGTTTTCACTCAACTGACATGTATTTATTCTCCTACAGAAACATTTAATCTACGTCACTATTATTCTAGATTCCTATCGAAAATAGTTTTGGCTGTATAGTCAACTGTATCAATATAATGGAAATATTCGTATATTCTGGTAATTTTTTTGTTTGATTAACTGTTGTGTATTTTGTTAGGAGAAACATAAAATTATTTTAAGTGAAACGAAATTTTTCAAGAATTTTCTTCTTCTTTGATAGACCAATGTGATTTTCAATTAAAATTATTAAAAGATTTGTTGACGAGAAGCTGAGAACTGTGATCGATTCCATCTGCGATGGGATCCAACTCACTCTCTCTTTTTTCTGAATGTATTGTTGGGCAATAACTGCCTTTACTTGGCTTTGGCTAAGACAGAGAATAATTGTTATAATAGGTAGTGTATTTTCAGGCTGTTCTGTGGAGTATAAATGATCCCTACATCTTCAGTATTATATGACTAATGCGATTGAAATTGACGGACCATAATTGAAGCCAGGTAACCAGATACCAGTTGGGTTTCCAAGTTTAGTTAGTGCTGTCCAAGTAAGCAAAAGGCCTATGTTTAAATACTTCCAGCCAAATTAGTCTTATTTTGAGCTTTGGTGGTCATCCTGTTGTATAGAGCAGTCTTAAGAAGAAAATGAGACAGTCTCTAACCTAATCTGCATATTACGCAGATACAACTTCATGATCATAGTGCTGATAACTCACACCAGAGAGCATAAATGTAGGATCATATTTCAACCATAATTTGAACGCTACCGTTTAAGATTCCTTTTTTTATGCGAATAATTTTGTTTCTTCAATCTGACACCCAATCAAATTGATTTGTTAGTTGAAGGAAAAGATGAAATAATCTTCTTAAGTATGAATTCATTTCATAAGATAAGTAGTCTTCTCTCATTTTGTAAAGAGTATTGTGACACCATAAAGAATTAGGTTTGACCAAACTTCCTTTAACTGAAGTAACATTTCAAGTATGGGTGAATTTTATTACCCACTGGATATAGACTATCATAAATGACTTGGTTATATTAGCTCTGTGTTACTCTCATCATATGAGTCTTATGAACACTGCTTGTTCATGTAGACAATGTTTGAATATGAGTCTTCTTGTAACGTTCCTTGATAAATGAAATAATCAACATCTAAATGTGTGTGATAAACTCACTCAGCGAAATTTATAGGATTCTTGAGTGGATTTTGTAAAATATGTCCAACATTTCTCATGGGTAATACTTGACAGTGGCTAAATGCTGCTATTAAACTGCTCCTAAAACATAATAATTTGGTTGGTTGTGGCTAGCAGAAGACTCCAGGATGCGTGTTTCCTCCTATCTGGGACTCGTCAGGTGGACCCCAGTGATGTTGTTCCCACTGAAACTTGAACCGCGAAACTGTCGCTTCAAACGCCAAGGCGTTATTCACTGTGCCACGGAGGAACGTTAGCCACTTCTTGTACAACATTTATTGACATACTTGTTATTCTCCGTTGTTTGTTTTGTTGGACCGAATTGTTTGACGTCTATTGGCATATGGGCTCCTATGCGGATGTTCCGATATTGCCTGAATGTTAATTATGATAATTTGGTTGGTTGTAGCTAGCGGAAGAATCCAGGTTGCGTGTTTCGTCCTATTTGGTTTTCATCCTATCTGTGATAAACTTTTATTATATTAAATAGACACTTTTATTCAATGGGTACATCACACAGTGGAACAGTATCACCTGTTACTTCACTTTCTGGAAAAAAAATCAAGGTTACACACTCCATTTGTTTTTGAAGCCATTTAGGTACCCGTTCTCCCACCTTAAACCTCATGGTTCGATTATTCCGCCCTATTTACGTCTGACCATACACACAAGTAAATCAGTCCACACAGTGGTATACGACGTAATCATTGCTGCATTATTTAGGTTTATTTTTCTCACAATCATAAGATCAACTGCGTAATTTGTTTTCCTAATAGCTTATGTTAGCCCTCGTGTCAAAATTATGCCATTCAACTCCCCTCGGTGTGATGAAGTGATTTGAATGCTTTTCTTACGAACAGTGTATAGAGTTGGTTTTAAAGCTACTTGGCTTCCCGTTTTATTGAACTATATTGCCAACTCAGAAGTACGTCTAAGAATCAGTTATCAGATTGTTGGAAATGTTTTTCCAATGACCATTTTGAAATCCAACTGTTTGACACTAGTTACACCTATATTTAAGCTACCTTGTCAAAATCACTTGAGATGTTATGGACCACATACTCAGATATCGATTGGTTAACAGTCAAGTTTTAGTCGAGTTTTTCCTCTAGTACTCCTCACTAGTTGGTGCATTTCGATTCGCATACAAACTAGAAAATAATGCTGGAAAATTTGGACTTTTTGCCTTCTGACTGGATACTAGTCAAGGCAGATATGGCAAATAATTCAACATGAGGGAACATAGGCTGACTAATAAGGCAGATAAGCGAAGTCAAGAAATAGAGTGTATTAAAATATTACTAGTATACAATTATCTCCCTCAATGGGAAGTTTAGTGATGCTTTTGAAGTAAAGACAGGAGTGAAACAAGGTTGCCTACTATCACCCATGATATTCCTGATTGTGGTCTACTGGATCATGCAACAAACAGTAGGGAGCGAGAAGAGGGGGATACGCTGGCTGGACCGCGGAAAAGAACCTAGAAGATTTGGATTTCACCGGTGACTTGTGCCTGATGTCACATAAACTTGAAAGTGTACAGGCGAAAACTAACAAGTTGCCAGAAGAGGCAGCCAAGGAAGACGGGACTTCAGGTGAATATAGAGAAGACAGAGGTGATGAAGATACCGCATCAACAACTTCAACAACAACAACAAACTCTAATCACCATGAACAGGAGAAACTTAAAGGAAGTAACCTCCTTCACCCACCACGCAGTCAGCACTATTTCAACTACAGGTGGTGGTGGCACAGACGAGGATGTCAAAGACAGCCAAGATCGGAAAAGCAAGACAGGCGTTTATTTACCTGAAACCAGTGTAGAGATCTTCTGCACTCCACCCAACATCCGGATTTTCAACACCTTTTTCAGTCAGGTCAGTGCTTCTGTGTGATGGTTGAGAGACTTGGTGCGTTACGGAAGGCATTTCCAACAAACTACAGACATTCATCAACAACTGCCTACACTGGCTCTTTACTGACACTGAAGATCAGATTGCCAGAATTATTGGGATGAGCAATAGGGAACTCTGGGAACGAAGAAACGAAGCAAGAAGCTATCACTGAACAAATATGCATGAGAAAGTGTAAGTGGAGATGGATTGGGATTGTGACAGGCATACACTGAGAAGGCCGACTGGGGACATCACTCGTCAGGCCAGGTACTGGAGTGGAACCTCGATGGGAAACGACGAGTTGGGTGTCCGAGGTGAGGTTGACATGGAGGAGATGGTGCTAGGAGGAAACGAGAGCTTGTGGGCTGTCGTGGAGCCAAGTTCAAAAGAGTTCAGAGAACAGAGTTTACTGCAGACGTGCTACTGAAGCCCTATGTTCCATTAAAAACCCAAGGGACTAATAATAATAATGCAATTATCTCCGAGAGTGGGTTCAAAAACAAAATAGAAATATAAATAAATACTGTTAATAATACAGTTACAGAGATGAAACGTGTTAGCGATAAAACCATGGGACAGGACGAGACATAAGAATCCTAATGTAGGATTCTCAACAAGGCGAGGAACATAGTGGTGTTTAAACCTTCAAACTCAGAGAAAAGTCAATTTTTTACCAGGTAAATGACTCTGTCAGAGCTATTAGACAAAAAATTTCGGTTTACTGAATTCCATAAAATGCCTGTTTGGTAAGACACACGTGTCAGACCAGTTGAAGTATTGGGTTTAGCTATATATGTTGTCACAAATAATCACGCCCTGGGTAGTTATCGAGTCATGGTTCTAAACTTTATTCAATCAGATTGAAAAAAGGATCGGCAGTCCAATTTTCGAAGGTAATTTTCATTAAATATCTTTGTCATTTGAAAGACCATTTAGAAACTAGGAAGACGAAATCGCTGTTCTATCCTAGGTTAATGTACCATATCAGTTATTATTTTATTTGATCTATGCCCGACAAGTGTAGTAGGAATGGTTCCTATTCCGGATAAATAAACAGTTGAGGTTAATATCAGCATGCGACGTGACACTGCCACTAACCGTTCTGATTTGCCATGTCTGTCATCAGCAAATCAATGTTGAAGGTTTTAAGATGAAAAATAATGGAGTAAGAAAGAATGTAGTCGAAACAAATTGAAAAACGTTGAGTAAAAGAACAAGAGAATGAAACGATAAGGAAGTTCGATGTAGTGATTAAGGTCATTACAATATGTAGATGTCTTTGGTTTACTTTAATTAGTTCTAAGCTATAGGGGTTCCAACCACTGATTTCCTTCGTCATGCGAACCCCAACCGGGAAGTGTAAATTTTCCTACACAGCTCACACCAGCAGTTAGAAATTTCATGAACCGGTGTCATGTCATGGTCTGGCCAACCGTAACACATACCACGGCCACCGGAGTCAGTGAAGGTTTAAAGCGTCATGGAATGACACTTGTCTTCCTCCTAAAACTCTACACCACGAAAGAGCCTGTTCTACGTAGGGAATGATGGATGAACACCTAAAGCTTTCTCATACCCTCACCTTAATTGATCATTGTTTTTCTACCAGCTACATGCTTGAAGACAGCAAACTGCGGCGCAGTACTGTCTACTCTTTATAGATAATCGAACATCATAATGGGGCTAAAAATGGCGTAGGTTAGCGAAGGTTAACCGAGGCTTTTGTATCCGTGTAGAGATTTCAGTGGTCACCGACCTGCCTGTTACGGCTGATCCGGCTTACCAGGTAAGTGAAGTTTTCAACGACCCCAAACCAATGCAATCTGAATTGTTTTACGAGTTACCAATGCATCCCATTCTTGAGGCCCCTGTTTGCATTTAGATGGTGAGAAATGCATCTCAGATATTCTGATATTATCACTGAAAGTATCCAAAGAACTCTGCATCACATCGGCATCTTCAGCTAACAGGACTGTGTCATCTGCATACTCTTCGTCTACTAAGCAGTCTCTTATAACAATGACAGTTCCTGTGAGGTCTAATGCAGATAGTAACCCCTGTAAGCACCTCAGTCGCAGAACTACAGTAGACACAGTCCACATTCTTTACGAATACACGTTGACATATGTAACTTGTTTATTAATTCACCAAATGTTCGAACAAGCCTTTAAGCATTAGAGTAAAAATCTTTAAGTTTTGAGATTTGTCGGGATTTATTGAATTCATGATGGGACTTATCATAGACTGATATCAGCTGGAGAAAAATTAGAAACCTGAGAGAACTGGACAGTTGTTTCATCCTAGTGCGAAACTCTTAAGCAGTGCGCACACACGACCACGGCAGGGATTAATTAACCTAGTGCTCATATGTGACTAGCTTCGAGGGGTGATTCCCGAAGTTTTAATGAGAGGCCGTGACCAGTGGGGTAAACTAAGTGGAACTTGGGGATTATTGCTGAACAACAGCATTGGGTGGAGGTTACACTTTCATGAGCTGACAGTAGCATGGAATTTGGACCACTGGACTGCTACCCAACTGCCTAATACTGAAGCGTTGGCTGCGAAACCTTAAAATCCTGGATTTGATACCTGAAAGAGTTACGCGTATGAACTGCCAGTGAGTCCCATACTAGGACGAAATAACTGTCCAGTTCTCTCAGCTTTCCAGTGTTTCTCTAACTGATGTCGGCCAATGATGAATGCCAACCCAAAAACCTTTCACTTGATTTAGTTACCTCCCCGTCACTCGCTTCACTGAAACACTTTAACATAAAACCGATCAGTCAACGAAGTGAAATACCACTGTCAGGTTAAGAGATAAAGGCAGACAGATTTCTCGTCGTCCACAAGAAACACTTCACTGCTCTCATACTTTATTCAGCTAGCAGGATGACTTCTGCCTCGAACCGCTTCCAAGGCATAATTATTTGCGAAATAACGATGACGTCTTTTTGTCTTGTCACTATCCAATCGACCTTCTTCGCAAGGCACGACTTTACGGGACGAAATTTCCCTCCAGCATAGCTCGTTGAGTAATGTTGATATACAGGCCGCACTACCACGTCAAGATAGTAGCTATCAGAAACATCCTCACTACTAATAAAATCAAAGATTGAATACCAGTAGAGCTGTTTAACTGAAGCAACATATTTTGATAATCTCCTGGGAAGGATTATGAACAAGAAATTATATTCAAAATATCATTTCGTGAAAATTACCAGTTGCCTGTGTGACAAAGAACTCAAATGTAATTATTCTCTACCACATTGCCAAGGTTTTACAATATCAATTATATGTAATTATATGCACATCTGACTACAAAAGCATGTCAGTGCCCATTTCCATCAGTAAGAAAAAAAGACTGACACAGTCTGTTTATTTTGAATTCAAACGATTTCTGATCCTGACACTCTAGAAGCTAGAATTTAATTCATAATATCGATGTTCACCATGAACGGTTTATACATAAAGATTTGAATAGTAAGGTTAACGAGCAGTTACATATTACTATCGGTAAGAAGCTTATTTAGAATATCAATTTCAGTGGACACAGTAAATAAGGTCTTCAAAGGGTCAGTACTTGGGGCTACGTAAAGTAGATCTTTTAACTTGTGAAGCACCTATACCATATCCTTTATGGTGAACATATATGCCTGAGATAAACAAACACTGCAGTGCGCTTTCCCGTGTTTACATTGGCCAATCCACTGCTATGTAGCTAGGTTTATAGGCTATCTGTTCAAACAGACTGTTAAATGTCAGCACTATCCTGTAAATCTTAGTCAAAGCGAATTCCCAAATATTATCAGCTCCATTGAACATCATTCAGTTGAAGGTAATAAGCAGTTCCAAAATAATTTGCTGCAGTCTATAAAATAAAGCAGTATCTCCCGGAAAATGTGAGGAAGTGTTTACTTTGTACTGTTGTAGTTGTGACAACACATAAACAGGAACTGGATAAGCCGTAACCTGTTGAGTCAACTATTTCAAGTGTGAATAAAAATGATATCCTATAGGATTGAATACTGGCTACATTATATCGCGAATTGACGCAGGTAGGAAAATATTCGCGGCTGAATTCCAAATCAATGACTGAATGATAACTTGCTTGCCATAAGACCTGACGATCCTGAGTTTGATCCCTAGCTGGGTTTCCCCGTATTCACCTGTCGATTTTCTAATTCTCAGGCCCATGAATACTTTTCGACAACGATTTTTTATTGTACAAATTCATTCTAAAATCCAGAAACCACCTTTTCACTTCTTCCCTTCCTGACAACAGTTTGCTCACTTTGTTACGTATTGTTCATTTTTTTCTCAGACTTGATTTGTATACTGCCAAGTAATTGGATGGCTTTTACGCGGTTTTCATTCTAATATGATGTCTTGACCACAATTCCCTAAGAATTATTATTTCGCAAACCATGTTCACATTTTTCACCTTTGTAGGTACCTTAAGTTTACAGCAATCCAAGTTTTGCATCAAGTTCACTAGTCCATAAAAGTATATGTTTTCAGATAAGATGGAAAAATCTTAACAGCTCGTATAAAATACTTATATTCAAAATGAAATATATTTTGTAAAATTCCTATGAAGTAGAAAAATAAATTTCCGACGTTTCGCGTCTTCGTATCAATCGCTTCTACTTCACAGAATAAAACCTGTACAAGTTATCCATAGTTTAAATAATGAAAGGTGACGAGTCAGATCATATTGTTGTCTATACATGATGATAATATGAAGGTGAATGTCATCGTTATACTGGTCAGGAAGCGTTCACAATTTGTCTTTGTTTATCAGTGAATTGGTCTGGAGTTCAAGGTGGTATGAATACGTGTACATGTAACTGGATGTGAAAGTGTAAGAATGATTAAATAAATAATATGGATGACAAATTTGGCGGCGAATAATCCTGTAAAGCTAGAGAACTTACAAATCAAGTCGGCGATCGCAGTTCACGCCATTTATCACACTCACAAAATCGATATTGAAAATAATAAAATTATTCAAAAAGGATTTTTAAACCATAAAGAAAGAAGAATAGCAGAGGCATCTCACATTATGTTCAATCCTAATGCAGTCGGGTAACAGAAAAGAAGGCCTAACTGTCCAACTAGCCT
The DNA here is from genome assembly GCA_944470555.2 of Heterobilharzia americana. Lineage (NCBI taxonomy): Eukaryota > Metazoa > Platyhelminthes > Trematoda > Strigeidida > Schistosomatidae > Heterobilharzia > Heterobilharzia americana. The sequence goes on from OX104129.1 coordinate 85,998,837, forward strand.
GGCCAGTATTTCCAAAAATAACACAGCACACACAATGATCTAATCAAAAGTACATACACACAAACAAACCGAATTCGAAGTTGTTATTCATTGTAGACTGACAGCAGTTTGAGGAAATAAGGAAACCTGAAAAGACTGGACAGCTGTTTCGTCCTAGTATGGGACTCCTCAGTGGTGTGCACCCACGACCCCACTTTCCAGGGGTCGAACCCATGACCTTCAGGTTCCGTGGCCAGCACCTTACCATTGAGCCACTGAGTCAGGATCCAATCGTCCATATTTCCAACTTCTGTTAGCTCATCCATACTATTTATTTAATAATTCTTACACTTTCACATCCAGTTACATGTACACGTATTCATACCACCTTGAACTCCAGACCAATTCACTGATAAACAAAGACAATTGTGAACGCTTCCTGACCAGTATAACGATGACATTCACCTTCATATTATCATCATGTATAGACAACAATATGATCTGACTCGTCACCTTTCATTATTTAAACTATGGATAACTTGTACAGGTTTTATTCTGTGAAGTAGAAGCGATTGATACGAAGACGCGAAACGTCGGAAATTTATTTTTCTACTTCATAGGAATTTTACAAAATATATTTCATTTATAGTCCAATTACACAGTGCTCAACTTATTTAATTCTATCAGGTCAAAATTTGATCCTGAAGATTACAAAATTATGTTCAGAAGTCGGAAAAATATTATTATCAGCCATTCTTCAAATCCGTGGCGTATGTTTGATCTGACTTTATTTCCTAAATATTTTACACAATGAAGCAGTATTATCTACTATGTAGTAAAGTTGTGGAGTTACCTAATGAGAATGTGAAAAATGAATTGTGACGGTAACATGACCCAGTAAATAACAGTTTCTCACTTCATGATATGTTTGACAGAGAAATCTAAGTGGAATTACAATACTAGAGGTTTGTTGTTGTCCTAATTTTTCGATAGAGTCGATTTCTGATGCTTTCAAAGATGGTGACACACTGTCATCGAAGTTATTGGTTAAATAAAAGGATCTTCACTCTGCTTACATTGTTTTTCGATATTGGAATCGATGCAGGAATTAACTTTCGTTTGGAGTAACCAAAAGTGGTGTGTATTTCATTAAATATGATCATTTTACAGAAATGATAAATAATTAACATGACATATGGATAGATTCGTCAGTAATAATTCTTGATATCCGGTTAACCAAAGCTAATTAGAATTATAATTTCGCTTTCGTGATTAGTCAGTGGCCTAGGCTCTACCGTTATGCATTATATTCGCTCCTATGTTTCTAGAAGACCACTGGTAATTATGTACCCTATATTTGAATTTGATCATCTGCTTATCGAGTCCTAGTTTATCAGCAGAATATTGATGGCGTGCCGGTTAGTCTTGCATCCAGTGAGCGATTAACACTGTAGGAAAACTTCAGGGTGGTTAATGCACAAGTCTGTTTTCTGCTTACTATCAATTTTTGATGAAAACGACCTTCAGGGCGTTTCTTTTAACACAGAATGACTGTATAGATGCCTCTTGATAAATCCGAATATTAGGCACTTGGTTTCTAAAAAAGCCGACATATTCACAAGCAGTTCACCCCTTCTTTGTAGCTTAAAAGAGTCTTTAACCCGAGATCAGTGAACAGAATGTACCAGTGGAAAATGGTTTTCTCTACTGCAATCTCACCACTTCTTTGCTTGACTGGTTTCAAAATCCTAATCAACTGTGTGCGTAAACGTTAGTGAAACGTTTACACCATGGCTTTTTTTGTTTGCTGTAGATTTGCTAAAAGCATGCAGAAGGTGCATTTTTTGCAGGCATGAAATCCCCTATGCATGCTGAATATCCTGGAAATACTGACTTACGATAATTTGTTGGTTTCTAACATTTATCTTTAATAATCTGTCACTATTGTTACTGTATATGCATTAATTTTGAAATTCTTAAACTAATAAAATGTGTCTTGTTTATTCGAGGGTAACGAGTATCGCAGGGAATGTTTCTTGAAGTTTATTTTGTGATTCACACTGTTAATTATAAACATTTGTATAAAGACTCCAAAGTTATCCATGTGGTTACGTCTAGCGAATATCTCAGCAGACAAGCACTGTACTCACTGGCAAATAATGCCAGTAAATGTTAAACCGAATGCCTACTGTAACACAATTCGAAATTGTACCCTAAAGTCATTTTGACAGAATGGAACAACATAAAATTACAATTATTTAGGAGATAAGAAATCTCTTTGAGCAAATAGAATTACTTCAGTTTCTGGTACTTAAATATTATTATTTTTCCCTTGGATTCCAAGTGGAACACAGGGCTTCAGTTGCACACCCTCTTTCCACTCTGTTCCCCGCAGTCCTTTGAAACTGACAACATGACTGCCCACAAGATTTCATTCCTTCCTCTCATCATCTCCATGTCACCCTCAACTCGGACACACAACTCGTCATTTCCCCTTCCGATTCCACTCCAATACCTCACCTGGTGCATCATGTCCCCACTCGGCCTTCTCAGTGTATGCCCAATACAATCCATCTCCACTTCCTTCTACTGCATATTTGTTGAGTGATAGGTTCTTGGTTGGTTTGTTGCCAGCCAGCCAGCCACAGTGAGTTCCTTGTTGCTTATTCCTACTATTCTGGCCATCCGAATGATCTTCAGTATCGAATGTAGGCAGTTGTTGAGGAATGTCTGTAGTTTGTTGGAAGTGCTTTTCGTAACGCGTCAAACCTCCGAATCATATAATATCACTGACTTGACGTTGGTGTTAGAAATCCGGATCTTATTCATGCTTAATGATGAGTGGAGTGAGTAGATCTCCACACTGGTTTCAGATTATTGAATGCCTGTCTTGCTTTTCCGATCCTGGCCTACTATGACGTCCTCATCTGTGCCACCTGTAGTTGAAACGATGCTGCCTAGGTAGGTTGGTAGGTGAAAGAGACTAATTCCATTAGGTGTCTCTCGCTAATGGTGATTGGTGCTTGTTGTTGATTGGCAATCTTCATCTTCTCTGTCTTCTCTACGTTCACATGAAGTCCCGTCTTCGATACACTGCCTTTTCTGTCAACTTGTTAGTTTTTGCCTGTACATCTTCAAGTTTGTGCCACAAGACATTAGAAACAAGTCATCTGCAAAATCCAAGATTCCTAAAGTCTTTGCCGACGTCCCGCCAGCATATACCCATCCTCTCGCTCCTCACGGTTTGTTGCATGATCCAGTCTACCACAATCAGGAATATCATGGGTGGTAGCAGGCACCCTTGTCTTACTTCTATTTGTTTTCACTTCAAAGGCGTCTCTGAGCTTTCTATTGTGGATCACTTGGCGTGTGGTGTCGTCATACAGTTGTTGAACGAGGCTGATAAAGATTTGTGGCACTAAAGCCGTAGTGTTGAAGCAACTGACAACTTACTTCTCGGTCGACGACGTTGAAGGCCGGCTTTTTCAAAACCGATGAAGTTGAGGTAGAGAGTTGACTACCATTCTTTGCTGTGTTCTGTGATGATGTGTGGTGTAGCGTTGCAATTTTGTCCGCACATGATTTCTTCATCCTGAAGCTAGCCTATTCTGGTCGTAGTCTTGAATTCAGCGCATCCTTTAGTGTCTCCAGGATGATGTGGTTTAATATTTTGCTTGTGGTGGACAGTAGCATGATTTCACCCGAGTTCATTACTTACATATACTTCGCGTGAATGTTGTATTTTACACTGAAATCTTATAGGATATAAGAATATATTCTATATTCACATTTTCCATCTAGCTGAAATACCTAGTTTCACATCATTCGTGTGCACAAAAATATTTTTTCCCACTACTCGAGCATGTTTCATCAGTACTTAGCAGTAAAATTTCCATTATTTATTGCTAGTATCTAATTATATCTGGTGAAAACTTATTCCTCACTTATAAATGCCTACTAATTATATAATAAATGTTGTTTATCTCTCTTATATACTCTGTTCATTATTTCCTATCATGATTCAAAAAAGTCAAATGGAAGGTAATGCTGACTTATCTGAAATTATTATCAATACTTAATACTACTTTTAGTACTTCCGCTCAAAATGTCAGTTTGTATCTGATGATGCAGTAAACATCGTAGTTGGATAATCCAGATAAAGTCTACCAAAGAGACATTTTATCTCTGAAACTATTACTTAACTAGTAGTAGTTTGACAGACTAACTAATAAAAAGTAATCACAACAACATAGAGAGAACTTAGTACTCTTTGGTGTATGAATTAACCTGTACCACTTAATATACCATAACAATCTATACTTACTACTAAAATTGTCATTGCAGACGGTTGGAAAACAGAAGGTCAAACGTAACGTCTAAAATTATATATTAATAAGCCTATTGTATCCTGTAGCGGATGTTATTTTCGATCTCCTACACGTAATCCGTAAGATAGCACTAACCAATACAAGGAGTACACAGTGTAAGCAATAAATTTTGACAGGTCTAAAGGTCTGCTGATAGCTTTGATGGCATTTTATTCATGAAAATCAATGCCAAAGATCGTTTCAACCTTTGATTTAGCGAAATTTATTTCGTCCAACAGTCATAAATCATTTTGATTAGGTGATAAAAAACTTCTTCTATAGCCTATTTATCGGATTTCAAAGACGATAAAACAAGCATCTTAATAATCAAGGAATATCCTTCGTTCAGCGTGAGTTTCAGTCACATTCTCGTATGTTACAGTTTGTTACACGTACTGTAAACTGGACTATAGATAATCAGTATTTCTTCATTTATTTAAAATCATTAAAAATCGACAGATTTCTATCAGTTTATTGCTGTCATTGTACACATTGAACAGCTGCATGAAAATACAGATCATCTATCGTCTTTCTTTTTTAGGTGAAATAGCATTTTCGTAACTGGGTAGCTTGTTTAGTTTGTTATAATTTTTCTTGACTCAAGTTGACGAACTATAGAATCATTACAGGATATTTTTTCTATAGGTTCAATATTTTCAAAGTCATAGCTTATCACATCTTTCTTGGGATATCACTTTCTACTGGACAAATCAGAAATAATTCCCTTTATGTAAGTCTACAGTTTCGAGACTTTGAATAAACCAGGAGGATCATTAGTAACGGATTCAAGTGTTTCGTGATTCTATTCACCTGCTTTACAATCTATTGAATATAATGTTTATGGTGAAAAACAAGTTCTACAACGGAATTTCATAAATTAACAAGAATATTTCGATTGACATAGAAGGTAAAAAAGATTTAGGTTGAGCAGGACTGATGAAGGTGTTGATACTACTCAAAAGTTTATTATTTATCTAGTGATGGGATAAGTATTCGGGAGAAGATAAAAACGTTTTATACATATATATGTTTACAATTAGGAGGGGGGGGGGGAGGAGGAATTGTGCACTGTTAGTCTAGAATCGGTGGAAATGGCATCATGGTTAAGCAGGCTAAATAACAATTAGATAAGTTTTCATTGTGTTGCGTTGTAAGAGAATTTTAACTCAGAAAATAACAAGATGTTTTGAAATGCATTGAAAAATAAGCTGAAAAAACAGAGAATCATGAAGTCATGGAAATTTATATTTACATGTTTAAGAGACTATAATTGAAACTCATTTCAGGAAAATACGTTTCTATCTCGTCATCAAAACACTCCATTGATTCATTTTGTAAACCTTTGGTTGATAAAATGGATAAAGTTATCTTCACCATTTCATTTTCCAAAATGTGGACAGAAGGTTTGCATGCTCATCGCAAAGTTAAGTAAGAGAGATAATCAATACTCCGCTTATTTATTCAAACCAATCTGTTTTTACAATCCACCCAACATCCTTTCACATGGTTCTGTTAAAGTCTATGTTTTACACACTTTGTGCCAAAAGGTTTCTTAATTCAAATGACAAAATGTGATTCCGAATTTGAGGTTTCTGATATTTAGCTTTCTTTAACCCACCTACCTTTCAGGTCTGTTTATTTTACCGCCCTTCTGTTCATCATACTATATCCTACCTAATTACCCTTCTTCCCATCTTCTGTTGTGTAAGAATATTTAAGAAGTAACTGAGAATATCAAAATCCATTTGTGAATAATTGGAAAATGGAAAAGACATGATATGAATATTACATTTGAAGATGGTATCATTTAACTTTAATGAAAACAAAACAAACTAACTATTAGGACGCTAGTCTCATCATGTATTCTCTGGATGTGATCATAGTATGCCCTAAAAGGTCGCACTTCATAAAGCAATATGAATTTGATTTTTCTCTGAGCATTGCTGATAAACAGGAGTGTTAAGAAATGTGAGAGATAATAGATACACTTGTTTTCTTGTCTTGTCAGATGCCGTGTACCTTTTTACTATCATTACCGTTCTTATATTTATCAATAAATGGAGATATCTTTGGAAAGTGAGGCTCAATTGAGTCAATGTAAATCTATGTAAAATAATTTAAATTATAAAAACGATTTTCAACAAAATTTGTCAGATAGTGCTGTAAATATTGTCAATGAAGAACAAATTCTCCTCTCAACAAAACGATGACTATTGGAAAAATGCTTTTTCACTCATGTTGAGCGAGAAATTGTCTGGGTTGGATCCTCACACAGCATTTAAAAACCGATAATGGCAATAATATATTGCCAAAATTCATGACTATAGATAAACGTTTCTCGATAAATTGTCTATTAAACACATCTAAAACTCTCCTCCTGAAATAAATTTTGCTTTGGTTTCAAAAACAAGTTTATTCTCAGGATAAGTCGTTGAACCGTTTGAGAGCGCATTCCGATAATCAAATCTCATAATTGTAGCCTCTCTAAAATCAAAAGACAATGAAATAAACAGCATATCAACCAAATGTCTGGCATACCTTTTGAGATACATTATTGAATTGATTTAGCGGGACTTCACAAACTTCATGTTTCCAGCCCTAATTGAAAGTCTAGGCGTTACGAAGAGCTTAACACTAAAGAGGAGTAACACTTTGAAACTAAGCATCATGCAGACATTTTCAAGTCCTTCAAAATAAAAAGATAGACAAATGAGTTTATTGCTCTTGAAAATTGCTGAGGCTGCAACCATCAAATGTTTCAAACTTGGTTTGTGTTTTCAAAAGAAGCTATAAACAACTTCTAGACTTTTATTTTACTACATAGTGACTGAAGTTATTTCATTGAGGAGGTTTGTTAAGTGTGCATAGTTATTACTATCGCACTACTGATGCGACCAAAACATGCATTTATTCTATGTTCTACCATTTATAGCAGTGATGCTATGACTGTTGCCAGTAAACCTCATGTAGTGTTTGTTCGAATACTGAAGTTTATTTTAGTCTTATTTGAAAATCTTTACTATCCCTGAATCCAAATGAACATCTGTTTTGACCAGCTCAGGGAAAAACCGGCAACTTGACAGAGGAGGCAGAGAAAAAAGGACTTAAAGTGAACGCAGAGAAGAAAAAGATAATGAAGATATCCAACCAACAACAACAAGAACTAATAACCACTAACGGGAGAAACTTACAGGAATTTGTCTGTTCCACCTACCTAGGCAAGACAGCATCCTTTCAACTACAGGTGGCGGTACAGATGAGGATGTCACAGGCAGGATCGAAAAGACATCAAGACAGGCTTTTATTTAATCTGAAATCAGTGTGGAGATCTACTGCACTCCACTCATCATTATACATAAATAAGATCCGGATTTCCAACACCAACGTCAGTCACGTCAGTGCTGCTATGTGGTTCAGAAACTTAGCATGACACGAAAAGCATTTTCAACAAACTACAGACGTTCATCAACAGCTGCCGCCGATGCTCACTCGATACTGAAGATCATTCGGATGGCCAGAATAGTAGGAATAAGCAACAAGGAACTCACTCTGGCTGGCTGGCTGGCTGGCTGGCTGGCTGGCTGGCTGGCTGGCTGGCTGGCTGGCTGGCTGGCTGGCTGGCTGGCTGGCTGGCTGGCTGGCAACGAACCAACCAAGAACCTATCACTCAACAAATATGCAGTGGAAGGAAGTGGAGATGGATTGTATTGGGCATACACTGAGAAGGCCGAGTGGGGACATGATGCATCATGTGAGGTATTGGAGTGGAATCGGAAGGGGAAATGACGAGTTGTGTGTCCGAGTTGAGAGTGACATGGAGATGATGAGAGGAAGGAATGAAATCTTGTGGGCAGTTGAGGAGCCAGGTTGAAATGACTGCATAGAACAGAGTACGATGGAAATGCGCTGCTGAAGCCCTATGCTCCACTGGGAACCCAGAGGATAAATAATATTAACAGGGAGGTATGCATCCTTCCACACTTTTTGAGAAAGTCATCAACATGAATCTCATCTTTACTGTCCTTGAAACTAACGCTCATTATAATCTGTATCGTTAAGATGCAGCTTATTTAGTGCCGTTTTCGCCCTTTCCTGAGTAATGAAAAATAATCTGCTTTAGTTTTTCGAAGATTGGCCTGAAAAATCTCCTCCCGGGAAAAATTTATTTCCTTTAAAGTTGAAGGTACTTTAAGTTTTACCTAATTTAGCGTCTACTACAAAGCTGAGCAGGAACAGAGTTATTGGTCATCCTTGGTATACACAGCTGGTTATTGAGAATACCGGTAGAAATCCCTCATCATTTGTTACACGAAAACTTCTTTCTTTTATCGTGAACCAAAATGATAACTGATCTCGATAAGTGTGGGAGGACTTCCTGTGATCTTTATGTGCTAACCAGCATCTCGATTTTTCTACTGAATGACTTTTTACCTTCATCCTTGAAGAATTCTAATGACAAACCATCAGATCATTCTACTTTGGAAAGCTACATGTTCAGAGCAACTCTTTCAACTTAGACAAGAGTTGGCCGACTGACATCTCAATTTTGTTCAGGTTCAGACCAATTTCTAATAAACGATGTGTTTTCTATTTTATTATTATTATTAGTCCCTTGGGTTCCTAATGGAACATAGGGCTTCACTAGCACGTCTCCAGTGACCTCTGTTCTCTGAGATCTCTTGAACCTGGTTCCACGACAGCCCACAAGCTCTCATTTCCTCCTCGCACGACCTCCTCCATGTCACCCTTGGACGTCCAACTTGTCGCTTCCCATGGGGATTCCACTCGAGTACATGGCCTGACGCGTGATGTCCCCAGTCGGCTTTCTCAGTGCATGCCCAATCCATCTCCACTTCCTCCTGCATATTTGTTGGGTGATAGGTTCTTGGTTGGTTCGTTCCCAGAGTTCCTTGTTGCTTATTCTTATTATTCTGGCCATCTGAGCTTCAGTAGCGAGCCAGGGTAGGCAGTTGTTGATGAATGTCTGTAGTTTATTGGAAATCCCTTTCGTGAAGTGCCAAGTCTCTCAGCCATACAGAAGCACTGACTTGACTGATGATGGTGTTGAAAATTAGGATGTTGTTCCATATGCTGAGTACAAAAGATCTGCACACAGGTTTCAGGCTGATGAACACCTGTCTTGCTTTTCCGATTCTGACTTTGACATCTTCTTCTGTGCCTGTGCCGCCTGTAGTTGAAACAGTGTTGCCTAGATAGATGAAGGAGGTTACTTCCTTTAAGTTTCTCCCGTTGACGGTGATTGGAGTTTGTTGCTGTTGTTGAAGTTGTTGGTGCGGTATCTTCATCACCTCTGTCTTCTCTATATTCACCTGAAGTCTCTTCTTCGCTGCCTCTTCTCCCAACTTGTTAGCTTTCGCGTGTACACTTTCAAGTTTGTGTGACATCAGACACAAGTCATCGTTGGCGAAATCCAAATCTTCTAGGTTCTTTTCCACGATCCAGCCAGTGTATCCCCGTCTTCTCGCTTCCTACTGTTTGCTGCATGATCCAGTACACCACAATCAGGAATATCATGGGTGATAGTAGGCAACCTTGTTTCTATTGCTTCTTCTAAAAATAATGTTAGCACTTACAATGTTATTTTTTTTAAATTCACTAAGAAGCGCAAATACCGAACATCATCCACACAATGTCTAAGTTGCTTACAACTAAAAAATGATATGTATTAAATTATTCCAAATAATATGTGAGATAGCTAAGTCAGCAATACTGACATATCCCTTTTTTATCAAAGTTTGGACCCTACAGAAGTAACTTGATTAACATTTATGTGATTCTATGCATACACTTGCATATCGGGTATTAGGATTGTCAGTTATGACCTCATCTTTTAGTATCTTCAATCTCTGTACTTCGGTTAAATATCACACATTCGACTTTACCTTAATTCAACCTAGAAATCAAATACTAGCTGTGATATGTTTTGAGTATAGACTGCTCTTTGCTTTAACGACTGTTGATACCTGTATGGCCTATTTATTTAGCAGCATATCAAGATGTAAGGGTGGCAACCAATAGGGACTGTAATCATTTCGAGAAACATCAAACACTTAGGAGCATTGAATAGCTATGAAACTGCACAGAAGTGTGCGCCTATGATGCATCCAAGAATCGGAGGTAGAGCTCTCAGCTTTCTCCTCAACATACACAAAACCATATCTTAGCCACTGAGGTGGTGAATGCCACCCTGAAATTAGTCAAACCCCAAAATCTGTAGACTAAATATTAAGATATGCTTGAGGTATGAGAACGTTTTTCGCTCTGATATCTGTATATCGCATGATATCTCTAACAGTCGTTCAGCGTATAAGGTAATACCTTGTGCTTTATATATGAAAGTTAGTGTTACATATTTAAGGCCAAGTAAACGGGACTTCGTACAAATTCTTCATAAGAAAATATTGAATGTTTTATAACAGGAATTAAGGCCTTCTGTTTTCTACTATCGGCTTAATATCTTCTTTGCATCAAACTTCACACTGTTGCCATTCAAGTATTCTTTCGCAATGATTATATTTCATTTTCTGATTGTCCTCTTGTATAGCAGAAAAGTTATGCAAATTACCATATTCAAGAGAAATATGAATTCTTCACCGGTATATCTACCTATAGATTACTTTCCCCACATGTTTTATTGCGTCACATGACTGAAGATAAATCATCTCACATCCAAGTTAGGTGTGCGAACAAATACCTAACAAAGGCACTGCATGAAGGTCACACTTTATCGTGAACTGACAGAAGTAGAAAAATGTGCAAAATTGAATTTCGACTTGGTGGCTCAATGGTATACTTCTAGCCACGGAAACTGAAGGCCCTGGGCTCGACCCCTATTCAGTTCTTGGACGACCACTACTGAAAAATCCCATACTAGGACGAAGCAGTTGTTCAATGCTTCCATATTTTTTTCAATGGTTTTCCAGCTAGATGTCAGTCCATGACAAAATGATAACTCGAATTCAATAAAAATCCGCACAAACCTCCAGTTCTTCGACGTATAGACAATAATCGCTTGGACCGCTATCCACTCAATGATTATATGAAATTCTCAAAACCATTTCCAATAAAAACTATGAAAAATGATTAGATTTTAGGAAAATAAAACTTTTTTCACATTCATTTAAAGCAGTTTGATTTCACTTTGGAAACTACTAGTAAATAGCATATTTGAAGACTATCAATGAATCAATTCTCAAAATATTCTCAATAATTATGCAGTAAAAGTATTTCTGCTCTCTAATCATCACCTTCATGGTTTCCTGTCACATTCATGTGTGCACGTGTGGAGGAAAGAAAAATAAGTCCGATAAACATAGTAAGAAATAATGATAAGCTGGTTCTGATACTTGTCAGCATTGCTTAGTTTTTCATAAGACCTATATATAGTCTTGTAAAATGGTAAACGGAGTTTTCTGTTTTTTCTTCCCTTCTCTAAAATAAGTGACTTCCCCAATCACATCAAACTAGTATACATTCTGAATTATAGGTTACAAGTCTGGCTATTAACTGAGCTTATAATCCCATATATTTTGAGTTATCTTCAGTCGTTCTGTCTTTCGGTTATCATGCCGAAAATTGAAGATAACAAATGAATGATAACAATAGGGACATTTTTGGTAGGAATTCAAGTCATTTTCAACACGAATTTTTTTTAATTTGGACAGAAGTTCACTAGTTACAGTCTGATCTATCAGAAAATTAAAATTCTCTGAGAAACTTCTGATGGACATAACCAAACCCACTGTGAGACTTCACAACCTGCATAAAATCAATGCGAAATGCAGGCTTATGTGTAAATATTCTTATAATTATGCTCATTATCATACAAAGATAGAAATCATTCTAAAGCTGTGTGTAGACCTAATATTCAATGGTAAATAAACTAACTTCGGTCATTCGATGACATAATATAAAATATCATTTAATAAATATACCTTTGAAGAAGATTGAAAGTGAAAACGTAACACCAGTAACCCAAATATTTTGTCACTATTAACTGAGGATTACAATTACTCAAGTGAAATCATTAACATTGAACAGTGTTACAGTGGTTTTACGCTAAACCGTGATTCAATGAAATTGCTGCTTCATTTGTATTATTTTCTAAGAAAAAACTTTAAAGGGACCAATTGTTTCAAAAAACTTTAACATTGTCCAAGGATACTTCTTTCGACAACTCTACAATTTATATTGATTTAAGGGAAATGAAATGTAACGTCTTCTATAATGCGCTGCCTGAAGCAAATGGGAAACGTAAATTCAGTCAAAAACAACAAATATTTACTGGTATCCTGTCACGTTGTAAAAGCTACTAATCTAGAGTAGATGCACTGGAAGTAGGTGTTTACTATTCCCTTCAAATAAGATGCTAGGGAGCCGATCGGTAGGAAGCGCTAGGTGACCTGTGTTTCATACTTATTACAACTCATCATCAAGGGAACCGGTTTCCCCTCGATGATCTGAACCTATACCACTCAGCGCCGAAATCAAAGAATTGGTCAATAAGCTGTTCGGGCCATGAGTGACTCCTTGTACGACTAGATTATGCATGTAAGTTGGTTACCTGAGCGAAGCTTATTTAGCTATCAATTTCTTGATGCTTAGCAATGATCCAGGTATACCGTCCACTTTTCGCAATATGATCACTTATTGAAGTGATGCGATACTTCAGTTAAGTCCCTTACTTCAAGAGCAAGTGACATAGGAGAGAATCATCAGCCGAACACCAGTTCCTTCATAGTTGCAGACATCCCTTGTTCTTCAGTGCTGACAAGCGTTAAAGAGATGTCAAACTGGAAGTCCTGCCAGCTGATTACTACTATCTAGAACGAAAATCCAGTGCACCACAGAGACGTATCACTATGCATGGTGGCCGCGTTAAAAATCCTGACCAGCTGACTTCGAGCAGTGCTAAGCATTCTGAAAAATATGGCTACATGTGTCACCCACTAGCTATAAACTTGTTTACACGAATTAATGGCCCTTTCAGTGTATATTTGCAATAAAAGGAACATTTGCCTTCTAATTTTCATTTGCTATCTAATGAATGTTTTATATCATCTCAGACCTCTCAAATATTTGGCCTCCATTTCTAGAGCTGTAGGTTTTAATCGCACTAAGCAAAACTTCCAATACAACTAATGCTGATATGCAAACTTCTTACCTAACTTAGTGACTACAAGCCACTAGACGAGTAAATATATTTCTTAACAACTTGGCTGTTCATCGAAATATGGCTAACTTGATCATTCCTCATGATTTGGTATTTTGTGATAAAAGTAAAGAGAAAACAAGGTAGCATCGCAATGCAACTAAACATAAAATAATTATTTTTAGTCATCGAAATAGTCCACAGCTTAAGGGAATTTCATCACCAACGCCTTTGCAAGGAAAATTTCACTCAATTTATGCTTGAGGTTGACGGAAAGCTTGACATAAATACTCATATAAAAGTGCATCACTTCAAGCTTTTGTGTTTTAAAACCACCCAAAAAGAATAAGGGAAAAGGAAAGGAATGAAATTCAAGCAGACAAAAGAATAAGAAAAGAGAGGCATATTAGATGAAAGTTTGTGAAGATATTCATGACCGTTGTGGTGAACAAACATATTTAAACATGTACTTCTGTCTATGATTTTAAGGACTATAGCCACGACTTCACAACCACTGATTCCTATCGTCTCGAGTATCCCAGTCTATGGAACAGTGCACTAATTTTCGAGTGGACGATTTCTTAGCCCTACTCTTGACAAAAGAAAGCAGCATCAACAAGCAATGGTGATGGTCTGTGGAAAAAATCTTTGTCATGTCACACTGCGTACAAATAAGAGTACTATTTCATCTTCCGACCCCGACCATAACATAAACTATCTAAACTACAGCTGTAAGTTCTTCTGGGCCTACCGCAATCCTTAAGACCTTAATGAATCTTCTTCCACTCATAATAACTTGTAAGGTTATTGCAATAGGCAAGGCTGTCCAACAGTTCAAGGTAGCATCCACCAATAAAGTGTATTTTGAAGGCAACATATGTTTTTGCATTTTTTTTTATTGGTTGTTGAAGTTCGATGATTTAATCCTCTTTATTTATTCTGATAAGCATATTAGCGTGTGCATGATGCTCATCTTTGATAATACTTGTCAAATCATAAGTTGCATCCAATTCATTTTCAAGAACCAATTAGTACTATAAGCCATAATCCTGTCTTAAATAAGTTCATACCAGGGAAAGGTGTGCTCAGTCCAGCAACCATACGTTTTAAACATATCCTATAAATTGATTCCCATTTTCTGTATTATGAGACTTTTATTATCTAAAAAGTGCCCATAAAATAAAATAGACTGGAATTTTTCACCAGAGGCAACTGAACAGAAAATATTAAAAATAGTTTTTTTCAGCTAAATCAATTCAGTTTTTCATTTTTCTTTTCATAGTTTTTAACTGATTTATTCAGAAGTATTTTTGATAGATATTCAAAGCATTTCAATTTCTTCTTTTAAAAGTTTCCATTTTAATCTACAAACATGTAATAGAAACTTAAAACTCACTGAGACAGTCTGTATTTCGGAAATAACGATAATATTTGATTCTCTTCTCAAAACGTTTGATTTCTCAGTTTTATTGTTATTTTATCGCTGCAATTGTTATTCATTCTATCTATCTTATTTACGAACAGTGAATTTCATTTCACTTTTATTTATCCTACTAATTAAAAAAAAAGGAAGGCGGATGATTTGGATGTCAACAGTAAGTGAAATGATTGGTAACTAACTTTTAAAACTGGTGTGAAATTAAACGTTGTTTAAATACCACACTGCTGTAGGGACTGTATAAAAAGAATAGTAGTGATACGTTATATAAACTACTTTGGTGTTAGCACATTCTACTGTTAGATATGCCAGTACTTGGTTATAAACATTTACTGAAGGTTTGTCTAACAGATTTAAGTTATACAGTCAATGGATTCAATGATATTCAATGGTTATCTGATTATTCTACAAAATGGATGATACTTTTAAACAACTGGTAGCATAACTCAAAATGATTAGAAAACATTATAAATCTCAGATGTTTTAGATTTCACAGTACACCTCTATCCAACATTGTTTAGTTTGTCCAACAAGTTAGATAATTCGATCTAATTTTTTCATCAATAAAAATGATCTTATTTAGGTTATATGGAACATAGAAAAGAAATACAAAAATTCATTCACTAATTCATACAAATAAGGATCATTCACAAGTTTATTAAACAAAAGCAGGTAAATATTGTTCGGGAATGAAGCGGTTTGTCACTTCACTGGAAACTACTTACTACTTTATAAGACTAAATAGGTGATTACAATATATATACTAGACTCTTCGAAAGTCTTCTAAACTGTCAAATATATCCCGTTTTGCCCTGCTTTGAGCCTTACACTTCAGAAGTTATTCGTAAAAGTATAATTTTTCTTTCATTATTGAACTCATGCTCTTATTTTTCAGGGGAAAATGAGACTTTGGAAAGGTGTGAAAATTTAAAAAATTATATTTTTGCTGTTATTGCCTGTATTACACCGTCAGTGATTGGACCGAAGTGATCATTCTCTCTTGTCATATGAGCTCCTGTGAGGATGCCTCGATATCGCCTGTGTTTCAGTTATGTATAGTAATGATGGGCAGTGGCTAGCAGTGGAATCCAGGATGCGCATTTCGTCCCATTTAGGACTCGTCAGCTGGGTGCATCTGCCTCCCAGTGATTGATGTTGTTCCCACCGAGATTCGGGCTTGGGAGCGATTACTTCAAACACAAGAGCGTTATCCACTACACCACCGAGTCACGATAACCACTTCTTGTGCGACGGGTATAGGATTAGTGTTAGTGCTTGTATGACACCATCGTTCATTTTTTTACTGTTACAACATTTTGTTGCTATCTGATTTATATATGTTTAAATTTGTCAACAGTGTATAATATGTTGTAACCAAAATGTTCGCCTCTTCCACAGTTTTCGAAATTATTGTTAAAAAAATATTAGATTTCTTATAATACATTATTTCATTCCACAGTGCACAAACGTTTCATTGATATATTTGAAAAGTAAGATTATTACTTCTTGTGGTCAATTTTTCTTGTGTCCTTCACCTTCGAAAAAATGTTAAAGGACTCACTGGTTAACCGACCTTTAAGTTTAAACGAAGTGTTTATTTTTAAAAGACTAGTTGTGTTCACATTAGATCTGGTTTGCACTGAATCCTTTTCCTTAGTATATAACTTTAGATTGCTTTGTTAGTTTTTCATAAGGGACGCATTGTTACACTTCGCTTATACCATTTTTTCAAATAAACACAAGCAAATGAAATAATTGGTAGCAATCACAAGCATAGGTGGTCTAACAATCTAACCTATTCGATAGTTATATTCTTATGAAATGTTTGTAATCAATACCAAATCTTTTGGAAAAACATATGACATCTTAATCATCAGAAAGCCCTTAGACTAAAGTTTCAGGTCTGTTGGTACACGTTAGTCGACGATATCAACAGCTATCCACTTCACTAAAGTCACCAAACACCAAGAAAATCGCTTCACGATCTTGAGTGTGCTATTATTACTATTATTACGTTTCCCTTGGGTTCCTAGTGTAACATACCGCTTCAGTAGCACCCCTCCATTGCACTCTGTTCTCCGCAGTCTTCTGAACCTGGCACAGTGACTGTCCACAAGCTTTCATTTCTTCCTCACGTGATCTTCTCCATGTCACCCTCCCCGTGGACGCCCAACTCGTTGTTTCCTCTATGGGTTCCACTACAATTACTACAATTAACACAAATTATGGTCGAAAGATATTCAGTTTGACTTGTTCAATGAGTCAGGGTTTTACCCCGATAATGTTTCAACTCATGTTAGAAATCGTTATTAGTGTATCACAGCTTCAGAAGAAGGTCAAGGTTTGATGCACTAATGACGATGATAAGCATGACGTCAACAGGTCTACGAACTGAAACTGTTGTTTACAGAACAACTTGCAAGAATCTCATCATGAGAAGACAAAAGGAAATTATTTGCCCTTTTGTAACCAATCTTTGTAGCCCATTATGCGAATCCTGACTTTCTGTTCTACTCTTGTACTCCTTATTGAATAAAACTTGCTTTTAGTTGGGTATCTGACAAGCAGTTGCTGGTTGAACATTCAACTAAGTTACATTCTAAGATAAGCATTCCTGTTAAAATAAATTAATCAATTAGTTGGGAGCTCTCCAATTAGTTGATTTATACTTTTAAGTTCAAATATACGTAATTTACAACTAGGAATGAAATAAATGACTGATTTACTGTGTAGCATTTAAACAGGAAACAGGGAAACTGTATTTCCATCCAGATTTATTAATTGGTTGGTAGTCCGATAAGTAAACCAAAAACAGGACTTCTTTCAACTTTCATTATCATCTATGTGCAATAAATCACTTTCTCAACCAAGACTGCATTGAATAATCTGATAAGTAAGTAATAACCATTTTGTCAAGAGTTATGAAGGAATACAGTGAATACTTAATTTGGTTTTCATCTATACTTTGAACAAAACTAAATTATTAGATTATTGTTAGATTATGTCATATCTATTAAACATTATATCATATGGATAATGTCCAACAAGATTTAAAACTGCACCTATGCATTTTTATCCCTGGTCATGTTGTACGAATGGTAATCAGAACATCATAGCCAATAATCCTGCACGTCATCGTCTTCAAAGTAAACATTACAAATTACCAGTTAATTAGCTACTCATAAGCCACAGTCAGTAGTCAGCTTTAGTCACCTTTGTGCAAATAATGATTCGGTGTGTGAGCGAAATAATAAAAGTATATAAAATCTATGTTTTCAATTATTCATTACTCTGTGTCGAACAAAGACAGTAATATTAGTATAGAAGTGTATGCAGAAAGAATTGTCTGGGGGGTAAAATGAGTTGAGATGGTCTTGTAGTCAGTTATATCGTGATAAAAAACGGAAAACTGAATAAACGATCAATTTTATTTGATCCTACTTTTATTATAATTTTGACGACATCGCACTATTATCATTTTCTATTATTTTTCCCTTGGGTTCCTGGTGGAACACAGGGCTTCAGTAGCACACCTCTATTCCCCTCTGTACTCTGCAGTCTTTTGAACCTGGCACCACGACTGTCCATAAGCTTTCATTTTTTCCTCACACCACCTCCTCCATATCAATTTCGGCTCGGACACCCAACTCGTCGTTTTTCATCTGGGTACCACTCGAGTACCTGGTCCGGCTCGTGATGTCCTCAGTCGGCCTTCTCAGTGTTTGCCCAATCCATCTCCACTTCCTCCTGCATATTTGCTGGGTGATAGGTTCTTGGTTGGTTCGTTGCTAGAGTGCCTTATTGCTTATTCTTTTTGGTCATCTGATCTTCAGCATCGAGCGTAGGCGGCAGCTGTAGATGAATGTCTGTAGTTTGTTGGAAATGCTTTTCGTGACACGGTAAGTCTCTCTAACATCACATAAAAGCACTGAGTTGACATTGGTGTTAAAAATCCGGATCTTGTTTTCGCTTTGTGCTGAGTGCAGTAGATCTCCGCACTGATTTCAGATTGATGAAAGCCAGTCTTGCTGGCTTTCTGATCCTGGTTTTGACATCCTCGTCTCTGCAACCACCGCCTGTAGTTGAAACGATGCTACCTAGGCTAGATTATCAAGATACTAACTACATCTAAAATTCATGTTTTTACGGAATGGCAGTATCACATGCTATATCCAGACGCTTTCTTCTGAGTTTAGATCAGGTTTTCATATGTGTACATTCAAATACACTGTTTCTAAAATCCAATGAAAAGTGAATAACATTTTAAGCTTTTTAAGTAAATTTTATCCACTGACATCCCCCAACTTTGCTAGAAATATTTACATACAAACAAATAATCTAGCGATGTATTTACTGTGTAACATCTTACAAACGCTTTCGGCTATAAGTATCAACTTAAGCAAAAACATACTGTTAATGATAATATAAATTTAACAATAGCGTGTTTTGAATAAACTAAAAACTTACCATAATATTTATTCTGGTAATAATTTGTCATTCCACCTAGAAAAGCTCAAATTCCTCAATACCAGATTTTCTGCGAATTGCTTAACATTAGTTCAAATACTTTTCCAAACATTATTCACTGTGTGTGTAGAGTAAGAATTAAGCATAAATTATTATTTTATAGATTATAATGTGTTTGAGATGAAACAATTCCGAAATATTCAGCATTCTTATTTCCTAGGAAAATAATCAAAATTTACATATATAAAAATATGTAAGCAAAAGTAAACTTTTAAAGGGTTCATTTTTGTTCAATACTCCTTGAATGCTAATTTTGTTTTCAATATGACAACGAATCATTAAATGTGCTGGTAAATTCCTTTACGTCTGTTTATGGTTTAAGCCTTTATAACTTTTGTTCAGTCAAGGTGGGATACTAAAGATTATGAAAAGAGTGATTTTTGTTAGTTAGTCAGTACGTTGATTATATACTTGAATATATAGCTAGAATTCATATCTTTACCTCTCCCTGTAACAGTTAGAATATTCAGTTAACCTATGCATAAAATGAAGTGAAATTCGGTTCTACAGGAATAATAAAATGAAGGAAGCAGGAATGCAGGAAAATTATTTGTTGTTGATGTTCTTCACTATGTTGAAAAATAAATAACTAGCCAAAAGAATTTAACTGCATTTAAATTCCAGTTATTCGAACCACTGAAATTGTCTCATTTACTTAGTTCCATAATGATGATTGTTTCTTATCATATAACAGTAAACGTTTAGAGAGTTTTTTTTCAACTAAATTAAATTTTTATTTCATTCATCAATGATTTTACTTCTATAGTTGATCTAACAGTTTTCTCTAGAATTTCGCCATGTTCACTTACATCATGTGTATGCTAACCATCTTCCAAATTGTGATTATTGTAGCTTAATTGTGTAAATCGTTATACTCTATGGTTTTCAGTATACCTTGCAGTTCAGTGCTGAATGTGAAAAAGCTTGACATGTGACGTTTTATACATTGATCGCAAACATTTGAGCTACAAACCGCGTTTATATTTACGTATACTCACGAATACCTTAGGCGTATTGAATAATAACTAGCATATTAATATTATTTTACGCTAGTTTTTAAACTTTCAGCTCTCTCCATATAACCTATATGGAGATGATAATACCTCTAATCACTAAGCAAATTTTTCTTTATTACTTCTCAAACTTCCATACTCTAACAGTAGAGCTACACAAAAAGTACTACTGAATTATTCCATTAAATTCTGAAAACAAGTACTTTTTTATATAAGAATAGTTGATTGTTAACTTTCGTTCAAGTTCTAAAGTTGCTCACTGTTCCCTCATTGCTCGTTTTTCATGAGACTATTAGAGATATTTCAGCGATCAATATTTTCCTTGAAACCACATGCACTACTTTTTTTCCTTGGAGGTTGTCATTTGCTTTTGGTTTATTCTGAGCCTGTTATTCTAGGAACATCGCAAGTTCATTAAATTAAGGGAAGAAGAAACGTTTATCTGTATTTTAATCGACACCAAATAACCGATTGACTAGAAATAAAGGATTAATCATACTCCAACTATACAACTTGGTCAAAATCATTTGAAGAAGCCTTCACCTGGAAAAACCAACCTTATTTTTATTTGCAAGCATCAATCGAAGACGACAGCTGACTAGACCTCGCCAACTCCTTACCTGAGAATTTATGGCTGAAGCACTATCTTAGTATGAGAGGAAATAAGATAATGGAAAGTGAATTCCTCGTCTTATCTTTTACACAGATCTAATTGCCAGATATGTTAGGGATATCTGATCCCTAAAAAACTATATTATAATATGTAAGTATAATCACTGTAAAACTTAAACTTTACTTTCGCGCTTTTTTTGCTTCACACTACGTAACTCATTTTTACTGCGGTTTAAGATACTAAACATTGATTGATCCATTCTGTACTTTAAATATGCTACTTCGTTTTCTCTGCCCAAAAGGCGATTCACTTAGTTTACAGACAGTTTAATATTCATGGATTATTTGTAAAACTTTATATAAATATATTATTGGACGATAACACCTCAATTAATGAAAAAAGTGTAAGTCAGCCAGTTATCGCGAGACAAGTTAGTGTTGTGTTTTGCTGGCAGCACAATTTAAGATCATTGTAAAAACCTTTTTCCGAAAACACATATAAGAACCAGTTATGAAATAAATGATTATTAAGCCGATACCATCAAATGTTTGTAACCGACAGCGAAAAAACACTCTTCAATGGTATGATGCTGCAGTATACCGGTAGAACTCCCTGGAATTTCTTATACAATGCCCAGTGTAATCCGTATATGTACATAAACTAGAAAGAGATGAGAAGAGCGTGGTATTTTCTTTTTTGCATAGCACTCTTTTCTCCTTTACTCAAAACTTTGAAGTGTAACTACGGTTTAGTCCAATAACATACTAATGAACTCATTTATCTACAGACCTCTCTCTGTAGCACGGTTATACAATACTGCTATTAGAAGAAGAAACAAAATATTACTGGCCTGCTTGGATGTAAAATTATTCTTTATGTCTTAGGAACATTAGAAAAGTGCTAATCTATTGCTCTGCCATGCTGTGACAATACTTACTGGACTGTTTCCTAACCAGACATATTGCAGTCAGAATTGCATAGTTATCGCCAATATTTAGTATTCATACATCATCTACTGTCACCGAGTTACTTTAGAAATAGACTTTTACATTTTTCAGTTCTTCGAATTACTTGAAGGCGTTACTATTTCTATTCAAGTCATTTGTCTTGATGCTGCACCTTAAAATGTGCTCAACTTCAAAAGTTCATCAAAAAAAAAAGCTGAGAACTCTAATATCCTTGATTAAATGACTATTTCATTGGAAGGAGTAGATTTTGAATTATTTACTATTTCGGGAGTTATATGTTTATCCCACATTCAGTAAGGTGAACAATACTCATTTATATCTGGTAAGTTCAGTGCAACTTTATTTAGTTGCACTGAGAAGTAGTTGGCTTATAACAACGAAAATCTTCAACACTGATTTACTAGGATAATTATTTATCCCAATCAAACTCGATATATTGTAATCTTGCTAGAATTGTAGCCCATAGGATAAGGCGCCAGACTTTTGACGAGTTGAAAATGGATTCGAAACGCATTACACCTTATCAGTTCTAGGTAGTGAGGTTGAATGGTAATCACTGACATAATGAGTCTGAATAGTTGACTACTTCTCGAAAGTCCACATGAAGACCAGGTATAATTTCAATATTATTTAACTGAACAGTCAAAAATAAACCTTTTGTAGTATCACTACCCGCAGTGAATGAGGATCAGTTATGTAATCTTATTTGTTTATGCTCTGCGTTGCGAAACATATATATATATATATATTCTTGAAATGATAGAGAATATTTGTAGCTCAGGTGGATGGTCTTGGTTGTATTGTGTTCATACTGAAGTTAATGCTGATTATGTCGTCTAGCAAGGCGATGAAAGCTTCACGATTAAACAACCCAGGTCAGAGAACACAATACAACCAAGATATATATATTCCTCATTCGATTATATCTCAGCGCCTCTTCACAAATTTTTATTGTTATGCTACTCGGTGATCGAATCTAAAAGGTGTTTACGCAAATATGTTTGCTCTATTGCATTTAGATAGCTAGATAAATGGATGTAATTACCATAATCTTCATATGTCCATTATTTCATGCCATATTTAATGGATTAATATTGCCATTAACAATGTTATTTTTCGATGTCTGTTTATTTTCACTTCAGGGTGGTGTCATCGGTATAGACATTAATTGGAAATGTGATCTAGATTGGGATGTTCAATACTGTAATCCAACTTATTCATTTCGACGACTGGATGATGCACATGCAAAGATTGCTTCAGGATTCAATTTTCGGTAAATGTTTGATTTAATATTTTCGATTGGTGTTTATTAATTAGAACTGTTTGTGAATTGATATTCTTTCAGATTCTTTATTTCACTGGACACATTCTTTTCACATCAGATAGACAGTCAACTACTTATAACGTTTAATTAAGAAGTTCTGTTTATCTGTGTGCATTCTATCAGTGAAAGTTTGGTCCCCTCCCTAGTGGTATGCAAAACAAATTTATTAACCATAAGTACTAACAGATTTGTAATAAAAATAACATATGCTCAAGTTCAGCATTGTTCATAGGATACGGTAAAATTATTTGTCATAATGAGTTCCTTAACTTCATTTTACGGTTTCGCACAAGGCTAATTTTGCATGAATAATTTCAGTCATTAGCTGATGAAATGATAAGTAGGTGATTATAAAACGATTTTCACAAAGAAGAGCGAATAAGAGAAATTCACATAATATCAAACGAATCACAGTTTTACCTTTGTTTCCTCGGCTTTTTATTCCTTGTCTTACAAAAGAAAACCTATATATGGATCACCTAAGTGGCACACCAATTTTAATACGTTATTTTCCCCGAAATTATTATCGTGAGCGTGCGCCTTATACGTCAAATTTTAAGTGCCAGTAATTCCTCTAGGCTAGTGTATGAATTATAAGTAAAAAGTGTCAAAGCATCCACCTGTTAGAAGACAAATGTTTTGTGTGGTAAGTTAAAATGAGTGGCGCAACGAAATCCACACACTTGTATATGAACTAAACTTGATTATGGTACTGGTTAGCCTCAGATGCTAGTTGAACGTACACCAACATTATGGTGAATCAGAGACTGAAAGTCAGCATCTCATTTTTATGGCTACAGCTGCCACATTGTACTATTTGTGAATGAGTAGTTTACTGAATGTACAACTTTACCAGCTTTCGTTATTCATTCCCTGACACTTGACTAGTTTTACTGAATATAACAATTGCATTTATTATTATTACTTGTCCCTTGAGTTCCTAGTGGAACATACCACTTCAGTAGCACGTCTCCACTCCACTCTCTTCTCTGCAATCTCTTCAACCTGGCAACACGACAGCCCACAAGCTCTCATTTCTTCCTCATACGATCTCCCCCATGTCACCCTCACCTTGGACGCTCAACTCACCGTTTCCCATTTAAGTTCCACTCCAGTAACTGGCCTGGCGCCTGGTGTTACCTTATGGTCATCTCGGTGTATGCTCAGTCCATCTCCACTTCCTTCTGCATATTTGTTGCATGATAGGTTCTTCGTTGGTTCGTTCCTAGAGCTCCTTGTTGCTCATTCCAATTATCTTGGTCGTCTAATCTTCAGTACCCAGTGTAGGCAGCTGTTGATGAATGTCTGTAGTTTGTTGGAAATCCCCTTCGTAACGCGCCAAGTCTCTCAACCATCCCACAGAAGCACTGACTTGACTCACGTTGGTGTCGAAAATCTGGATGTTGTTCACGCTTTATGCTGAATGGAGTGCAGATGATCTCCACACTAGTTTCAGGTTAATGAACGCCTGTCTTGCTTTTCCGATCTTGGCTAGCTTTGACATCTTCGTCTGTGCCACCTGTAGTTAAAACAGTGCTGCCTAAGTAGGTGAAAGAGGGTACTTCCTTTACGTTTCTCCCGTTCATGGTGATTGGAGCTTCTCGTTGTTGGTGGTGGTGTTGTTAGGTATCTTCATCACCTCTGTCTTCTCTATATTCATCTGAAGTCCTGTCTTCGCTGCTTCTTCTCCCAAAATGTTAGTCTTTGCCTGTACATCTTCAAGTTTGTGCCACAAGACATTAGAAACAAGTCATCAGCGAAATCCAAATCTTCTAGGTTCTTTTCCCTGGCCCAGCGTCTGCCCTTCCTCTCGCTCCTCACTGTTTGTTGCATGATCCAGTAGACCACAATCAGGAATATCATCGGTGATAGTAGGCAGTCTTGTTTCACTCCTGTCTTCACTTTAAAAGCATCACTGAGCTTTCCATTGTGAATTACTTGTCATGTGGCGTCTTCATATAGTTGTTGAACGAGGTTGATAAAGATTTGTGGCACTAAAGCCGTAGTGTTGAATCAACTGCCAACTTACTTCTTGGTGGACGCCGTCGAAGACTGGCCTTTTCAAAACTGATGAAGTTGAGGTAGAGGGTTGACTGCCATTCTATTCTCTGTTCTATGATGATGCGTGGCGTAGCGTTGCAATTGTGTCCTCACATGATTTGTACTTCCCGAATCCAGCTTGTTTCGGTCGTAGTTTTGAATCCAGCCTATCCTTTAGTCGCTCCAGTATGACGTAGCTTAATATTTTGTTTGGGATGGACAGCAGCATGATTCCGCACATCGGTCAGTAAATTGTTGCACTTCCATTATTCATTTTAGGTGAGACACAATGTGTATACAGTTATGCGTGCTATTATACTGAGTTCCATTTTAGATAAAGAATGTAATGGTTTGTTTGATCTTTTAGATGAAACTGAAACATTAATGTTCACCTTTATAACTCATTTTCACCAATTAATAACAATACCTTCATTGAAATCACCAAAGTACACTTGACCCTCAGTCCATATAAGAATAAGTCACAAGGTGGGGATAAATTCCTTTCACAGTCTTATATAGGAACAGTTAGGATGGTGTACTGAGATTTGAAACCACTTTTATATGTTCAAAAACAATATTTTTTGGTCAACTTTGTTTTGTTATCCAAGATTAGGATCAACTATGCTACCCTTCTTCTTTATTCTCATCCTTCTTAGTTTTAATCCCCTATTATTTTAATTGTGGTATTTGTCCTCTTACACTTCACTTGAATGTAAACTGACTTGACAGGTGAATGTGTGATCAGAATGTTTAAAATATATTGCGCAAATACACCACATTGTTCAGTTAGACTTTGTCTTCTAATTACACTATGTAATGACTCGGTTATCAGTGTCTCTCTCCACCTCACTAAATCAATCCCACGGATATTCTTTTTGTCCTACTCTATTGTAAATTTGTGTTTAACTGAATGCATAAATATGATCGAGCTTTTTTCCAGATTCCATGTCTTACTAGAATCAAACAGTTTTGACGTAAGTAGAATGTTGTGCTAGGATAGCCTAGCTGACCCTGGTGGACTACTTCAACCTATGTATTTCATTCACCTGACAATCATTGCAAGGGATTTGATAAATTTGGTAGACTATTCTACCTAGTTGGTTCAATAGAATCATTAAGCCTGAAAAGCTGATTTTAAGTAGGTTTGTCAGTTTAAATGTCACACTAATCCCAGTCTTTGAGAATCATACATAAAGTCTCGGAGGTGGCTTCTTTGTATTGTAATACTGTAGAGATTATGAATCCTTGTTTCTACTATTATTATTATTATTATTTACATTCCTTTAACACCTGTGTTACAACTACCAGTTGTCTTGATATGAATACGGACGATAAATTTTGTCTGAAACGTAATCTATTAAATTAGACTGTTTCAATGTATCGTATATTTATTAAACGTAAGAAAAACCGAAACAAAGAGGATTTACTGCATAAGGCTGATCAAGTATCTTTTTTTCTTGTTCAAAATTTTGATAATAAGGTAGCATTGAAGAAACATTAAAATTGGTTGGAATGCAATACTGTGAAATAGCATAGTGACAAAGATTTTTCATCCTAAGTCCAATAATTAATCAGGTTAACACTTTTTAAATGATAACGAATAATGAGTTATGTAATCGAAAAAAAGAAGTGAGATGGAATATTGTGATAATAGTGAAGAAAGAGTAAAATAAGCGAAGCTTATACGATCGTATTCACAGTTCTGATATGAATAAAATAAGCTAGGCTTTTGTTGAGTGTTAGCTACAGATTCACCCAGTTTCGACCTGCAAGTTTTAATGGCCTTTATGAAGTACGGCGAACTAGATTCATTTACCAATGACTAAGTGTATATTAGATAAATATATCGTGCTACTGAACTGCTTGCATTATACCAGTCTGGTGCATTCGGTTCCACTGTTGGACTAGGTTGCTTGTCTTAAGTTTTAACACACCCAAAAGTAGCGTTGTCTAAAACAAAACTTCATTGCAATGTACTCTTCTTCAAGCCGATCCATTGAACATAATATTCTACTCATTCTGTAAAGAGATTTATAGCTTATTAGATAGAAGCTAAGGAGCGCTGAAGTATTGTTCATCCCAAACCCATTTCAGTTGATAAATTTCTGAGGAGTTTTGTCACTTATTCTCATGACAGTCGAATCCTGAAAGTGAAAAGCGCCTTCATACCTCTGTTTTATTACGAATTCAATCTTCGGATCAAATCTAGGAAATCCTTGGTTTATGCTGTTATATACAATCGAAATATAACCAACATACTTTTTTAGGAATATGATTTCACTAGATAATTTCAGCCTTTCAGATTTGCAACAGATATTGACAAGAATCTATTCTAACAGGCTTCACTTTTCCGTACTACTTGATGGATATTTTGATTTTTTATTGACTGTAATGTGCTGCATTTTAGGTACTGGAATGGATAAAGTCAACGAAATCAGTGAATTACAGATGGCCAACTGTTTCTGCTTTTATCTTAGTATCTTCCCTATTCAAGCTCCCAATATGGGACAGTAAGATTATCATGAAAACGATAAATTTAGCAAAAACATATTCCTTCTCACTCTGCACCTAATCACCTGCTCTGCATTCACTTATAGGTTCTCCTAAACAGAACAGAATTAATGTACCAATCTGATGGTGAAATATTAGCTAAAATATATTTATCAGCCTGACAATCCTAAAAGCCTGTTAGATCTAAGCAGTCAGTCGGCAAGAATCCATTAACTTACATCTCATGTCTTTTGGCACTGTTCACCAGGGTGTGAGCAAAACCACTAAAAACGTGATGCCCTTTCAGTCGTTCTAATCTGTATCGCTTATTTCCAAAGTCAAAGATTCTACTACCAGGTCTTTTAAAAGTCTTCATTCAGTAGTTAATTTTGACTTATTTTACTATTCAACCTAACACTCGTTGGATGAGGATGTCACTGACTGCTTCACTGTCTTTATATTGTTGGTTGGTATTAAGGATGAACACTGATTAAACATTTTCATTGTGTTCTTCATCCATTCAATACAGCAAAGTTATCCTGTCTACACTTGACCCAATCGCATTCATCAGTTCAAAAGAAGACGTCCTAATTTCTACTCCTTCATATATATTCCCCACTTTCACTGTCCGCTAAAGGACAGAGAAAGTCTATAAGAAACTTCATAATTGAACATCTTGCTGATTATGGACATTAGGTGGAAACTATCACAACTTTTGTACTCATCTTACCGACAATTTATGATTTCGACTTCTGCACACAGACACCATCAAAATACATCTAAAGAAGCCGAAGATTTCTATCCATGGAAACTCTTACATCATCTCCCTTTGACTTGGTCATACGTTGAAAAGTATTGACAATTATCCTAGTCAACTCGCAAGTTGTTCTTGTCTTACTTTACCGTCTTCCCTCTTCCAGCGAGGAATAATTTTGTTTTTATTTCTTATATTTTGTTTGTGCCTTGAAGTTTCTTTAGCAGTTGGATTGGTTTTATGGGGTAGGGTTGCTAGCCCTATGTCCAACCTTCCCTCTTTACCCGGGCTTAGGACCGGCTAGTAACTAGTGAACTAGTTAACCAAGCGAGCTTTTTTCCCTTCTAATAACTTCTGAATGAATATCCCTGACAAAAGAATTTTATACCAACATGTTTTATGGTTATGTTGAGTATCATTTACGTAAAAACTTGTTCTAAATTATCACAGTCTGGCTATATACTAATTTTTTTTATTTGTTGTCATGACTGCTATGAGTAGTTTTGATCCTTTCAGCACTGCGAAGTAGGTTAGATCACTTGAACTAAATATGTCACCACTAGACTGCTTTATATTATCGTGTATTGTACTAAAAACTTTTTATCTAAACACAGAAGGAGCCAATTGAGGAAATAGTTTTCTTTCCTCAATCTTTTGTTTTCTAAACATTTGAATGTGATTTCTCACTGGTGATATTTCAATGTTATTTGACCCATGCATACTTTAATGCCTGTGACGAGGCGTATGATGTTAGGGTCTCAAACTATTATCATCGTTTTCAATAATTATTTCCGCTGTATCTTCAATTGATTGCGTAACATCACTTTATAACATCTTATATAACTTTATCAGAATAGCATAGCATTGATGCTGTCTAATTAATTTGGCAGTGACTAGCTATGGAGTAGAGTTCAGGACATGCGTCTTAACTATCTGGGAATCATCAGCTGAATGTGTCTGCCTCATGGTGAGTGACGGTGTTCCATCTGAGATTGTAACCTAATGCCCATCACTGTGAACACCATAGTGTTACCCACGAGACCACTGAGGCTAGACACCCACCTCCTAAGAAACGGGTATTAGTTATTACTACTATTTAATACTTGTGATACCGCATTATTATACTTAACTGAATTGGTGGACATTTTGCTCGATATGACCTGACTATCTATTGTTCTAGTTAACTTAATGGTGGCTAGAAATGCATATTCAGGCATCCGCATGGTAGCTCATATGCCAACGAAGGTCGGTCGATTCCATGAGGTATAACAATGAATTGGAGACAGCGATAGAGAGTTTTACACCAATTTTCAGCTGATATCCCAGTTC
The DNA here is from genome assembly GCA_944470555.2 of Heterobilharzia americana. NCBI lineage: Eukaryota > Metazoa > Platyhelminthes > Trematoda > Strigeidida > Schistosomatidae > Heterobilharzia > Heterobilharzia americana. Next base: position 86,028,851 of record OX104129.1, read on the forward strand.
CAGAATGAACTTCTTCTTAGTAGACGTCATTATTCAGGAAACTGGAAGGTAGGTCCCCTCACCCAGCAGGACTCCTCATAGCCAGCCATCCACATACAAAAGAATACTCCTTCCAGAACACTCTGTCAACCCTCTCAAAACCAACCAACATAATCCTGAAACCCTCACAACTGTCGAGCATCAAAGTACACACATTCAGATCATTTGACTTTACCCAATTTCCCCCTTGTGGGTAAATGTGTATGAGATGCCTCACAGTGTAGTCTCTAGAATCTTTCAGTTCACCTTCCCGGAAGATTATCTCCCTTCTTATCAGAATTTAAGAAAGGTATGCTGCCTGCAGGTTAACTTCAAGTCCAATGCTAAAACACATTACACCTGATATTTCGGATCGAATATCGCCCGCTTTCGCAAGGCTAACCACACTACCCCTCTAGGAACTACTTCAAAAACACAGACTTCCATATCTAAGAAGCTAAATTCCCCTACCTTTCTACTGAGGTGTTTACAGTGCAATGGGTGGCATCCGGACGGCAAGCTGAACCATTAGGCTACGAAATATGCCTAATGGTTTATAGAGAAGAAATAATTCAGCGAATAAAATTTTCTTTTTCCACGATATCATTCTCTAAAAATGTACAATCGTATTTGTATGTATCATAAACATACAACAGTCTTGTTAAGGCATTATATATGAAAACTGGAAGTGGGGGAAGAATACATATGACGTAAAGGAATTCAATAACAAGAAAGATAATGAGGGGAATAAGAGATAAGACTTGAAGACAGTCTGTTATAAAACAATAGGGTATAATTACATCATTAACCTAGTGCTAAAACAACCGGAATCAAGAATACAAAGTAGTTGCGCAGTAAAATAAGACATTAGAAATATCCAGGAAGGCAAGGAGTTTGACAAGGTGAAAATTGTTGGTAGATAAGAAACGCAAATATTGAGTGTCCACTTGATAGATAGCTGTCAAGAAGGTGAAGAATGAGACAAAGGTCATAATGAGATGATAACAATAAGCTAATTAATCGTGAAGCTTTCATCGCCATCCTGGACGACATCATCATCACTAACTTCAGTATGAGGTGAGCTGTCAATATCTCTCTGTGAGTGATTTAGTAGCTTGCTGTGACGATGTGGTCTGTGATTGGTTGTTTCCTTCAACATACAACATACACACATATATACATACAACATATCAAGAGAACTTTCGTGAAAACTTAAACACCTCGTTCAATCATGAGGACATTCCATCAAGTCACCAACAGAATTCTTAGAAAAGGTCGAGAATATTAACATAGAAAAGGATGAATTAATGATATCCTCCGATGTTTTTCCGAAAGTAATACATTTGTTTATTCTCTTCTTTAAAGCATCGAATAAAAATTATGACTTTTGTATCTCAATCGACAAAATGCCGTAGGAAATTTTCAAGAAAAAGTTTGAAAACTGATCTGAAATTTGGAAAAGCTAACTTTCCAAAATATTCTTTGCTTCTATTACCATTCATGGTTATTTCTTAACATAAATTTGCCGACTAATGTTTATTTCTTGTCTTCATGTTATCCACTTGGTTGCATAATTTTGTGTACCTAGCAAGAAAAGATTAACATTTTTTTTAATCGAAAATTAATCAATGTCGTTTTATGGAGTTGTCAAATAACTCGTTTACCATCCATCCCTCAATTCATGTCGTCGATGATATAATTTTTTTTTAATTTCTATGTGTAGTTCTATTTAGCCTGAAATTGTTAACTACATTTCGCTATTGGTATTTTATGTTTAACAGTTGGCTGATATTTTGCGATCCAAATTACCCAGTGAAAGAAAACTAAATATCCCAATACGACTTCTGTGCCAAACTAAACTACTAATTTCTACCTTTTTTGGATTCAGTGCTACTTCTAAGAGTTTAACTTGGTGCCTACTTAAATCTTGTTAAGTAATTCTGGTGGACACAATAACACATGGACAGAGGCCTGCATACGCTGATTAACATAATGATCTTTAATAGTTTTTATCTGGAATTTGTTTGATGAAAAGTGCAGGCAAGTCGGAGGAATCGACCGGTGTATCACGTTTAGCGTAGCTAAAATATATTGATACCTCTTGTTTAAAATAAAACATGTATGGTCATTTTGACTTTCATCTGGCTAGCAATGGGATCCCGTATATATGCGTCCTTTTTAGGATGTAGGATGATATCCCGATTTATTCGGATACCGTCATATACTGTCAGGATAGCGACCATTGCAAATTTCAGTTATAATACCCTGTTATCACAGTAGATAATACTATATCACTGTATGGAATACCAAATAAATTAATCTAATATTGAATAACATTCTACTATGGTGCTCAAATCGCATGCTTATTTCCTACAAAATTTTCTACCTTCGCACCCGATATACAAGTTCAAAAATATAAACTTAACTTCAGTATTTGGAAATCTATGACTCAAATGTATTCCTATTCACTCACTCAGTACTCACATGCTTTCTAAACTACGTTGAAGGTTAACTTCGAACAGATATGCCGCACTAAGAATACCGATTGATCATACGTGATTTTGTTTATTTCGAAGCAATCAGAAGGATGTCATGGATCTAGGTTTCAAGCTTGATGGCACTCATCACCAAGGCACTTCTGCAACTTCGAGGGAACTGAAATTCGAAACTGGGCCACCCAGGTTTACAATCATCGACGCTGTCACTGAGCATCATATGAGCTTTTCTTATGATCATATTCATCAAAACATGAAAGGTAATACTTGAAAAGATTTAAATAAATATTACTGATCAAGAAACAAAGGACGTGCAGATATATTAGCTTAAAATCAATGTAACTAATCTATAACCAATATCTTGTTAACTAAGTCTGTTTTGGGAAGGCAAAAGTTGCAGGTTTTTATCATCATTTTCCCCTTGGGTTCCTAGTAGAACATAGGGCTTCAGTAGCATGCCTTCATTGCATTCTGTTCTCCGCAGTGTTTTGAACCTGGCACCACGACTGCCCACAAGCTTTCATTTCTTCCTAAGTCGGCCTTCTCAGTGTTTGCCCGATCCAATCCCTTTCCACTTTCTTCTGCATATTTGTTGGGCGATAGGTTCTTATTTGGTTCTTTGCAGCCTGCCACAGTTCCTTGTTGCTTATTGTTACTATTCTGGTCATCTGATCTTCAGTATGTAGTGGGCGTAAATGGCAGCTGTTGATGAATGTCTGCAGTTTGTTGGAGGTGCTCTTCGTGACGCATTAAGTCTGTCAACCACTACATAGAAGAGCTGACTTGACTGACGGAGGTGTTGAAAATCCAGATCTTGTTCTTTATACTTAGTGCAGTGGATCTACACACTGATTACAGGTTGGTGAAGGCCTGTCTTTCTGTCTTCCCGATCCTTGCTTTGAAATACTGACCTACGCCGCCTGTAGTTGAAAAGATGCTGCCTAGGTAGGCGGGTAGGTGAAAGAGAGTTTCCCTTAGGTTACTTCCGATGATGGTGATTAATGCTTGTTGTTCATGCTGTTGTTGGTTGGGTATCTTCATCACCTCTGTCTTCTCTACATTCACTAAAAGTCCAGTTTTCGCTGCCCTGCATCTTCTGTCAACTTGTTATTTTTTGCCTGTAGATCTTCAAGTTTGTGCGACATGAAACATAAATCATCGTCGAAATCCCGGTGTCGTTTCACCAGTTCAGTGTATCCCCATCTTCTCACTGCTCACGGTTTGCTACATGATCCAGTCGACCACAGTCAAGAAGATCATCGGTGATGATAGTAGGCAGCCTTGTCTTACTCCTGCCTTCACTTCAAAGGTATCAATGAGCTTTCGATTGTCAATCATCTGGCTGGTATGTAGCATCATCATAGAGCTGTTGAATGATGTTGTAAAAAATTTATGTTACTCCGTAGTGTTAAAGCAATTGCCAAATCACTTCTCCGTCGAAAAGTTGTAATACTACTGATTAAACCAAAGTGAATAGAATCAACTGGCAACTGTATAACTTGTAACACTTCAAGTGTCCATATCATTACATATAATATTTCCACAATTCGAAAATTTTATGAATACTAATTACTGTTTACAATATTCGCACAAACTACCTTCTACTGTTATATTTAACTAAGCTTATTCCATCTATGATCCCACAGACGGAAAAAAAGGAAATTGTTGAAAAAACAAAACTTATACTCCATACATCTGCGGTAATACATCCATATCTTACTATTAATTATTAAGTGTACATATTTTTTTTCAGTAAACTAGTTTTTATAACCCCCAACATGCATGAAATCACTTTATTTACCATTTGTTGTCTTTGTTGCTTATTATTCATTACCAGACTTAACATACTTCCAGAGTTGTTTTACAAAAGTAAGTAACTAACGTTCTGGATTGTCATTCTATTCCATTTGGTATGATATTTTGTGACATTAAGCAACCACTTGACAAAATCATCTAGTTATCCTAATGTATTTTCTTGGCTTTTACTGTTTACCTACTAAGTGTCGATAGAATAATTTATAAAAACAAAGAACTTAAGTGAGCTGAACGAAAACTATAGAGGTTGAACAATTCGAACCAACAAAACAACGGAGAATTATAAGTATGTCAATAAATAGTAATAAATTATTGCTGTTCATAATCACATCAATGTAATCACACAGCACTTTCGACAAATAACTTCTAAAGTCCTGTCACCTTACATTATTTGCTTTTATTGGTAGTAAAATTTTCCATATCTCTGGTGTAGGTGTTGTGCCATTCTCATTACATGTGTTGGGTGTTGATTCGATGAACAAAGCTTCAGTAATCAATCTATCCCTCTATCTAATTGTATTGCATTTGAGTACAGTGGTTTTATTCCACCCCATTATGTGGTTGTATGTTAATGCATGCATTGAAATAACCAAGTGATTTTCTAGACTACTGCTCCTTTTGGGGCCTGTCATTCTATATTTGCCTAAATTCCCATGTTTTGATTATCTAACTGACCCCAATCGAGTAGTTTGATCTATGTAATTAACCTCACAGTCATCGGATGGAATTCGGTTAATTAGATTATTCTACTGAATTGAACCTATCGGATACTTAGACCCGCAAAGCTTTTCTCTGCTCTAGGTTGTAGTTTTGAATGCTACCTTGATTATAACCTCTGTTGAGGATCCTACGTAAATTTTCTAATATTCATTTCATATACGATAACACTATAGAGGCTTTGAGCTCCATTCTACTCATGCTGTCGCTATTATTCATATTCGCATTACAGTTATTATTTTGTTTCCTACGTATTCGCACGACATTCTCAATAAATAACAGAGGATTACTGTTAATTATTATGTGTTTGAACTCAGTGTTTAGTTCTTCACAAGGACTAGTGAAGTTCCTGGGCCCTGTCATTTAGACATTTGACTAAACCCTCCCTAAATGACATTGAATGAGATGACTTGTAGTCTAGATACCTGTTAGAACGCGTTGGTTTCCTTCAGACGGTAGTATCCAAACCACCGCCGACCTCTTGTTATATTCTGAAATCTTATTCTGAATCTTATCGCTGAAAATTAGGAGATGATTGTCAACCACAAGCGATCAGTTATATAGATACGAAGTGCTTTGAGAGGCTTATTTTCAAGTGCCGCTATAGTCACAAAATAAAATGCAGCAGCTTATCAGTGGAATATACATCAGCATGAGTGGCTTATGACTACTAATGTTGCTTAGTGGTATATGGTTAGTTCATGATACTTTCCCATCAGAGATCACATCTTGAGATCTTGAATAGGTGGTTTCTAGTAGAAACCCTAATGAAACTACAGCTGAGCAGTTGAGAAACTACTTGTCTGTTAAATATGTCATCATGGTTAGTATGATTTGTAAATTGCTTTCAAACTGACCTACTACTGGAAGGACAAAAAAACCAGGGTAGAATATCTGAATAAAAATTAATCTTCGGTTAGTACAATAGCATCGCCACAATTATTTTGTCACACATTTTTACACAGAAAACTTCAGATTGGCTTAAAAGAACCTTTATATATGTAACCTGTTTTGCAAAAAAAAGCCTTTGATACGCCTGAGTTTGACTGCCCATATCCCTAAGAAGCCGAATTGTTTTAAACGTAGTTAGCAGCATACATTTTCACACTGCCCTTAAGAGCTGATTAATTAAGAGTCTTTCAATCCAGCAATGAAAGACCACTGTAATTACCTCAAATTGTGTGAAGTTTCCTTTCTGATATAAGATTAGTGTCATATATATAAATTATTTAATTCAAACTTCAGTATTGGTCAAATTGACATATATTGATTCCAGATGATAAAGGTAAAAACTGTAGTTATTATAATTAACAGCCTTTGGTTCAAAATCGAGCTTTTCACATTCACTTTTTGAAAGTTTTTACACCCACTTAATACATATTTGGCTGTTGGCCATCAAGAGACAATAAACAGATGCACAGGATTGGTCATCGGTTTGTTTCAGTAATCCAAGGTGGCCTCATGTGGGAAAGCTATGATACTGTGTTTTATGTTACAAAGTTTTGGAAATATATACATCTATTCTTAAGATGAACATAACCTTGTAATACATAGACACTCCATAAGCTTGAACAAGACATTTCAGATTGAATTTACTGATACCAGTTCCGAGTAAATGCTGTGAGTGTTGTGATGTTACGTAATACTTAATATGAAACTTTCTATCTCTTCGATGTCAGAACCAATTTGTAGTGCATCTTATCTGTTTCATACAAAAAAAGTGGAAAGCTTTCAAATAACTTTCAGATTAGTATAAAAGTAAAACTTTGGCGCTATGGTAGACTGTAATTCCATTTTAGTCTATTTATTAGAATTGTCACACTGTGAAACAGTATTATTTACTGGATAACGTTATAAACATAATTTACTGTCCATGTTTGTATCGAGTATTATTATTCCGAGGGTTCTTAGGAGCCTTTCTTTTCGAGTTTGTGTGAATTAAGTCACATTTTCTTCTGTCGTTGCAGCGTTAGTACACACTATGCTCTTACCTCATCTCCAGGTGTCTCATCTCTTCAACTCACCGCTATTTTTATTTTGGGATGACATCTTCCGGTTTCGTTGATATGTCTAAAACTTAGGCGATATGTTAAAATTTGGTTCCACATTAGATTTATCCATTTAATTTATAACGCACAGTGATACAGTATCATTTACATCATGACGTTTCGAGCATAAATTATTACTGCTAATAATCATATCATATGACATTGATATGAGCAGTAATAATTTATGCTCGAAACGTCACCAGGTAAATAATACTGCATTTCACTGTGTGTTGTAAATCAAATAATCAAATCTAATGTAAAATCTTCTGGTTCCAATCCATTAACCCCAACATTGAAGTTAAGGCCTTCCACTAGCACACTTACTTCTGCTGAGCTTAGGACTTTAGTTAATAGAATGACAACCCACTTTGATTTATCGAAGATTAGTGATGCGCTGTTGAAATTCTTATCACTGCTGACTGCATACTTTCCTTCCAGGAGTTTGTTGAATTCCTTAATTTGAGTATTTTTAGCTTTCTTCAATGAAGTTGATCTTGCTTTATTGTACGTGTCCATCAGAAGCTTATAGTCTTTTTCATTAACTGTGTATTAGATTACATTTTATTTTTTCGATATAATTCTTGAAGTTATCCAATTTGTTGACTATTATATGAAATACTTCTTCAGGACGGAGTTTACTGACTCCTTCTATAGCTGCTTTGACTTTGTTTGTAGGAATTGGTGCAAGTAGATGTCAATATTTTGGAATGATTTGATTTTTAAGACATTGAATATTGAAAACACAATGATTTGTATATCAAGCTTCTGTTTATGAAAGTTGTGTGAGTTCGCTGATTAATTTTTGAACAGGAAGACTATATACTTCATTATTGTAGAAGCAAAACTTGGGCACCGGTAGACTGTAATCCCATTTTAGTCTATTTATTAGAATTGTCACACTGTGAAACAGTACTATCTACTGAATAGCGTTTCGGACACAATTTGTTGTCTATATTTACATAGAACAGTTCATATGGCTGACAAATTATGTCGGAAAGGTCATCCAGTAAGTAATATTCCTCTACTGTTTGACAATTTTAATAAAAACACTACAGTGGAATTCGCTATAAGTAGTAGTACTAGTGACTAGCGATACCGTTTCTCCTGGTTTATATTTAGTGTATGTGACTGACTTTTAGCAATGTACAACAGATGTTAGCTAATAAAAAATCTCAACTCTGGATGTGGAAATGATACCTTGAGCGATCATACATTATTGTACAAACTTAGTCTCTTTTCGGCCCTAACATATTAGTAGTTATTAACTGTTAATGTTGCACATCATAAAATCTCTCCTCATAAACTACCTCATTAGCATCAGCTAATTGTAATACACTAACCCACTTAATCAGTTACTACACTTTCTTTATAGATGTTAAAATGATAAGTATTTCATTCCAGTCAAAAGCCATACACTGCTATTATTTGTAGAAATCGACAGTGATTCTATTAAAATAGAAATGATATGAGTTTGTATTTCAAAGCTTAAATTTTCACCTAGGAAATTTATCTTTTTATATCAAGGATGATTTTATTGAATAGATGCTTTCTTTATCCTGCCTTTACGCGTAGTGGTCTATGTAATCTAACTTCACTTCTCCTACTTACTTGATCATTATTATTTGTCCTTTGGGTTCCTAAGGGAACATAGGGCTTCAGTAGCACGTATCCATTCCACTCTATTTTCTGATGTCTTTCGAACCTGGCTCCACGACAGCCCACAAGCTCTCATTTCCTCCTCGCACGATCTCCTCCATGTCACCCTCACCACGGACGCCCAACTCGTGGCTTCCCATCGGAGTTCCACTTGAGGGCCTGAAGCGTGATGTCCCCAGTCTGCCTTCTCAGTGTATGCCCAATCCAATCCATCTCCACTTCCTTCTCCACATTTGTTCAGCGTTAGCTTCTTGGTTAGTTTGTTTCCAGAGTTCCTCGTTGCTTATTCTTATTATTCTGGCCATCTGAGCTTCAGTAACGAGCCAGCGCAGGCAGTTGTTGATGAAAGTATGTAGTTTGTTAGAAATCCCCTTCGTAACGTGCCAAGCCTCTGAACCATCACACAGAAGCACTGACTTGACTGACGTTGGTATTGAAAATCCGCATCTCGCTCTTTATGCTGAGTGCAGTAGATCTCCACACTGGTTTCAAGTAAATGAATGCCTATCTTGCTTTTCCGAACCTGGCCTACTTTGACGTCCTCGTCTGTGCCACCTGTAGTTGAAACAGCGGTGCCTAGATAGGTGAAAGAGACAACTAGTGATGTAGCAAATGCAAATGCAAAACATTAAATTGATGAAATAATGTGAACTTTTGTATTTTCTTCAACGTTATCTACAGAAATGTATCACTAAGGGCTACTGTTAAGAATAGAAGGGTAAGTTTTATTTTGGACTAAGCTATGCACTTGAAACTAAGCAAATCAGCCTCTGTATTTCTGGATGCGGTAGATCTTTCATAAACTGACTGCTAACTAATATTCAGTACCCGTAGAATTCTAGTGTCTCATCAACAAATAGTAATAATAATAATTCCATATTAGATTTGTTTATTTGGTATGGCACATACTGATGCAGTATTACTTAGCTTATGATAGAAACATCATAATGTAAATGACACAACCACGATCATCCACCTGAGCTACAAAGATACTCTGCCATTTCAAAACTGTATCACTATATCGCTGTGTACCACATCAAATAAACATATCTTAGATGGAACCGTATTTCACCAGAGTGCTTAAGTTTTTCCCTTATATAATATTAATCACCATGCTTCAAGTAATTGTCATAAAATTTTAGTTCTCAGCAAACAGTACTGCAATAAAAACATTCTCCTTTACATGTCAAATAATTTAATAATTCCCACTGTAACATCAAGAACGAGATATTCAGCGAAGAGACTCTTTTATTATTATTGTCATCGTCATCATCATCATCATCATCATCATCATATGGTGTTTAGTTTTCCTCACGCGATATATTATTATTATTATTAGTCCCTTGGGTTCCTAGTGGAACATAGGGCTTCACTAGCACGTCTCCAGTGACCTCTATTCTCTGAGATCTTTTGAACCTGGTCCCACGACAGCCAACAACCTCTCATTTCCTCCTCGCACGACCTCCTCCATGTCACCCTCGGACGTCCAACTTGTCGCTTCCCATGGGGATTCCACTCGAGTACATGGCCTGACGCGTGATGTCCTCAGTCGGCCTTCTCAGTGCATGTCCAATCCATCTCCACTTCCTCCTGCATATTTGTTGCGTGATAGGTTCTTGGTTGGTTCGTTCCCAGAGTTCCTCGTTGCTTATTCTTTCTGGCAATCCATCTGATCTTCAGTAGCAAGCGTAAGCAGTTGTTGATGAATGTCTGTAGTTTATTGGAAATGCCTTTCGTGACGCGCCAAGTCTCTGAACCATACAGAAGCACTGACTTGACTGATGATGGTGTTGAAAATCCGGATCTTGTTCACTCTGTATGCTGAGTGCAGAGGATCTCCACACTGGTTTCAGGCTAATGAAGGCCTGTCTTGCTTTTCCGATTCTGACTTTGACATCCTCGTATGTGCCGCCTGTAGTTGAAACAGTGCTTCCTAGATAGATGAAAGAGGTTACTTACTTTCACGGGATATAAGTTTTCAAATATTATCTATATACGATTGCGCAACTTGAAAATAAACTTCATATAGTGTCAGTTATAGCAATTTAAATTATATAAATAATATTCCTAACGAGGTAAATTATACATAACTGGCTATAATTTGGAAAAGATTAATTACTTAGTGTTTCAAAGTTCATAAGTGAGTTCTGTTCTAAAATTGTTTTATTCATATACTATGAGTACTAGGAACCTCGCCTGGTTAACTAGTTCACTAGTTACTAGCCGGTCCTAAGCCCGCGTAAAGAGGGAAGGTTGGGCAAACGGCTAGCAACCCTACCCCGTAAAACAAATCTAACCGCTAAAGAAACTTCAAACCACAAACGATATATAAAAAATAAAAACAAACTTATTCCTCGCTGGAGTCGGAGAAGCGAAATGACGCCAGTTGGTGAAAGCCTTCGGGAAGCCAATTGGCCGATGTGTCTTCTCTCCCTAGATGAAAGCGAAAGTAAACGTGGGGACATGGAATGTCCGCACGATGTTTGAACCCAGTAAGGCAGCCCAGATTGCAAAGGAGATGAGAAGGTATCACATCGAAGTGCGAAAGCATATGTAATGGGAGTGGACTCTCCAAACTGTCAACTGGAGAATCAATAATCTACTCCGATACTGTCACCCAGATGACAACCACGAGCACACTGAGTTATGGAGTGGCTATCATGATGTCCTCAAGAGCATCGAAGGCTCTCATGCAGTGGGAACCAATCTCCTCCTCCAGGATCATGACAGCAAGATTCAACTCAAAGGGAAGGAAGGTCACAATCATACAATGTTATGCACCTACAAATAATGCAGACGCAGATGAAGCGAAGAAGGAGGAATTCTACAGACAACTTCAATCAACACTGGACAAGACGCCAGTTGGCGATATCAAAATTCTAATGGGCGACATGAATGCCAAACTGGGAGGAGACAACACAGGAAGAGAACTAACCATGGGTCGAGAGGCGCTCGGTGAGGTGATGAACGAGAATGGAGAATTGTTTGCAGAATTCTGCGCATTCAACGATTTGGTAATTGGAGGCAGTGTGTTCAGGCACAAGGATATCCACAAAGCGACATGGATTTCACCAGACACCAGGACACACTAAAAATCAAATCGACTTTATCTCAATCTCAAGAAAATGGAGACGCAGTCTAATTGACACAAGGTCAAGAAGAGGAGCAGATGTAGGTTCACACCACTCACTGTCTAGTGCAAGGAACCTTCCAAATCAAGTTGAAAGCCTTCAAGGAAGCTGGTGATAGACCTCAATTCAAGTACAACACTCGGAAACTGAAGGATGAAACTACAAAGGAGATCTTCACGGTAGCCAGCCATCAAGACAAAGTTGGAGATATCGAGGGACATCCCTGAAGAAACCTGTGTGGAAGAACACTGGAAGTCTTTGAAAGCTTTGTGGAAAGAAACCTGCACAACCGTATTAGGAAGGAAGAAGAAAGAAGACAAGGAATGGATTTCAATGGATACCTGGAAGCTGATAGAGGAGAGGAGGATAGTGAAACAGAAGATAAACCAGTTCAAGGATGCTCAACGACAAGAGGAACTGAGTACAATGTACAAAACACTGGACAAAGAAGTGAAGAAGAGTGCACGCAAAGACAAAAGACACTTCTACGAAACACTGGCAAGTGAAGCAGAACAGGCTGCAGGTAAGAGAGACCTGACGACATTGTATCAAATAACCAGGTTGCTATCAGGGAAGAGATCAACACAGATGAAACCAATAAAAGATGAAGGATGAAAGTTAATTACGAAAGAAGAGAAACAAAGGAAACAATGGGCCGACCACTTCAAAAATCTCTTGAATCGACCACCACCACCACCACCACCTGCACTTTGTCCAGAAATAACACCTGCAGCCGCTGAATTACAAGTGAACATAAATCCTCCAACAAAATGGAAGTCCTGAACGCCATAAAACTACTGAAATATGGGAAAGCAGCAGGACCAGACAGGATACCGCCACAAGCACTAAGAACAGAGGCAGAGACAACAGCGAACATGCTCACACCACTATTGCAGAAGGTGTTGAAGGAAGAAAAGTTACCTGGTGATTGGAAGAAGGGTTACCTCGTCAGACTGCCGAAGAAGGGAGACCTAAGTATTGGCAAGAACTGGCGAGGAATCACCCTCCTATCCACCCCAAGTAAAATATTAAGCCGCATCATCTTGGAGAGGCTTAAAGATGCACTGGATTCAAAACTGCGACCGGAACAGGCAGGCAGGCTTCAGGAAGTACAAATCATGTGCGGACCAAATTGCAACGCCACGCTTCGCATCATCATAGAACAGAGCATAGAATGGCAATCAGCTCTCCACCTCAACTTCATCAACTTTGAAAAGGCCGGCCTTTGACAGCGTCGACCGAGAAGTAATTTGGAAACTGCTTCAATACTACGGAGTAGCGCAAACCTTTATCCGCCTCATTCAACAACTATATGAAGATGCCACATGCCGGCCAAGTAATTCACAATGGGAAGCTCAGTGATGCCTTTGAAGTGAAGACAGGAGTGAAACAAGGTTGCCTACTATCCCCCATGATATTCCTGATTGTGGTGGACTGGATCATGCAGCAAACAGTAGGAAGCGAGAAGAGGGGGATACGCTGGACCACGGAAAATAACCTAGAAGACTTGGATCTCGCCAACGATGACTTGTGTCTGATGTCACACAAACTTGAAGATCTGCAGGCAAAAACTAACAAGTTGATAGAAGAGGCAGTGAAAACGGGACTTCAAGTGAATATAGAGAAGACAGAGGTGATGAAGATACCGCACCAACAACTCCAACAACAACAACAAACTCCAATCACCATCAACGGGAGAAACTCAGAGGAAGTAACCTCTTTCATCTATCTAGGAAGCACTGTTTCAACTACAGGCGGCACATACGAGGATGTCAAAGTCAGAATCGGAAAAGCAAGACAGGCCTTCATTAGCCTGAAACCAGTGTGGAGATCCTCTGCACTCAGCATACAGAGTGAACAAGATCCGGATTTTCAACACCATCATCAGTCAAGTCAGTGCTTCTGTATGGTTCAGAGACTTGGCGCGTCACGAAAGGCATTTCCAATAAACTACAGACATTCATCAACAACTGCTTACGCTTGCTACTGAAGATCAGATGGATTGCCAGAAAGAATAAGCAACGAGGAACTCTGGGAACGAACCAACCAAGAACCTATCACGCAACAAATATGCAGGAGGAAGTGGAGATGGATTGGACATGCACTGAGAAGGCCGACTGAGGACATCACGCGTCAGGCCATGTACTCGAGTGGAATCCCCATGGGAAGCGACAAGTTGGACGTCCGAGGGTGACATGGAGGAGGTCGTGCGAGGAGGAAATGAGAGGTTGTTGGCTGTCGTGGGACCAGGTTCAAAAGATCTCAGAGAATAGAGGTCACTGGAGACGTGCTAGTGAAGCCCTATGTTCCACTAGGAACCCAAGGGACTAATAATAATAACAATGATGAGTACTAGGTAAAGCACAGTCAAATCCTTGTATTTAGTGGTACGAGCATACAGTCTTATATACTTTCTCTTCCTTAAAGTATATGCTCAACTAACTTAGTACAGTCTTCCTAAGATCTGTCTGTAGTAAACTGAGTTCTACTTCTTAACAAGATTTTAACAGATAGCCTGCCACCACAGAAAGATTCTGTTAGTGTTTTGAACTAAACTATACTTTACAACCTTAGAAAAATGTTAGTTTACCAAGCAAATTACCATATACTAGTTCACTTTCACTACTTTTTAGATTGAAAATGTATCTAATGCCAAGATTTACCTATTTATGTGGTGAGTGGGCTGTTGTGATACCCTTAAATAAGGGAATTCTCTCTGACGATGACCAGCGTGGGGACTCAAAGTAGCTAAACGAACTGGCATCAGAAATCAAACCAAGTGATAATTTAGAATTACTGATTAAATAAATTGCTCTGTAGATGCAAAATGTTTTGACAAATTACCATTATTACAGGAATTGTAACCCAATATTGACAATTGTCTAACATGTTTATCCATAGATTAATCTAACTTTTGCTTACCAGATTATCCGTCCTAAAGATGTTGCATATGAAATACTTCATATCACCTTAAGTTTTGCAAATATACTGAAATTTACTTCTAATAAAACCGAGCACGTATACACTTAGTTGCTGAGTTACGCAGTGTGGTAATCACCTTGAGACACAGCTAAAAATATGCCAAGTCAGACTAAATTATGTTTATATATGTGAGATAAATGCGTAAATACTGGACCAGTGCTTCGGCTTAGTATCCGAATATTTAGCTGCGCAAATCCATGACCCTGCCATGGATCCAACCCTGCACATTCAGGTTTATCAGCAAGCCCGTTTCCATTGAGTCAGAACTAAACTCTGCAAATTTTCTAACTTATATCTGTTCATGGTATATCGTGACCTCTATCCAGTGTCGTCATTGAGTACCCGCCCACAAGGCTGTCTTGACTTGCATCACTGATCACTGATTAGCATTTCGAAGCAAGTCACTAGTCAGCACTACACATGAGGACAGTTACTCTGCGAAACCATTGAGTGGTCACGCTGTGTGCAGCGTTGAGTTTTGACCGAGCGGCTCAAAGGTTATTTGTTCGTGGGTTTGATCTTTAGCGGGGTCATGGGTTTGCGCTGCTGGGGGGTTGCATACTAGGACGAAACAGCGGCCAAATGCCCCCAGACTCCCAATGGTTCCCCAACTGATGTCAATCTGCGATGAATACCAAATAGAAGTGTATTAATGAATCCACATAAACCTTCAAAATGAGGATTTTTAAGTAATTTTAAAAGCAAAATCATCTCCATTAGTAATTGAATAATTTTAACATCCAAATAGCATTGAAGGTACTCGCCAGAAAGTAAGAAATGTATAGTCTGTTATCCAGGATATGCTTATTGTTAAGACAGAACAATGTCAACCTTCATAAATGTGCTTCTTACTTTATTATAGTTGAATTACTAAAATAGACGTATAATTTTTTCTGTTTGAAGTATCACGTCATGTTAAGAATCTATAGGGGAATATCAGGAGAATTCATTTACGCATGATGTACATGCTTACTAAATTAAACATACAGTATTTCCTTGTAAAATCTGTGCAACTTTCCTCTTTTATAGGATATTTCTTTTTTGTCAAACTAAGTGTTTAATGCATGCTGCTGTATAAATCAGATAATCCTTGCTTCATTAATGTTTGTTCTCTTTCTCGTGATCGAAAATACTATCCAGGTCCTTTTCCATTACTTGCTTTATATTTTTGCTTCATATTCCCAACTTAACCTTTTCAATTATTACAAGGAGGCATTTATTCTGTTCATATTGTAAAAGTTAAAAGAACCGAATGACCTTGACTAGATATGACAGAATCAATCAGACAAAAAAGTGGTACGTGCTGATTACTGGTTAGACTAAACTATCGATCGGAAACATCATGTGCCAAAGAATATTTTACCCCCAGTGTTTCTGAATTTTTTTTGTAAATACACCGCTGATGTTCAGACGTTTTTAAGTTTATCCATCTATCCGTTTAGGATAGACCGATAGACGTTACAAAATTGGGGGTATGTTCTCAGAAGTGCTATATTTGCATTACTTCACTTACTTGAAGTGTGTGTGTGGTTCGTGGCTGACAAAACTTAGCTCGTATTCAAATTATTGGCTTGACATCGTCTCTGGTGTCAGCCTGATGTCTAACTATATATTAGAGGAACAGTATACTGCAATGCAGTTCGCTTTGCTTTAATGGACAGCAGTGAGACATGACCATCAAAAACAAATGTGAAGAGACTACAGGTTTCCGAACACAGATGCCTTCACTACATGGCTCGCCCTGATAGAATCAGCGTGTGAGTAATGCCGAAGTTAGGCGAAGAGTAATAGATAAGACACGCCAGTCAATCAGTGAGGTTATGCATCACTAACTGAAGTTCTTTGAACATGTGTTGCAAATGCCTAGCCACTGTCTCCCTACACATGTAATACTGGCTGAAGTATGAATGGTTTTGAAGAAAACTTAAAATAGCCAGACCAGTAAGCGATACTAGTCTCTGAAGTCTCTGACTGTTGACATGAGCTGTCCAGTGAGGTGTATAATACTTGACTGAAGTCCCCCACATTATAGGGGTGAATGATTGCAAACTGTTGTTGAAATGGGTTGGAAGTGATCATAATGACTCATTTTTACTCACTCTTGGTCATTTTTAACTTGAATATTTTCAACAACTCTGATTTTCAAATTTGGTTTTCTGCATACACCTTTTTCTAATCTGACATAACTCTCCTCTTGTCCAGATGTTCTTTGAATGTTGCTGTGAAGTATCATAACCTGAACAGATGTACTTTGGTGTGAGGTTCCACATCAGTTTCGTTTATCTGTTGATCTTCTGTTACAATAAAATAGCCTAGTTTAAAACTACTTGCCATCGGTTCCTTTAACTGTCTAACCATGCGCTAAGTGTGTGCTGTTGCACCAAACAGGTTACTATCTAACACTGATCACTTTAGCGAAACTAGACTGTATTGAGTTTAGCTCGTTAATATGTGTTTAAAGTTAAGTGTTTTCTTTGATCTGAAGTCTACCGATCCTGCTTGTAAAGTAACGGCTTGTTCAAATAAGTTCCCAATTAAGGGGAGAGTTTTCATTAATACGTCACTTGAACAAGTTTAAGAAACTACTTATCAGACAGGCCTAATCACAAAACTGTTAAGTTTGTCTTATGACGGTCAGAAGAAGAAAGCATAATGAATGTAATGCCTTCAGTTAGTACCAAAAGCAAATTAACTTGCTGATAAGATTTTGAAAAAAATAATCTATCTAAGGAATGCCAACTAGTCACGTTGACTCACCTTCACGGTTCGATATAATGAATGGATTTTGGCTTTTACCTAAGATCTTCATACAAATCAGGAAGTAATTAACAACATCATGAGACTGGATAATTTCTTTTGATATACGAAGAACAATTTCAGACAATGGGAATGAAGTGTCTTCCCATTTCAACCTAAAATTGTCCTTAAATTCAAAGCTTTGTCGTTCCGTACTACAACCAAAAGTGCTAACACTGGGATACTTTAGCCAAATACCTTTTAGACCAAACAAACTAATCCCTAACAAGCCAATAAATGAAATCAGATTCCAGTCATCATTATTGATTTCTATCAATCACCTCTGTCAGTACTACAGGAAGCAACAGGTACGTTTCACTGATGAACATAAATTTTAAGTGACTAGTATGTTCTGTTGAAATAAGTTTCATCTTATTGCACGCCTACCTTTTAAGTCACCAAATGACATTGGAAATATTCCAAAGAGCAACAAATTAAACAAGTCCATTTTCACGTGTGCTCTGTATTGGCCGAAAGTTAGATTTCGACCTCGGTCCCACTTATTTAGTGCACTATATTCCTCCACACAGTTCTTTGTAGGAGAAGAAACTTTGTTCTTATTCTAAATGTGACATTTCAGTTTATATGAATAGGTCCACAATCGTTTTGTGTATATAGTAGTGTTACTCTATGCTAAATGAATGTATCTGACAAACCGTAAACAAAGCATTTTCTAGATATACGGTTATATACCTCAACTGGGATAATTCATAGTTAACTTTATGATAATTTTTAAAGTTGGTATCCATCACTGGCTAACATCAGGTGGAGAATCACTGAAAACCTGGGAGCATTAAACATCAGACTTCTTGACACTGCACACACATGACCACGTCAGAGGTCAATTATGTCACCAATTAGGTACAATGTCAGAATCCAATGATCTGAATTTTCCTATTTCTCTCAGTTCGCGATATTACATGACTCACTCACTGTCACTGATGAGTACCTACCCTCTTAACCGACTTTTTTGCCCCACTGGTCACAAACTCTCATGAAAATTTGAGAGATTTCATTTCAAAGCAAGTCATTATGGACACCAAATAATAATTTAGTTTATCATTCTAAATTAATGACTACAGATTACATCGACTGGTGAATAAATGAAGTGTATTAATGTAAGTTACTGAGGTAAATAGGTATTTTTTGTATTCGATAGGACACTTTACCGATTAAACTGTTATTCAGATAAAACTCTGCACATAAATATACCTTAGCTATGCTGTGCTGATGATCACTTTTTATTTCGTGTGAAAACGTACCTACCACAAATATCCCCCATCTCTATGACGAATTCTATGACTTTCACATATTCCTTATTTAGTATTTATTCCGTTTCTTCATGGACTGATCTACTTCTTCAAAATCCATCAATAATCACATAAATATACTTTCTGAATTTAACTGAGATAGCATCTGTGGCTTGATAGACTTCTATTGAAACTGGGTGATGGCTGAAGGTGAAATGAAAATCTGCTTCATGAAAGGATTTGGGTGACTAGATACATGCTCTACCAACTGAGCTATAAGATCCGTCTGCTGATCAGATTTCGGTTTTACTTTAATCATCAATCAGTATTAATATACTTTCTTTTCATTTAAAATTATATTTTCGGAATCACCTACTAAGAGAATGAATAGTTTGACCTGAGTCAAAAATTGGTTTCATGAAACGTTTGCAACAAGAGTAAAATAATCCTTATTTATTCGGAATGAAAAGACTGAAACTTGTTCACGTATTTTCACTTTTAGGTAACAGACGTGTTGATATTTCATCCGAACTAGAAGTATTTATCTTACATATAACACAACCTAGGGACAACCTGAACAGACAAGCGACAAATTTTATATCTTCAGTGGTGAGAAAAGGAATAAAGTAGAGAATCTTAGCTGATCCCTGACGTAAAAATCTTAGAGTTCACTGGGTTCATATCATCTGTGTGCTACCAACATAAGATTAAAACACTTGCTAATATGTATATGAACGAATTTTATTGATTCACTCCAAGAAAACATTACATCCGCTTATGTTCATCCTGACCACAAATCGACACTTTGAAAACACCTATCTACTGAATAAATATATGATCTGTTGATTGAATACTCAGTCTCTTTTCCCAACAGCTTACAATAACTAATGATCGAGCAAAAATCGATTAAAATCACTGGTGGCTGAATAAAAACACGCAGGTAGGAGTTAAAGAGGCTTCCAATAAGTCATCATCGGAGGAGGAATTTTTAGCTAATTATCATTGCTGATTACAAATTGTTTCAGTCAATCCCTGCTGTCATTCATCATCTCATGAGGTAGTTCGTTCATCGGTTTGTAAAATTTAGTACTTAAAGATAACGTGGAGTTCTGAAAATTATTAGCCAACCTTTAGCCATCTAAATAGACTAACACTGACTAGTCACTGCAGAGTACCGAATTTCATGTGGTCTAGTCCTGAGTACTCACATAATCCTATCGATCACTTTTGAAGAGTGACCACAAAGCTAGGAGAATCCACATTATATGGTCCAATTGAGTAAGTGGTAGTTGTTTGAAGATAATTGGCAGGAAGCCTTGTATCTGGTGATTCTGATAGCGTCGTAGTAGCACTGCAAAATGATCTGTAGAATTCTGTCACCATTCAGGACTATAAAATATGAAACTGGTTGCTCACCACTGATCAACGAACATTCTAGCGCAGTCCTATAGTAGGTCAGAGGCAACTTCAACAGCTGACTGTTGAATGCAGCTTTATTTGCGGTTTTGAACCTCTAAAGGAATATCAGTCTTGTCGAGTTTGCAGACATCCCTTACTTACCAGTTTCAACAAACAGGAAGCCTACAAAAAGTAGGATATCCTGTCCTATGCCTTCTTCCGACAAAGCCTAGTCTTTTTTGGGCCATCTTATTGCATCTTGATATGTGGCATGATCTGATTCTAGCCAGACTACAAAGTATCCTATGACCCACCAGCCATGTTAACAGTTCACTTGTTACATACTATTTTTAGTAAATATCAGCTGTCTAAGAATGGTCTAATGGTTCTGAAATATTGGTCCTAATGTTTCAGCAGAATCTTGTTTTCTCCAATAAGTTCAGTTAACAAAGTAACAAATCCACTCGATGAAATAGAATACTTTCCTAACTAACTGAGAAAATTTAATAAGCTACTCCTTGAATCTTCAATAGTTCATCATTTCACTTGCATTCATTTGTGTAGTCATTACCTCTTATCCCCTATTTAATTTCTCAGTGCTTCTAGTCAGTCACTGTAATTAGGTCAGTGTTAATTGGATTATTTATGGCAAATTTTATGCCTGAATCCCCATTTATGAAACTGAATGCAGCAAGAATAACAATGGTAGCAGGATAAAAAGAATCCATCTTATTTCAATGATATCTTATCAACTGCTTACAAAGTATACAGTGGTTGACTTCGGCTTCTTCCTGGACACGTAAACCAGGTTTGAAGTGTTTAATGGCAATGGCTTGAGCAACAACTTCACTAGAGTTGAGCTTGTTTGTTTGTTTACTATCTTGAACGAATTGAATATGTCCGCTTGATGTCCAGTGTCAATCAGATGCCGAATGATTGCAAGGCAGATTTGTATGGCAGATTGATATTTTATTTGTATGACCCAGGTGGATGAAACTAAAATTCTGCGTCGTTGCAGAACTAGACCTGTCATCGACCACATCGCGGCTCGGTGGTGTAGTGGATAACGTTCTCGCGTTTGAAGCGATCGCTCCCTAGTCCGAATCTCGGTGGGAACAACATCACTCACTTAAAGGCAGGTACATCCAGCTGATGAGTCCTAAATAGGACGAAATGCGCATCCCGGATTCCACTGCTAACCACTGCCGATCATTACTATACATAATTGAAACATAGGCGATATCGAGGCATTCCCACCGGAGCCTATATGCCAAGAGAGAATGATCAATCCAGTCAAATCAATGACGGTGTAATACAAGCAATAACACTAATAAGAAAAACGTTGAATCTCCTAGTTCAAACATTCGAGTACTCAACCGGCATAGTCAATACCCATAGAGAATTAATGTAGCTCCGGTGGATAATCGTGGTTGTATTGTGTTCACTGGGATGGGTTGTTTAATCATGGGTTTATTCGTCTTTGCAGACGATGAAAGCTCCAAGACTAACCAACCCAGATGTGTGAACACATTACAACCAAAGTGGTTAATATCATCGAGTGACATCAAGATCATCCATCATTTAATGACTCCAAAATATAATTTTGACATATTAACTGAAGGTGAGAACCATACTTTTTCACATTTCTTTTCCCAAAATCACGGAGACTAACAATTTTTCTTTAGAATATCTTGTTCATATGATTTATCAGTTATGAATCAAGGTCAGTGGTTTAGTACCATTATTTGTATTACGTATAAATACTAAAACCAGAAACAAGAGGTTTTCCTTCTCTAAAATGTTAAGTTTAACTCCGTTGTGTTTTGTGTACATTTGCTGATCAACATATTTCTTTGTGTTTCACATAAAATGAACATGGCCTTAATTTAAACCAAATGCATAGATATGCATGAACAGCTAACAATTATTTACCGATTCACTGGTATAATCAGTTAGGATACTAAAGACCAAGGAAAAAAAAAAACGAACCGAAACAAACTAAATTTACCTACATAATTCATAAACTCATCTCATTTTCACATACATTTGTCGATGATCCTAAAAGGTTGAAAACTTTGTTTTCAATGTAAAATTTGAAAAAAAAAATGTTTACTCCAATTCCACGTGCAATACAATTTTGGTAATGATTATTCTTTACATGTAAATGTATAATTAAATAAAGCATAAAATAAGGTTATAATGAATGAAACAAGTAAAAAGTTTTCAAATCTTTGTTGAAATCTTCGTTGCACATGTAGTTGAGGGTATAAAGGTGGCTGAAACCTCCTAATGACTAATGCTTCAACAAACTTTAAAATATTTTCAGACAGATTTAAATGAAGTTTTTACATTCATTTTTACGCTACATTTCAATAATATATTTAGCTGTTGATTAGCAGAGGTATTTGTTTCCTACACATCAGTTGAACCAGGCAACTCACCGATCATTGAAAATAAAGGTCATAGAACCTAATCTAAAATGGCTTCAAAAACAAATACAGTCTACTGATCGAATTGATGCTGGGAACAGAAGACCTGGTTCATCAGTAGCTGAGCATATTATGGAAACAAAGCATAAAAACAATGTATGAACGTTACTTAAGCACATCATACTAAGACCTTTTGGGGATTTATTTTAAAGTATGTTGAACTCATCAGCCAGTAAGAGATTTAGGCTATCTGTATAAGTTCAAAAATGCACTGCTTAACTGATGTTCAGTAGCTGGTTGAAATAATGAATTAAGTTACTCATGCTTCCAACTGAAAATTCTTTACTACAATTCAAGTAATTATCATTTAGACAGAATAGTGGATATAGCTAAATTTTGAACCTTGCGATAATATACGGTTTATAAAGCGTACATTGAAAATAGCTGTTTCAGTCATCCTGAAAACGGAACTTGATTGTCCCATATCACCAGAAGATATCAATCTTTAGGATACTACGCTCTCTAAACTAGTTTTTTTGAGAGTCAGGCACTGATAGTCTTTCTGAATAGCATCCATAGCAATAAGTTGAACATACAATTCAGTAATTCAGTAACGTAACCTGACACACTGGCTTATGTTTGTTAGTTCACTTTGATTGCTTCGTCATTACCTCCCATTCTCTTGTTTAAACGCTAACCTTGTAGTTGTTATACGTTTTTCTTATAAGAAGAACACATGTCCCAATCCCATCAATCAGTGAAGGTTTACTACCGAAAGGATCAATGTTTCTCTTCCATCTAAAACTATACCTGACTCTTTTGTTCCTAATTTATTGCTTTTACCATATCTATACTATACTAGGTATCACCAATATATAAAGTCTGTGGCCATTAGTCTGAGCTATCTACGTAGGTGTTTAATGCTTGACTGAAGTCAGCAAGATGGTTGCAGACTCTTGTGAACAAGTAACAAAATTAATCCCCAAAATGCCAACATATCCACTGTTTAGCAACTTCGGAATATTGAATATTTTACTACCATTTATTTAATAAACAACCCAGCTCAGAGAACACCATACAACCAAGACCATCCACCTGAGCTACAAATATTCTCCATTATTTACTTATTTATTTGTTGACTTTCAGCAATCTTTCAAAAACTTTGGTATCACTCTTTATTTATCCCACTTTAGTTGATTAGTATGATAACTTGAAGCACTATCTTTCTTTTGGAATTTCTCCGTTGATTTATTTATGTCTTCTTGATTTTCATATAACATGCCAAATAACACTGACTACATCCTCGAATTATTAGGCAAACGACCATTAGAGCGACTCACAGTTCCAAAGGACGTAAGTAGAAACCTTTTTTTAACAATACATATTGACCTGACATTAAACTATCAGTCCATAATGACAAGTATCAACTGTGATGATTTGCTTAAACGCCTAGTGAGAAGAACCGCATATCACTGACACAATAAACTTGATGATTGGCGGTCATGAGAGAAGGCAGAGAAATACATGACAGTCATGTTTGGTGGCGGCCAAAAGCCTCTACGGTTTATCTTAACCATGAACTGCAAGAAATCCAGTTAATTAATTTGCAGGACTGATCATATATAAATCAATAGTAGCCAAAGATGCTGGTAACACTGAAGCACATCTGGCTGCTATAATACTTCCACAGATTCATCCGTAAAACTATTTGCTCCACTGTTAGAAGACACCATTTCACCTAATGAATTGCAGATCTAGGAAAAATTCCAAAAGCCTAACCAATTCACTCTCAATACTTTCAAAGGGTGAGAGAAAGATGTCGTTATTAACACTGACAAGACTGTCGGAAAACAGTTGGTAGGCTCAGATTTTTCCATTACTTTGCAACGATAATAACATCATAAGAACCTGCAGTGCATGCATAAACTGCTCTAATATTGATTCATTACCGATAATGTCAACAGGTCTGACTACTGTTGTACTCCATAGACTAAAGTTTATGTGAAAATGATTCGCTATTAGCACGTTGAGTAAATACCCTGTTTACTCCACCTAGAAGTTTAAACAGTACCACACACGTATGACTGAAATTGGACTCTACAGACACGATTACGCTGTAAGTGTAAACCTTCAAAATCGACGTCCATAAAAAGCTTACCACATCTATCTACACGCATTTTAGTGAAAGCTAAAAGTCCATCTATATCTTATTCACATTTCAAACAAGCAGTTGGTTCACGTAAGGTCTTTAGGTTTTGTCGTTTCTCTGAAAATCAATCATTAATAACATATATGTGACTGTCGTTAAAAAGATATGTGATGGTGGTAAATGTTCGTTACAGGAATATATACTTTTCAACTTTAGTGGGCATACAATATTGTACTATCGTGCAACAACATAATGTCAATTCGAATTTCAGTAAATAAATTTCCGATAAGCATCAGAACATCATACAAGTATATGAGATACCTTCGGTGGCATTTTAACGTCCTTCTGTTTTCAAAACGCTAACATGTTTGATTCATTTGTGCTATGCTGTTGGGTATCTAGTCATCTCAGTTTCATAATAGTTTGAATATTTCTGATATTTTGAGTCATGAGTTTAAGCGCAATGATGATAACTACCCAACTAGTGAATTCATCCTTCGACACAGAATTGATGGAATAAAAACATCACATATATGCAGTCCTAGCAAGTGACTTTAAAGACCACCTCTAGTAGAGGTTGAAATAACCAATTGCTTTACACTGTTTCGGCTGAAATGTAGTTTTTACATAAAATAAGATACCCAAATTAGCTGTTTCAGTAGTAGTTATGGTAGCCATTAGGGTCACTCGTCCCAACAGTTCCAATATTTATTAACTATCCTTGTTTAAAAAAGACTGACTAGAAGAAGTGAAAACTTAGTCAGTTCCTGACATCGCACTATAAAACTAAAGATGGTTTCGTCGGGTTGTTATATACTGATACACCATACTTCCCTTAACTAAGATTCGGAATCTCGCTTTTGTACAGACTACCTACAACCGCCAGTTATAAAATACAGTGAGCCAAAAAAACTTACTACTTGGTTTCTTGTCTCATTATAAACTAGATATATCATGCTCAGTCAGCTGCTAGGACCAGATGAAGTGGTTTTGATGGTGAGTCAGTCTCTAAAAAGTGGTACTTGTATGCAAACCAGAAGACATAATAAGCGATATCCAACAGATCACAGACACACGGTAGGTGAAAACTGATAAGTATCAGTTTAACATCGATAAAGCGTTTCCAGATAATTTCTGATAAAGAACATACTAGCTTGTAATCCGCTTCTTAACAGAACATACACTATGTTCCCGAATAATTTTTGTGATCTGTTCCTCGCTGCTCTCGGTTCAAATGGAATCCATTAAACTATGTTGTTTCATTTGAAGATAGATTTTGGAGGACCGTATCAATGCCCAGTGAAATACTTGCAACCAGGTGAGTATTAGATACACTCATGATGACCACACTTTAAAACTGAACAGCTTCAACTTATTCGACTAGAGTTTATCATTATGACAATGGTATACTTTTTATAATGATTTCTATTACTTGGTTGTATTGTGTTCTCTGAGCTAGGTTGTATAATCGTGAAGCTTTCATCGTCCTTCTAGATGACATCATCACCACTAACTTCAGTATGAAGTGAGCTGAGTGATTTAGTGCCTTGCTCTGACGATGTGGTCTGTGATTGATTGTTCCCTTCGATTGTTGTGTCTTGACTGTACAGATTTTCCTGATGGCTGTCCCTCTGCTTGACCTATGACCTTTCTGCCATTTATCATCTTCCTTATTGGCTGATAGATTAGATCTATGTCTATACATCTATTGATTGCTAACTGACTGACTGACCTGAATACCAAGCTTCTAGGAATTCTCTCATATTCTTTGTGTTTCCTCTCTCCCTTCAACATTTCTACATTGTCGAAATTCAATTCATGTCCATCGTTGTTATCCACATGCATTGAAATGAGTGATGAAATGTCTTAACGTTTATTGGCAATGGTGTTCATGTAGACGAAGTTGAAGAGGGCGGCCACTTTGTCCAGTGTAGTGTTGACTACAGTTATTGCAGTTGATTTTATAAATTATATTCAGGTTGTCTTCTTTGCTTGTTGCATTTCTTAGTCTGCATAATAGCTTTTGCAGGGAATTCGTTAATTCATGAGCCACACCAATTCCAAGTTGCTTCAGTAATCTTGTCGTGACTTTTGATGTATTCTTTGTGTATGGTAGGATGATGCGTTTAGTGATTTCTGTCGATGAATTTGTAGTTGATGATGCACGGGATAGGCATCTTCTGATAACGTTTCGTGGGTAGCCGTTCTTCTTTAGGATGAACATCAAGTAATTTTCTTCGTTTCTCCATGAAGTTGTTGTGCTGCAGTTTGTTCTCTCTCTTCTGAATAGAGTCTGCACGCAACTGATTTTGTGTGTCGTTGGGTTGTTGCTATTGTAGTTGAGGATTTGGTCAGTGTGTGTTGGCTTCATGTACACTTGGGTTTCCAGCTTTCGGCATTTGTCCTACTGACTAAAACATCCAGGAATGGTAGTTGGTTGTTTGACTCCTTCTCCACTGTGAATTTGATGTCATTGAAAACGTTGTTGATCATATCATCAGAGAACACAATACAACCAAAACCATCCATCTGAAGAAATCCTCCATAAATCTTATATAATAATTCTGGGGAAATTTCCATTTGATCAGTTAAGAATATTGTCTTGCGGGTGGATTTCATTTTTCTTCCCTTTGATGGATACTGGTTTCTTTGCATTCAAATAATATTTGATTAACCTTCGGCATTCCTTTATTAATGTATACACGTGAATACGAAGCATCTTCAATAGAATAATAACCATGACTTGAGCACAATAACATGATATCTTTTCATTTATTCAGTTTCCTGATGAACAGATAACAATCTTTTTTTAATGTAATTATTACATAGGAAAGAATTATTTTATTATAATGTAATGGAATAAATTTTCTTCAATAAGAAATCAGATACTTTGCTATGAAATATAATAATATAAATAGGAGCAATTGACATAATTGCCTATAAGTATTCTATTCAACTGACAGTTCACAATAATGAGCACTGTATGGGGACATTCATATCACATTTACCCCTAACATGCACCAAGTGTTTATTGCTCATAACAATAATTTGGTATTTGGAATAAAAGATTACTGAACAAAGTTAACCGATAGATAAGTTGACTATAATAGACAAATATATTACATGTAGTCAAATAATCTTTTTTATTAAAGCTAGGAGAATATGTCTCAACAGCACAGTAGACTACGAAATAGGGACTTTGGAAAACATGCTAGTAAAGAATGGTTATACAGTGAGCAACAAGAAGAGGGGATACGCCGTCGGAGGAAAAGAACCTAGAAGATTTGGATTTCGCCGATAACTTATGTCTAATGTCACACAAACTTGAAGATCTACAGGCGAAACTAACATGTTGAGAGAAGAGGCAGGGTAGCGATGACGGGATTTCAAGTGAACGTAGAGAAGACAGAGGTGATGAAGATACCCAACCAACAACAACAAGCTCCAATCAACATGAACGAGAGAAAGTTAATGGAAGTACCCTCTTTCACCTACTTAGGCAGCACTGTTTTAACTACAGGCGGTGGTGGCACAGACGAGGATGTCAAAGCCAGCCAAGATCGGAAAGATGGCAAGACAGGCGTTCATTTACCTGAATCTAGTGTGGAGATCTCAAATCAGCATAAAGCGTGAACAACATCCGGATTTTCAACATCAACGTGAGTCAAGTCAGTGCTTCTATGTGATGGTTTAGAGACTTGGCGTGTTACGAAAGGGATTCTCAACAAATTACAGACATTCATCAACAACTGCCTATACTCGGTACTGAAGCTCAGATGGCCAGAAAGAATCAGCAACAAGGAACTCACTGTGGCTGTCAACCAACCAACCGACAACTTATCCCTCAATAAGCATGCGGAAGGAAGTGGAGATGGATTGGACTGGGCATACACTGAGGAGGCCGACTGGGGACATCACGCATCAGGCCAGGTACTCGAGTGGAACCTAGATGGGGGGCGACGGGTTGGGCGTCCGAGGGTGACGTGGAAATCGTGGAAGGAAGAAATGAGAGCTAGTGGGCAGTCTTGGCGGCATGTTCAAAAGATTTCAGGAAACGAAGTGCACTGGAGACGTGCTACTGAAGCCCTATGTTCCATTAGGAACCCGATGGATAAATAATAATAATAATGAAGAATGGGTATCCAGAAAGCCTTTTCAGCATGCCTGCAAACTGGGTAGGAAACAAAACAATGTGGTCAATTTTTTATTATTATTATTATTAGTCCCTTGGGTTCCTAGTGGAACATAGGGCTTCAGTAGCACGTCTCCAGTGACCTCTGTTCTCTGAGATCTTTTGAACCTGGTTCCACGACAGCCCACTACCTCTCATTTCCTCCTCGCACGACCTCCTTCATGTCACCCTCGAAAAAGACGTCCAACTCGTCGCTTCCCATGGGGATTCCACTCGAGAAAAAAAAATAACCTGGCGCGTGATGTCCCCAGTCGGCCTTCTCAGTGCAAGACCAATCCATCTCCACTTCCTCCAAATGCATATTTGTTGGGTGATAGGTTCTTGAAAAGTTGGTTCGTTCCCAGAAAAAGCTCCTTGTTGCTCATTCAAATTATTTTGGTAAAACGCCTAATCTTCAGTACCAAAACAGTGTAGGCAGTTGTTGATGAATGTCTGTAGTTTATTGGAAATGCCTTTCGTGACGCGCCAAGTCTCTGAACCATCACATAGAAGCACTGACTTGACTCACTTGGTGTTGAAAATCTGGATATTGTTCCGCATGCTGAGTGGAGTGCAGATGATCTCCACACTGGTTTCAGGTTAATGAACGCCTGTCTTGCTTTTCCGATTCTGGCTTTGACATCCTCGTCTATCAAAAAACCGCCTGTAGTTGAAACAGTGCTTCCTAGATAGGTGAAGGAGGTTACTTTCTTTAAGTTTCTCCCGTTGACGGTGATTGAAGTTTGTTGTTGTTGTTTATGGTGGTGAAGCGGTATCTTCATCACTTCTGTCTTCTCTATATTCACTTGAAGTTCCATCTTCGCTGCCTCTTCTGTCAACTTGTTAGTTTTTGCCTGTAGATCTTCAAGTTTGTGTGACATCAGGCACAAGTCATCATCGGCGAAATCCAAGTCTTCTAGTTTCTTTTCCTCAGTCCAGCGTATCCCCCTCTACTCGCTCCCCACTGTTTGCTGCATGATCCAGTCCACCACAATCAGGAATATCATGGGGGATAGTAGGCAACCTTGTTTCACTCCTGTCTTCACTTCAAAGGCATCACTGAGCTTCCCATTGTGGATTACTTGGCATGTGGCATCTTCATATAGTTGTTGAATGAGGCGGATAAAGGTTTGCGGTACTCCGTAGTAATGAAGCAGTTTCTAAATTACCTCTCGGTCGACGCTGTCAAAGGCCTTCTCAAAGTCGATGAAGTTGAGGTAGAGAGCTGATTGCCATTCTATGCTCTGTTCTATGATGATGCGTAGCGTTGCAATTTGGTCTGCACATGATTTGTACTTCCTGAAGCCTGCCTGTTCCGGTCGTAGTTTTGAATCCAGTGCATCCTTTAGCCTCTCCAGGATGATACGGCCCAATATTTTGCTTGGGGTGGATAGGAGAGTGATTCCGCGCCAGTTCTTGCAAACACTGAGGTCTCCCTTCTTCGGCAGTTTGACGAGGTAACCCTTCTTCCAATCGCCAGGTACCTTCTCTTCCTTCCACACCTTCTGCAATAGTGATGTGGGCATGTCCGCTGTTGTCTCTGCGTCTCTTCTCAGTGCTTCTGGCGGGATCCCATCTGGTCCTGCTGCTTTCCCGCATTTCAGTAGTTTTATGGCGTTCAGGACTTCCATTTTTGTTGGAGGATTTATGTTCACTTGTAATTCAGCGGCTGCAGGTGGTATTTCTGGACGAAGTGCAGGTGGTGGTAAAAAAAAACGATTCAAGAGCTTTTTGAAGTGGTCGGCCCATTGTTTCCTCTGTTTCTCTTCTTTCCTAATTAAATTTCCGGCATCATCTCTTATTGGCTTCGTCTGTGTTGATTTCTTCCCAGATAGCAACCTGGTTATTTGATATAATGTTGTCAGGTCTCTAAAAAACCTACCTGCAGCCTGTTCTGCTTCACTTGCCAGTGTTTCGTAGAAGTGTCTTTTGCCTTTGCGTGCACTCTTCTTCACTTCTTTGTCCAGTGTTTTATACATTGTGCTCAGTTCCTCTTGTCGTTGAGCATCCTTGCACTGGTTTATCTTCTGCTTCACCATCCTCCTCTCCTCTATCAGCTTCCAGGTATCCATCGAGATCCATTCCTTGTCTTCTTTCTTCTCCCTTCCGAATACTGTTGTGCAGGTTTCTTTCCACATAGCTTTCAAAGACTTCCAGTGTTCTTCCACACAGGTTTCTTCAGGGATGTTCCTCGATGTCTCCCATTTTGTCTTGATGGCTGCCGTGAAGATCTCCTTTGTAGTTTCATCCTTCAGTTTCCGAGTGTTGTACTTGAATTGAGGTCTATCACCAGCTTCCTTGAAGGCTTTTAACTTGATTTGGATGGTTCCTTGCACTAGATAGTGGTCTGAACCTACATCTGCTCCTCTTCTTGACCTTGTGTTAAGTAGACTGCGTCTCCATTTTCTTGAGATTGAGATAAAGTCGATTTGATTTTTAGTGTGTCCAAAAATCTGGTGAAATCCATGTCGCTTTGTGGATATCCTTGTGCTTGAACACGCTGCATCCAATCACCAAATCGTTGAATGTACAGAATTCTGCAAACAGTTCTCCATTCTCGTTCATTTCACCTAGCACTTCTCGACCCATGGTTAGTTCTCTTCCTGTGTTGTCACCTCCCAGTTTGTCATTCATGTCACCCATTAGAATTTTGATATCACCAACTGGCGTCTTGTCCAGTGTTGATTGAAGTTGTCTGTAGAATTCCTCCTTTTTCTCTTGCTCTGCATTATTTGTAGGTGCATAGCATTGTATGATTGTGACTTTCCTTCCTTTTGAGTTGAATCTTGCTGTCATGATCCTGGAGGAGATTGGTTCCCACTGCATGAGAGCCTTCGATGCTCTTGAGAACATCATGATAGCCACTCCACTCAGTGTGCTCGTGGTTGTCGTCTGGGTGACCGGGGTTGATTATTGATTCTCCAGTTGACAGTTTGGAGAGTCCACTCCCATTCCATCTGCTTTCACAAATCCCAAGCACTTCGATGTTATACCTTCTCATCTCCTTTGCAATCTGGGCTGCCTTACTGGGTTCAAACATCGTACGGACATTCCATGTCTCCACGTTTACTTTCGCTTTCATCGAGAGAAGACACATCGGCCAATAGGCTTCCCGAAGGCTTTCACCAACTGGCGTCATTTCGCCTCTCCAACTCCAGCGAGGAATAAGTTTGTTTTTATTTTTTATATATCGTTCGTGGTTTGAAGTTTCTTTAGCGGTTAGATTTGTTTAACGGGGTAGGGTTGCTAGCCCTATGCCTAACCTTCCCTCTTTACCCAGGCTTAGGACCGGCTAGTAACTAGTGAACTAGTTAACCAGGCGAGGTTAAATGTGGTCAATAGTACAGGAAAAGTCAGTCTATATCACCTTACTATTTAAAGGTGACGACATGCTTTTCACCAACTGTATTTAGTCGATGATAAATACAAACTAGAAAATAAAATCCCTATAAACGACAAAGTGTATTACTGTATAGTGCTCCTTCGTGACATACTTCGAGATGAAGAGCTCAAAGTTCTAATGACAAGCCATGACAAGTATGGTTAACCAGTTGGAAGTGAAACGAATGCTAACTGAAGATACTGGACAATAATCAGGCCATATAGCAAACTAACAGAAGTAGGAGTCTGTGGGCCATTAAACTTTGACCTAAAATCTGATTGGTTACCATATTCGCCCTGGAATCCTCAATCTTCAAAGTTTGATTTCTGGCACGGTGATGAGTGAATTTTGCTGAAGAATTCCAAACTGAAATTATTAATATTATCGTTATTTTCTCATCTGAAATTCAAAAGATTCTTTAAACTGTTGTACTATTCAGATTTAATTTCAATATTCACTCCTATCTCCTGCATAACCACTTCTTTTCATTTAAAATTAGTTCATTTGTTTTATAACATACCTTATGGGATGCACTATTATTTACTTGATGATGACGTTTAGACCATAAATTATTATTGCTCTTAATCATATCACTGTAATCACTCTACTTTCAACATCTAATTTTTATAGTCCTATCACCTCACATTATTCGTTTTTATTCATAGTGAAATTTTCCTTATCTCTGGTATTGGTGTTGGGTCATTTCGATTACATGTGTTGGGTGTTTATTGAATCTATGATCAAAGGTTCAGCAACCAATCTATCTCTCCATCTAATTATATTGGAGTTAAGTACAGTTGTTTCATCTGAACCTATTGTGTGGTTGTGTTAGTGGATGCATTGCAACAGCCATGTTTTTCTAGACTAGTGATCCTATTCGGGTTTTTCATTCTATATTTGGCTGAATTCTTATGTTTGGCTATTCTGACTGACCCCAACAGGCTAGTTTGACTTATATACTTGACCTCCCAACCATTACATGGAACTTGATTGATTAGATCGTCTTACCCAACTACTTCTAGTGGATCCTTAGACCAGCCGATAAAGCTTTTCTCTACATGCATTTATAGGTTTAAATGCCATCCAAACTTCAGCTTTGTTGAAGATCCTACTTTCTATATGGGGTAACATGATGGAGACTATAAACTCCTCTCTACTCTTGTTGTTACTGTTACACAAAAAACGAAATAATAACAGTTGCAAAAGTAAGATCAGTAAGTTAGGTCAGTCGGACTATCAAAACACCGGACATTACTGGGTGATGATTGAAGGTGGAATGAAAATTTGGACCACGGCGGATTCCAACCAGCGACCCGAATAAGATCACTAATCTAGAAAAACATGGCTGTTGCAATGCATCCACTAACACAACCACACAATAGGTTCAGATGAAACAACTGTACTTAACTCCAATATAATTAGATGGAGAGATAGATTGGTTGCTGAACCTTTGATCATAGATTCAATAAACACCCAACACATGTAATCGAAATGACCCAACACCAATACCAGAGATAAGGAAAATTTCACTATGAATAAAAACGAATAATGTGAGGTGATAGGACTATAAAAATTAGATGTTGAAAGTAGAGTGATTACAGTGATATGATTAAGAGCAATAATAATTTATGGTCTAAACGTCATCATCAAGTAAATAATAGTACATCCCACAAGGTGTGCTATAAAGCAAAGGAACTAATCTTAGTATGAAATTACATTCTACCACTATGCTCAAGTTTTACACTGACATTACCATTTGATCTATGAAAATTGTTCATCTCTGTGTTATCTATCGATGTCTCAGCCTATGACGTATATGTATGAACGTATATCCTTTTGTATTACCTAATGTTATATATAATCAAGTTAGTAAAGGAATTCAGATGACAAGTACTGCTGAAATTTCTGAATTCATTCAATCATGTTTTCTTTACACTTGCTACTTATTTCAGATTTCTGTCGGGGAATAAATTGTTTTTAAATTACACAACAATAAGTTAAACTCGAATTTCCTCGATAAATATTCAGTCAAGACAATGAATAATCTTATAAAAATACAAGTTAATACCTAATTTATCAAGGTAGGAAAAGTTGAAAATTGCTTTCTTCACATGTTCTATGGCTATTTCCATAGAATATTTTGAAACATTCTAACTAATCCATTTTCATGAATAACTTCAAAGATATCAAGATTTTTCATCATTTATTTTCTAATGTTTACTTTCCAAAATGCATAAGTCTATGCATCAGAAACATAAAATTCACTCAGATAATGTGTAAAATAAATTGACTGGACAGCCAGCACTTACAATCTCCAGATCTAAACCAATTCCATTGATTCAAAAGGCCGACCAGCTAAGAATCCTGCCATGGGGGTTCACTTTTATGGATATTACTTTATTATTTGGCCCTTTGGGACCTAGTGGTACATAGGGCTTCAGTAGCACGCATCCATTGTACTCTGTTCTCTCTAGTCTTTTCAATATGACACCACGGCTATCAACAAGCTTTCATTTCTTCCTCGCAATATCTCCTTCATGTCAACCTCTCTGCGGACACCCAACTCGTCATTTTACTCATTGCATTCCACTCGTCAGCATGGCCTCACCAGGCACGTGATGTCCTCAAATGGTCATCTCAATGTATTGTCGATTCAATCCATCTCCACTTTCTTCTACATATTCGTTGGCCAATAGGTAGTTGATTGGTTCGTTGCCAGCCAGCCAGCCAGCCAGCCAGCCACAGTTCCTTAGTGCTCATTCTTACCATCCAAACCACCTGGTCGTCAGTAGCGATTAAGCATAGGTGGCAGCTGTCGATGAATGTCTGCAGTTACTTGTAAATGATTTTCGTGATACGCCAAATCTCTCAACCATCACATAGAACCACTGAATTGACTCACGTTGGTGTTGAAAATCCGGATACTGCTCACGCTTTCTGCTGAGTGGAGTGGAGTGCAGTGCAGTACAGTGCAGTGCAGTGCAGTGTGGTGTGGTGGATCTCCATACTGATTTCAGGTTAATCAAGGCGTGTCTCGATGTCTTTCCAATCCTGGCTCTGACATCCTCATCTGTGCTGCTGCCACCACTTGTGGTTGAGAGGATGCTGCCCTACCTAGGTAGGTGAGAGAGACAACTTCCTCTGGGTGTCTGTCGATCATGGTGATTGTTGCTTCTTGTTGTCGTCGTTATGATTGTTGATTGGGTGTGTCCATCACTTCCATTCTCTCTACGTTCAACTGAAGGAAGTTTCGTCCTCATTCGCTGCCTCACCTTGTCTCGCCTCACCTCACTTCACCTCACCTCACCTCACCTCACCTCACCTCTTCTTCCAACTTGTTGGTTTCCGTGTCTACATATTCGAGTTTATGCGACACTAGACACACATAAATCATCATCTTCGGAATCCAAATCTCCTTCTGGACTCTCTCCATCCATCAAACAGCGTATTCTCAACTTCTCACTCCTCACACTTGTCTGTTGCATGATCCAGTCCAGTCCAGTTGAGTCAATCACAATCAGGATGATTTTTGGTGATCGCAGACAGCAGCCTTGTCCTAATCCTTCCTATCTTAATTTCAAAGGCGTTACTGGGCTTTTTATTGTGAATCATTTGGCATGTAGCATCTTCTTACAGCATATAGCTGTTGAACGAGATTGATAAACGTTTGTGGGACCAAAGGTGTAGTTTTTAATCAGTTGCCTGCCAAATTACTTCTCAGTGCTCCTGACGCTGTAGAATGTCTTTTCAAAATCGATGGAGTTTAGGTGGTGAGTTGACCACCATTCTACACTCTGTTCTCTGATGATGCGTGTCGTGGCGTTGCAATTTGATCCGCCCATGATTTGTTCTTCCTGAATCCAGTCAGTGTGTTTTGGTTGTAATTTTGAATATAGAGCACTTTCCAATCTCTCCAGGATGATGCGGCGTAATATTTTGCTTGTGGTGGACCTGACCATTAGTGGGTCGCAGGTGATTTGCAGGTAGCTTTAAATTCAGGTTTTATGCTAACTGTTATGTGTCAGCAAGGCACATCTGAAACCGAAATGGAAACGCTGTCCTCTGTGTAGTTCGAAGCCGCTCAACCCGGTCACACTGAGAATTAGACGATATGAGATTGGTTTCTCTTCAGTGACCGAAATGTGTATCTCATTCAGTCCTACAAGAGGTTGGCTGTGGCCTGAAAAGCTCACTCGTAACCTCGCTGACTATAATAACACTGCGTGCCATGGGCTGGAACCTCAGGAGAGACATTAGTTCCGTCAAAGTTGCAGAAATACCTTGTTGACGAGAGCCAGCAGACACGAAGTCTTTTTAAGTGAGGCTTACTGTGGTGCCGATTCTCTTTGACCAAATAACACCCAATAAGTTTTAGAAATTAATTAAAATAAGGGCGATAATTTGAATTGTTTGAATTGTAAATGAAACCATGTTTGCTATTGAAAAGGAATCCCATTAACTTACAAAACTTTTGACTTCAAAATCAACTACTGGGTCAACCGCTCCTCTACAATACTGTCCCATTAGATCTATATTTCATTTCCTAACTTTAGTTTTACAATAACTACTAATTCAGCTTCTCCAATTCCTCTGACCTATAAATTATGCATAAAATTATTTTAATGATATCTAAATCTAATTGGTGATTTCCTGTAACAAATTTATTTAAATATTTCCGGTTTACGTTTACGATTATAAATGTATGAATGTCTATAGGATATATTTGTATCCTGATCTGTGTGTTCGTATGCTTAAATAGTATATCAGTTTCTGTGAAATACTAATGAAATGCTTGATTTCATAATTTTTAAAGAGACTCTGCGTAGAATGCCGTGAGGGAGATCGATTCCGCTAAACATGTAACATTTTAATAACTGTCTAATATAAAACAAGTAAACTAATTTCTGTTAACTGAAAGAATAGCTAACTAAATTTAAATGAAAATGAAGCAAATTATGTTAAAAATAATGTTGAAGGGGATGATTAGAATAGGCGGTTTACTCCGCTGAGATTCCCCGCTTGCCATCGTCTATGGGTCTACACATTCTTGACCAATAATAATATTCATAAGATGATGAATAATATCTTATTTCTCCTTTGTTTAGAATTATTAACAACAGGTAATATATGCGATGACTGTGAAGTTAAGTAATGCGGTCAAATACTTTTGAGAACGAGTCACATCCTTAATTATATAATTACTGATAGTCAAAGGTTACTTGTTTTGTTCCGTATCATATATTCTCGGATTTAATTACTAGCCAGAATTAGATTTTATGCAGTTTGCGATAGCTACATGCTGTGCCTTCTCCAATCAACACACATTATCAACCTTCAAAATGTAACCCAAGTTAGGTTAGTCAAGTCGAGATTTGGTTAGACCCCTATGGATGATACTAGTTGGTTGATTGCACTGTGTAGCGAACCGACAGGATTAGGAAGTTTTGAAACATTGGATCCCAACCTATTGTACAAATGGTGACGAGTTCGCTATGAGATCCGAAGACCGCCTCAAGGTCGAGACCCCCTTGGTGCTCAATGCTGAGGAGTCTCACAGTAAGCTGAAATAGCTATACAGTACTCCAGAATTTTCTGTGATTTTCCAAGTGATATCCATTAGTGGTGAAAACTATTTTGAACTCGATTAATTTCTATAAACTACCAAGTGACCTATTCATTATTTATCCGCGTATTAAAAGAATTTCTAACATTTAAAAATTGTGGCCTCAACTTTTGCTTTAGAAATATAGGTGAAAGCATCTGTTTCGCATTAATACACATGATAATATGTTCTTTCTGTCAAATAATTACTGCGGAAATCCTTTTCGAAAAGAAATTGTACGTCATTTTCAACTCTTTTTCATATTCAGTCCACTCCTAGTACATTCAATCATTCTTGGATGGCCCTTTTTCATAGACTATTGGTAAAGGTTTTGGTGAAACTAACAGAAGTAATGTGCTGAAATACCATGAGATGAGTATGACTAGTTTTCTCACGTACTTCAAGCTGTTTAGTATGTGCCACATGAACCAGGTTGTCTAAATACAGACATGATAGAATATATTTTGTCTCAACAAATTAGAATGTATCATTTCCACATCCATTTCCCATGACATAGGTAACAGATCATTTTTCCCGTCATATTCAACTTAACTCTTTTACTGGTTGAAGCCATTTTTAACACATCAACTTTAAACACGATCGAAATCGTTGAATATGTAATCATTTGTTCCGAAGGTCACAGCAACAATGAACTTTATTAATCTCAATCAAACTTCTTTTTCATTATTGCGCTACATTTGTGGGTATTAAAGTCAATGGCATTCGGATCCTGGATTAAGAGTAGTAGATTTAAATTTGTGGATATTACCCATCCTCTTTGAGATAATTTACTTTCTATGTGTCATGCATTGTACAAATATGTCCTGTAAAATTTATGAAACAACTCCGAATCTTTACAGAGGTTTATACATAATGTTACTTCTTCATTTCTTCTAGTGTATGTGATAATACTGGCTGATGATTAAAGGTGAAATTAATAGCTTAGGGCACGGTGGGATTCGAGCCAGCAGCTTGTGGGTTACTAACTTATTGCTTTATCAACTGAGCTAAGAAAACTAACTGCTGAGAAGATCTTAATTTCATTTCAATCACCAAGAATTTTGCCCAACTGATATGTGAGTTCGTGATGCATAACCCTCCTTTGGGCTTATTTATAGTAGTTGCTCAGCTAAGACTTGTTTTCTACAATCCAAATTGAAGTGAATTAGAGTATAGAAGGATCACATCGATAGTAAGGTTGACTATCTACGATATCTATGGCTTAACAAACTTGTTTTATTCATAATGAGGGATATTTGAAGGTGAAATGAAAATCTGTATTCAGTGTGTTTACTTTCTGTATAACACATTTCCGTTTCTTGTTTTGTCTTTTTCTCATTTGACCTTGATAATTTATGTTACAGTACATTTAACCTTACCAAAACATATTAACATATTAGTTGATTCATTTGACTGTGTTTTATTAAATTATAGTTATATGCATATCAATCTTATGTTTCCGACATGATTAACATCAACAGACTGAATGAGCTGCTAGAGTAGGTCTGAGTAATAATTCCTCGTTGTTGATCATCCTCTCAGAAAAGCTGAGTTCCATCTAGTTCAACTCAATGAAGGAGGTTGATTGTAGGGAAGAACCCTTTCTACAACGGTTTGTAGATGAAAACAAAGAGACCAGAACAGAATGGATCCAGTTAAGAAGCATTGATAGTCACTTTCAAGAGATATTTCTAGCCACGTCATAATTAAATTCTATACTTATCTGCAAAATCTCCTTTAAGTTTCGATATGAGCATTCAGTGAATCCCAATTTTCAACGTTGCTGTAAACTTTATGTTACATCTCACGCCTTTTCATTTTTTTGATTCAGGTATGCTCATTTCTACAGTGAAAATGGAACCAACTACCGAGATCTCATTAAAGCTTATGGTATACGATTTGTTATTCATGTGAGCGGTGAGGCTGGCAAATTTCATTTCCTTCCACTAACGATGAATATTGGCTCAGGTTTGGCTTTATTAGGCTTGGTAAGCTATTTTTGTTTCTATCGTTCGCATAACATTCCATTATATTTAACTACTTATAATAAAGCAGACAAGATGGCTTTATACTAAAGTATAAAATACTTCAGATAACAATCTAACATAATACCTTACTCACTTACAAGGAGACATTACACTCATGGTACCAAAATAAGTTTACCAAACCGTCTACAATGGAACTTATTTGAGTGAAAACAATTACTTTTATTCAAGAATGTTACTTGGTACGTTCTGTAGCACTTTCAGATGTCTGTCATTGGGTCTGTCGAAATGTTTCTCTTTGTTTGTCATATATATTAGTACGATTCAGGTTGGTAGAGTTAAGCGATTAACGTCATCAAAAAATGTAGGCACTTTACTATTTCTCTACCTTCAGACTACCTATTTTAGCATAGACGACTGAGTGAATGAGTTATCTGGTGACATATACTAAGGAACAGTGTAGATTTCTTCTGTGACTGATAACAACTAGAAAACCTCTGAATGACTGAGAGAAGATAATAACTACGTTATCCTAGATTGAATCTTTTCTAACTTCAGTCGCCACTTTAATATATATCTTTACCGGTGACTTGATACAGCCTGAATGATGTATATGTGGATCCGTGTACAAATACCTTCAGATGCCACCCTTAATAGTTAGGTGTGTTTACAACGGCAATGTCAATAATTTACACAGATTACAATTTCATATATATTTATAACAAAAGCATAGGCTATTTCAATGCCTATTGGGTTCAAGTTCTATTGATTTTCCACTTCTTCAACCAAACCGATACCTATGTGTTGGTTCATGTATGTTTTCCTGAGATTTCCAATCAGAACAATTGATTTAAAAAGGCCTTAGGCATATGCGGCTTCTTAGGAAGATTTTATCAGTCTTTCTGTACGTTATGACACCTCCTCCTTGAAATAGAGGCAGACAGTACAATGATGTCTTTGGATTGACTGGTAATGCTTTGCTGGATAGTAACAAATTATTTCATAATATTTCTTTGACAAATCTGTTCTGTGTTATGCCGAAGTAAATGAAGTGCAAATTGAGACGAAGAGAATGATTTGTTGACACTGAACTAGAGTATTTGATGAACCTCTCCTCTCCCCTTCGCTCAAGAAAGTAGACTGATAAGTATTTGCAAAAGCATTTCCTACAGTTGTATATATGGAATTCCAATATTGCACGACAATAGTTCTGGAAAACTTCTTTAAGGTCACGTCAACCAGACGTGTGGATTTATTCCTTGCCGCAGCATTTTAACACTGAAATGCCCAGACAAAATCGCCAACGTCAATGAACCGAATTCACTTAAGCTTTTTTGAACAGGCAGTACTGTCATACTGTTTCGGTTCTGTCTGCCAGCAATCCTCAGTTTTTATGATAGTCTTAGATCCAGTTTGAGCCAAAATAATCTGGGTGTAGTTGGTTGGGATGATAAGGTACTCTGCTACGCAATGAATAGTCATACTCAACACCAGCATTTACTAGACCAATGACTTGATTCTGATCGCCTGATGAACTGTGAGCCACCTGTGAATTTGGGTAGATTTGGAGTTTTCTAGTTACTTGCTGGTTACTGGATGTGACTTCTGAAGTGGAGCTTGCTTGCGGAAGACCTTGGTGTCCATTGTCTCACAAAGACAAAGGTTGTCTATGATAACGTAATCCATTATCATGCGAAGCAACTAAATCATTTGGTACGTGTACAGAGGTATTGAACCCCTTTGAGTATTTATGTAATTGTTGATGTTGATGTTTTGGCTTGCACTGGTACCTCTTGATAACTCCTTTATCATTTATTATTTCGGGGTCGGTGGTGAAGGCATTACTATCGTCCTCATTCGTCGACGTAACACAATGCATACCACCAGGCTTCTTGAACTCATTTTCAGCTTCACTATGTCCATCACTGAAGTTTTTACGAAAAGTCTCTTTCGGAATTTTATCTAAGGACTTGTGGACCTGGACTCCAGTTAAATATCATTCAGCATTTGCTTGGATTTCTCGATAGCTCCCATTGTTGCTGCTTCCCTCCTTTCTTCATAGCGTTGCATAAAATGTTAAAATTCTTCAATAGAAAGAGTTGTCATATTTTTACCCGTTGCCACATTTATATATCTTTACCAGTAAATCGATACAGCCTGAGTTATGTAAACTTAGAGACGTGTTCAAATACCTTCAGATTTCACCTTCAATGGTTACTCAGAATCCATTGGTTTCTACCCCACGAGTAACAGTGGCAAGCCAGAAGGTCAGTCAGTACCAATGTATGACTTCACACTACTGTTTGAAGGTTCAATTTTTCAGGGTTCACATCAGCACATCATCATACAAAGCAATACGAAGGAAATAAAAATAAGGAAAATTTCATTAAAATTATCAGAGAGCAAACGTGGATGACGCAAACAACAAAATGTGGTACGATGAATAAAATAAAGGCAGCACATGGATGCATCTGCACAAACGTGACTCATTTTGAACCATATCTTCAGATGATGACCAGACATTTGTAACACGTGTCCCAGTTATCTAGATCGATGATTGTTCACAACCTCACCAACTTACTTCTCTCTTCTATCCAAAATTCTACATCTGACTGTTGCGTTATGGACGTACTAACACTACAAAAAATAAACTATGTTATCATACCAATGGTGGTTGAACACCTGAAGCTTTTTCTCGTCCTCTACATTAAATGATAATATTACAAATCCATATAGTACAACACGACAAAATATGCCGCAGTACATTCTATTCAATCGGATATAACGGTGGTTATAAATAGATTAAATTGGTGAAAGGCAAATGTCACTTTCCTGTCTGTTCAGAGATTTCATCAGTCACTAACCTATTAAGTCTTACTCAACTTTTCCGTTAGGTGAAGTGGTTGATGAGCCCAGCCGACTCACACCCTAGTGTGTGACAGAGTAGGGGAAAAACTAGTCTTGGATCTACATTTTGAATTTAGAGGGATGAAAAGACATCCCAAATACTCCCACATTATGGCTTAAGGTGTCAAGAAGACTTCACATCTCAGTTACTTCAGCTAACAAGACTAAGTCACCAACACATATTAGATCTACTAAAAAATCTTTATCAGCACCAGTAAACAGAACCAATATCTAATTTAGAAGTAGTATTCATCATGGACTGACATAAGTTGGGAATAACGCGTTCGCCATGAAACCTGAAGGTCTTGAGTTCGACCCCTAGCCGGGTCGTGGGTGCGTACTGCTGAGAAGTCCCATACTAGGACGAAACAGCTGCTGTCCAGTGCTCCCAGATTACCAATGGTTCCCTAACTCATATCAGTTCATGATGAATACTACTTCTAAATTAAAAATCCTCATTCATCTCAAAAATACAGAACCGATATCTGTTAAAAAACGTGTTCACAGCAGTAATGATGATGTTACCCTTATGTTACATAACAATGTTATTTCTGCACAGAATTACAAATGTGTGACCAGTCAGTGTACGGAAATTAATCCATTATCATTAATGAAGTGTATATTAGCCTTTGATGGTGTCTGAAAGCATAATTAACAAATACTATCACGGCAGATGACATGTATAAAATAAGTTATGCTAAGTTTCAGTCCTTCTTGGTAAGCCTATGGGTAAAGGTTTCTTGATAATTTGCATCCAACTGTGTTCGACACCTCAGTCACCGTGACTTTCTTATTCATTATATATATATATATATATATATATATATATATATATATTATACGGAACTGCCTGTGAAATACCTCAGCCACTGTTGTTGTTTCATGAGCCTCTATACTTAAGGATTATCTCAGATATATGAGACTACTTGAACATGTAATCACTCGCTACGGCTTTGACTTTCGCACCAAACAGTTGATAAATTTGCATAACCCAGTAATGGATGAAGACTGTCAGTTTCTTTGCAAACTGTAGAATGAGAAAGAGAAAAACAGACCGAAAAGATTCTGATGCTCACAACGAAAACTTCCGAAAGTATTGAAATGCATCCCAGAGAGTGCAAATAATCAAACATAAAGGACTATCTTCCCTTATATGTGGCAGACCCTAATATGATTACGCAATAGGAACTAATTACTATCATTTTTTATAGTTCCGTATCCTGACAGAACCTAACAGATCAAGTGTACAGTATAGTCATCAGTTTAAATGACTGCCTTGCACCATTTCAATTTGACTTATTTTAAATTTCTCGATTTATTCAATACGACCTTCTAGATCTAGATGTTATGCATGTCGGTTTCTAACGGAATAATGTATCTGTGTAACTCATTCAATCGATGTCTACTCAGAGATTTCAGACAGTGTTATCCATTTCTGCAACCTTCATCTTCATGAAGTTATTTGAGTTGTAAATGTTAAAACTAACGCCTACAGAATTGCTTCTCAGTATTTTCTAGTGAACGAACAAAAGCTGTCTACTTCCTGTATCAGTATAAGTCTGATCTCAGATAAATTTATACCTATTGTTAATATTTCTGTGTCCTATATATATTATGTTTTCATCTGGATTATTTGCGATTAGATTTAGTATTTAATGTATCCACAGTGACCAGTATTAGGATATCTATTCACGGGAAGTTG
Organism: Heterobilharzia americana; assembly: GCA_944470555.2. Taxonomy (NCBI): domain Eukaryota; kingdom Metazoa; phylum Platyhelminthes; class Trematoda; order Strigeidida; family Schistosomatidae; genus Heterobilharzia; species Heterobilharzia americana. The sequence continues at coordinate 86,073,484 of OX104129.1, forward strand.
GTGTAGTATCGTAGTAATTCAGTTATTATAATGCCAAAAAATTAAACATATTTACCCCGTTTTTCAAATATAGTATGACGAACAGTAATACTCAACATAGATTATATAAATGAACCTTACTGTTACGTCGGGTAATATACAACTGAACACCTTGAGTAGTTAGACACCAATCAGAATGATATTCACATTTCACCAGACAATCACATTAGAGTGATATAAACAACAGACGGCTGTCTCACTCATTTTGAACCGAAATCATCAGCAGCTCATTCAGGTGAATTCACCACATAGGACCAAATTACTTCAGATCATCTAAATCTGGCTAGCTGACTTCCATGAACTAGTATACCTAATATAAACTATCACTTTGCAAATGATTTAAAAGTCACATGGTCAACGTTGACACCGCTCATAGTTAGGCCGTTTATCAGTCGCTAAAATTTGATGTCAATAAAGTTTCCTCAGGTAATCATCCAGGCAAGATCACATCACAATTGTGCAGTTAAAAAACTACACAGTTAAGGATCGTACAATTTGCAAGTTGACTACAGATTAATAATCATATTTAGTATTCGCATCTCCTTCACCTACCTAGGTAGGGCAGCATCCTCTCAACCACAGGTGGTGGCAGCAGCACAGATGAGGATGTCAGAGCCAGGATCGGAAAGACACCAAGACGCGCTTTGATTGACCTGAAATCAGTATGGAGATCCACCACACCACACCGCACTGCACTGCACTGCACTGCATTGCACTGCATTGCACTGCATTGCACTCCACTCCACTCCACTCAGCAGAAAGCGTGAGCAGTATCCGGATTTTCAACACCAACGTGAGTCAATTCAGTGGTTCTATGTAATGGTTGAGGGATTTGGCGTATCACGAAAATCATTTACAAGAAACTGCAGACATTCATCGACAGCTGCCGCCTATGCTTAATCGCAACTGACGACCAGGTGGTTTGGATGGTAAGAATGAGCACTAAGGAACTGTGGCTGGTTTGCTGGCTGGCTGGCTGGCTGGCTGACTGGCTGGCTGGCTGGCTGGCTGGCTGGCTGACTGGCTGGCTGGCTGGCTGGCTGGCTGGCTGACTGGCTGGCTGGCTGGCTGGCTGGCTGGCTGGCTGGCTGGCTGGCTGGCTGGCTGGCTGGCTGGCTGGCTGGCTGGCTGGCTGGCTGGCTGGCTGGCTGGCTGGCTGGCTGGCTGGCTGGCTGGCTGGCTGGCTGGCTGGCTGGCTGGCTGGCTGGCTGGCTGGCTGGCTGGCTGGCTGGCTGGCTGGCTGGCTGGCTGGCTGGCTGGCTGGCTGGCTGGCTGGCTGGCTGGCTGGCTGGCTGGCTGGCTGGCTGGCTGGCTGGCTGGCTGGCTGGCTGGCTGGCTGGCTGGCTGGCTGGCTGGCTGGCTGGCTGGCTGGCTGGCTGGCTGGCTGGCTGGCAACGAACCAGTCAACTACCTATTGGCCAACGAATATGTAGAAGAAAGTGGAGATGGATTGAATCGACAATACATTGAGATGACCATTTGAGTCCATCACGTGCCTGGTGAGGCCATGCTGACGAGTGGAATGCAAAGGGGAAACAACGAGTTGGGTGTCCGTAGAGAGGGTGACATGGAGGTAATTATGTGAAGAAGAAATGAGAGGTTATAGGCAGCCGTGGAGCGAGGTTGAAAATGCTGCAGAGAGCAGAGTGCATTGGAGACGTGCTACTGAAGCTCTATGTTCCACTATGAACTTATGGGACAAATAATAATAATAATTAGGAAACTGAATATAGTAACGCTTAGTTTTTAATCCCTTTAATGTAGTCATTTGCGTTAACTTTAAGCATTGATTTATTGTAATTAAAGTCACAGCAGCTCGTTGAGGTAGTGTTAAAAGTCTTACTCAATTTTTTTTCTGTCTACCTTTCAGGCGCCAACAGTCTGTGATATAATTGCACTGAATTTGTTAAGATCAAGAGATATTTATCAGAGAGCAAAATTCGAAACAATCGCTGAAGAACAAGCTCAATTATCCAACCGACGTGCTAGTAAAGCTCAACGTAAAAAACATGCCTCAGCTAAACTAATTAATACAGAGATGAATGAAAATTCAGATGAAAATGGTCGAATTGTTCAATGGAAAGATGACCAAAACTTCCTTGAACAAGATACACAAGCTATACACTCATCATAATTATTAGTTGATTGATTGTCTTAAGTAAACGCTATGTAAAGTTGCAAAATGAGAAGATTTATATTACAAAAGGAAACAAACGAATCAGTTTCACGCTGACTATATCCAATGGTAAATTATTCCTGTCATATAATCGTCATAATAAAGTGTAAGACGTCAGCGTAAGAAAAAGCTTTATTGAATATAACACCTTCATCTACCTATCTGTTAATTATTCTGAATACTGTTGTATTTCTTTCTTACTTACTAACATTTGATGATCTCTTGTAAGAATCAGATGATTTTATCTACATGAAAATCATTTTCATAATCTTCTTCATGCCTACCATCAAATTTTTTAATTCTACTTTCACACTAACTGAATATATACTTTATATATATATATATATATATGTACTTTTTATTCCTTTGTGAATGTTGTCACTTCTATTGTTACTCTTTGCCACTGTATCAACCTGTCAAGGACACAAACCATTCTCTTTTATCTAGATATCCTGAATTCTTTTATTGATTTCATTCCTGATCTAATATTTTGCAAGTTTTCAGCTAAAGAGTCAAGAATATAAATGTATACACATCCTGATGTAACTGGATGGCTTACAATCGATTTGTTTTGCTTCTCATATTTTGCAATACTCTTCTAAACAGTTTTTAACTTTTCTCTTCAAAACATATACAGGGAGAAAGTTTAATACACAAAAGAGTCTAGTATACATCACTTATGTATGCTCTTCAAATGTATAACATTAGGAATGAAATGATGAGAGGCAGTGCACCTGAAATAAAGATTTTTCAAAGTTTCTGACTTCAGTTGGAACTGTTTTATTTATTTATATTTTATGTGGTGGAGGTTTATGCAAATGAATGAGATTTATTTCCGTTATCTCCATTATCATCTGTTCTAAAACACCTTTTTTTGGTGATGATTTTCATTTTGATGTCCATTTAGTAAAAATATGCCTAATTGTATGTATTATATAGTTGTACTGATATTATTATTACTATTACTGTTATTATTAATGTTAAATATACACATATTCACTTTAATTTATTCTTTTCATCTAATGAACTAATACTGCTGGTTGGTAAAGAGGGTTCAGAGCTGAATTCTGTCGGTCACACTATAGACGAGTTCAAGTTCTTAACAAATAAGAGGATACTTACATTCATCCGACTTGTTAAGTTCAATCTCCATATGTAAATGGTTTCAACCACACACTCACTGTACAGTAGTACATTTAAGAGTTATTGAGTTGCATAGTAATATCACTAAGCCCTATTAGAATAAATATTCAGTAAATTTTATACTTGGTTATTTAAAAATGCCACTTTGGAATCGTGTGCTCATTAGTGTCTGGCTTCGAAAGGAAATAAGAATTCCCGAATTTTTTATTAGATGTTGTAACCGCTGGGGAAAATTAAGTCGCGTGTGAAGATGGGTATTCAGCAACAGCACTGGATGAAGTTTGCTCCATATCATGAACTAACAGAAGTGGAAAAACCTTAATCTCTGAATTCCAACTGAGTGGTTCAATGGCAACGTACTGGCCGCGGAACCTGAAGTCCCTGGGTTATGAGTTAGGAGTTTTACACTAACCGAAACAGCCTTAGAATGAACCTATAAACCTACAAATTGAATTTGAAAAGTAGATTGACTTGTGAATCTTTACAGTTATAGCCACATTATTGAAAATATTACTTCTTGTACATTAATATTTCCCCCTAATTTGTTCAAACTCATTGATTCTTTTTGCCTTCACATCAGCAGACAAAATGGGTCCAGTGCTCTTCCAAACACTACTGAAACTGTTTTGCGTACTCTGTACAGAATAACTGATTCACATGTGGTTAGTGGGAAATAACTGAAAGCTTTAAATTTCGTTGAAAGTTTACTGAAACGGATGGAAAAGTCAGGTTTACAGTTTACTCAACCAAAAATAACAGTTAAGAACTAATATGCTGTTATTAGAAGAACTAGATTGAAAGCTTTTGCTTACCGTACGAGAAAATTTATTTGCTAAAATAACCTAACTTTTGTGTCTATTGTGATGACTAAGAATCCAACTTCTTAGGCTTCAGCCAGGTATTTTCATACAACAATGAGTTCTAACAGCAAAAATCTTTTAATTATGCGTTACTTCGCCACCTCTACACTCATGAATACATCAGTCGATGTTTGTTGCGAATGGTCGATGATAATTTCTTAAACCAATCGTGATATGAATAGTAATATGGTTGTATAGTTGTATAGTATGTAGTTGTATTTCTCTTGGATTAATGTCGAATGTTTTTCTCGACGCTCTTTATTTGTAAGAACATTATTGAGCATGGAAAACGGAGGTTATATTCAGAGGAATTCTCCATAACGTCATATATTTTTGCGTTTATTTCCTTATTAAAATTGGAAATATGAAGCCCGTTCCTCTAAGATAAATGGAGTGATTTTTGATATATGTTCGGTCATAAACAATAATTGACTACGTAATAATAAGAAAATAAATGAGTATTGATAGAAACGAAAAAAGGAATAGGTGTATAAGGTATACTAAAAGTTAAATCATGTTGACCGCCACGTTAATGAAAGTGGTAGAACAAATAATTTTGAATAAAAAGGTTAGGTTTCCAAAGATGGATTACAATCGCTTCTATCATGTGAAGTAAGTGAGTGCGTAATACATGTGGTAAACTAATTGGAATATCATGAATAATTTCGAAAGTTCCACTCGTATCGACTTGATATCCCGCGTCAAATAGGTGTGCACGCATTATTATTATTATCATTTGTCCCTTAGGTTCATAGTGGAACAAAGAGCTTCAGTAGCACGTCTCCATTGCACTCTATTCTCTCCAGTCTTTCAATTTGACACCACAACTATCAACAAGCTTTCATTTCTTCCCCGCACTATCTCCTTCATCTCACCCTCTCTACGGACACCCAACTACTCATTTTCCCCTTTGCATTCCACTCGTCAGCATGGCCTGACCTGGTTCGTGATGGCCTCAAATGGTCATCTCAATGTATTGTCGATTCAATCCATCTCCACTTTCTTTTACATATTCCTTGGCCAGTAGGTAGTTGATTGGTTCGTTGCCAGCCAGCCAGCCAGCCAGCCAGCCACAGTTCCTTGGTGCTCATTCTTATCATCCAGACCACCTGGTCGTCAGTTGCGATTAAGCATAGGTGGCAGCTGTCGATGAATGTCTGCAGTTTCTTGTAAATGATTTTCGTGATACGCCAAATCTCTCAACCATCACATAGAACCACTGAATTGACTCACGTTGGTGTTGAAAATCCGGATACTGCTCACGCTTTCTGCTGAGTGGAGTGGAGTGCAGTGGAGTGCAGTGTGGTGTGGTGGATCTCCATACTGATTTCAGGTTAATCGGGGCGTGTCTCGATGTCTTCCCGATCCTGGCTCTGACATCCTCATCTGTGCTGCTGCCAGCACCTGTAGTTGAGAGGATGCTGCCCTTCCTAGGTAGGTGAAAGAGACAACTTCCTCTGGATGTCTGTCAATCATGGTGATTGTTGCTTCTTGTTGTTGTCGTTATGATTGTTGATTGGGTGTGTCCATCACTTCCATTCTCTCTACGTTCACCTGAAGGAAGTTTCGTCTTCCTCCGCTGCCTCACCTCACCTCGCCTCACCTCACCTCGCCTCACCTCACCTCACCTCACCTCACTTCACCTCTTCTTCCAGCGTGTTGGTTTTCGTGTCTACATATTCGAGTTCATGCGACACTAGACACACATAAATCATCATCTTCGAAATCGAAATCTCCTTCTGGACTCTCTCCATCCATCAAACAGCGTATGCCCATCTTCTCACTGCTCACACTTGTCTGTTGCGTGATCCAGTCCAGTCCAGTCCAGTCGGGTCAATCACAATCAGGAATATTGTCGGTGATAGTGGGCTGCAGCCTTATCTTACTCCCATCTTAACTTCAAAGGCTTTATTTGATCTTCTCATTGTGAATCACTTGGCATGTAGCATCCTGACACAGTACTTAGCTGTTGAATGAGATTTATTAATGTTTTTGGCAGTGAAAGCGAAGTATTGAATCAGCTGCCTTCCAAATTACTTTTCTGTGCTAATGACGCTGTTGCAGACCTTTTCAAAATCGACGGAATTTAAATAGTGATTTGACTGCGTAGTGTTGCAATTTGATCCGCGAGTGTTTGGTTCTTTTTGAATCGAGCTGGTCACTCTGTTTTGGTCCTAATCCTGAATCCAGAGCATCCCTTAGTCTCTCAGTATCATGTGGCACAGCACTTCATTGTACTTTATCCTAAACTTTCCTGTATGTCGCAGGATTTGTATTCACATGGTTACATTTGTTTCGTGTTTCTCAGCTGCAAAATACGTTCAATACGTTAGACTGTACTATGTTAGCTTCTTTCAAGTTATTCTTCATCTTAGACTGACGTCAGTTGGAGGAACAAAGGAAACTCGGGAGCACTGGACAGCTGTTTCATCCTAGTATTGGATTCCTCAGCAGTGCTCACCCACGACTCCGCCGGGAATGGAACCCGTGACCTTCAGGTTCCGTGGCCAGCACGTTACCGTTGAGCCACTGGGTCAGAATTTATTGGTCCATATTTCCAATTTTTGTTAGCTCACGATATAGAGCAACCGCCACACAATGTCATCGCTGAATAACTGTCCTCACAACCATCAGACTTCTTTGACAATTTTGCGTTTTTTGTACCTTGCTGGTGAGGTTCATTGATTTTAAAACTGTACTGAAGTTTTTCCATGAGAAAAAGTTAAATTTTGACTAAAAAATATTTACCCAGGCTATCTAGTAAGTATACTACTATGATGTTTACCTGAATGAAAGACAGACGTACTTAAGAATCTAACTGACCCAATGAAGCAAAATAATTTGATGCATAAAATACCATGCAATGACTGTGAAGTCAAGTACATGGGCCAGACTAGTTAGTCGGGGTCATTTAGAATAGCGGAAGCTGCGAATTTAACTAAATATAGAATAATAGACCATAATAAGATCAATAATCTTGAAATACACTCGACTATTGGAATGTATGCATTAACACACAACCACACAGTAGGATAGAACAGATAGGAAGAGTTCGATTATGGATTCTTTGTTCACCGAATCAACATTCAACACATGTAATAGGAATAACGCAACACATATGCTAAAGATATGAAAAGTTTTATCACTTCTAAAGTAAAGAATGCAAAAGGAGAGTAATATAAAAATCAAGTGTCGAAAGTTGTATGATCACACTGATATGATTATGAGTAATAATAACGTCGTCATCAAGTCAATAATACTGCATCACACTGTGTGTTATAGATCAAAATAAACAAATCTAATATGGAATTAAGTCCTGTTGTATCTTTAAAAAATCTTGAATTCCAAAACACTATCCTCTCCATCCTCATTCCTAATCAAAATCATAGTTCTTTTCTGTTCTTATCTGACGAAAAACCGAAACCAGCAATATACACAACACTAAATTAACTTTCTGGAAGCTTATCATATTAGGATGATTGTCAACTGTTGTTGGCTTTTAGCTAATTTCTATTCGTCTCACACTGCCATACCTTCCGCTCCCTATCCCTATAGTCTGATGATGTTCAAAATAATAAAATAAACTTTTCAGTGTCCTACTGTAAGAAATCAAGAAGTTCTTCAACTGACATGAAATTCCTAAGTGAAATAAACAACTTTCACGATTTAGATTTTACAGAAATTATTTTCAGCTACTAAAAATATTTTATAATCAACATAGCATCATTAAAGTCTTCTGTTTCAATGATCATTAATTTCATGATTTAAAGATGATACATCTTTCTTATTGAGAAATAAGGATGAAGTATTCGAAATCGCATGAAAAACCAGATGATTTGATGCTGATTTATACCAACTAGTTGCCTCTGAAATCAATTTCATGAATAACTAAGCATAATTCATTGATATAAACACTAATCGTTTTCCATTTTAGTCTGTTTATTAGAAATATCACTCAGTGAAACAGTAGCATTGACCAGTAAATGCTACTGTTTTACTGTGTGATATTTCTAATAAACAGACTAAAATGGAATAACACTCGACCACAGTGCCCAAGTTTTACATCTCGCTTGAGTTGATTGCATCTCTGCAGAAATCCTTTAAAATATGATCAATTTGCTAATGATCAACAAATTGCACTCTTCACGTCGACATTTCTCACAGTTGAGGAGTGCTATTTCAGCAAGGTTTTCGGTAGATGTCACTGAGCAAAGATTACAAGGTGTGATCTTTGATATAAAATTGTCATGAACTATCAAAATACACTAAAACTGAACAACTTGAATAGTTAGACACTAATCAAAGTTATCTTCAGAATTCGTTAAGCAACCAAATCAACGTGATCTAAACACCGTGAAGCCATTTCTCTTGTTTGCCGCTTATCTTATCAGTGATGTACACGGAGAAATTCAGCTCATACAGATGAATTTGTCCAGATCATTTGGATTTGGCTGGATGACTTGCATGGACTGGCATACGTAAAACAGGATGATAAATTTGAGAATGATGTACAAATTGTTCGGATACACCACTTGCTGGTGAGCTCGGTCTCAAAACGTGCGAAATTTCCTTACAGTGTTCAAATCACTACAATCTGGCTACCTGCTGAAATCTAACTGTTCAGGTTGTTCAGTAGTAGTAAAAATAACTCTTAGTTAGTTTTACAGATCATGTCTAACTGAATCATTCAGGTCATATGGGTAGTCAACCAAAAAGAGATGTTGTTGTAGACTTTTAACATGGACCCAGCTTTCAAATTTTGACCAATAATATGAAGACATAAAAAAATGTATGATTTGGAATTTATCCTATGTGATAGACAATTCATTAGCCTGACTTTTTATTCATAATAAATAAGCAATAAAACAGGAGATTGTCTTAATGCATAGATGAACTGTTAACACAATTACTGTGAATTAATAGCCACTTCCTTTTATCAAATTTAGAACTGTACATTTTCAGTTAGGAAAATAAATTCGTTAGTGATATAAATTAATCAATGGAAATATTAAAAGGCAATATCATTATATTTTTTTTATTACAATTTGATGAACAAAATTTCTATGTTGATAAATAACGAACAGATTTGAAATTCCTTGTAATGATGTAGCATTCCTAAACATATGAGAAGTTAATCTAATTGAAATTAACAGTTCATGTTGTTAAGATTCAGTATGAAATGTGACTCAGAAAATGTTACAGATGGTTTCGTTATAAGTGAAGGATGCTAGACTTTTAAATGGTTAAATTTTAAAGAATATGATAAGAAAGGTAATCAATTACGACTTGATATAACAAGATAACCCAGTTACACAGTAAATATTCATCTAAAATTGATGATAACCTATGTCACTAGAAAAAAGTGATTAATCTTGGTTGTATTGTGTTCTCTGACCTGGGTTGTTTAATCGTGAAGCTTTCATCGCCTTCCTAGACGACATCATCACCACTAACTTCAGTATGAAGTGAGCTGTCAGTATCTCCCGTGAGTGATTTAGTGCCTTGCTCTGACGATGTGGTCTGTGATTGATTGTTCCCTTCGATTGTTGTGTCTTGACTGTACAGATTTTCCTGATGGCTGTCCCTCTGCCTGACATCTGATCTTTCTATCATTTATCATCTTCCTTATTGGCTGATAGATTAGATCTATGTCTATACATCTGTTGATTGCTAACTGACTGACTGACCTGAATACCAAGCTTCTAGGAACTCTCTCATATTCTTTGTGTTTCCTCTCTCTCTTCAACATTTCTAAATTGTTGAAATTCAATTCATGTCCATCATTGTTATCCACATGCATTGAAATGAGTGATGAAATGTCTTAACGTTTATTGGCAATTGGTGTTCATGTAGACGAAGGTGAAGAGGGCGGCCACTTTGTATAATGTAGTGTTGACTACAGTTATTGCAATTGATTTTATAAATGATATTCGGTGTGTTTTCTTTGGTTGTCGCATCCTTTGGTCTGCATAATAGTGTTTGGAGGGAATTTGTTGTTTCATGAGCCACTCCAATTCCAAGCGGTTTCAGTAATCTTGTTGTGATTTCTGATATATTCTTTAGGTATGGTATAATGATGCGTTGCCATACAAATATATTCTGTAAAATTTTACAGAAATCACTCGAATAAATTTAAGAGAACAGTTTATCGCTGAACACACATCTAATGGAAGCTGTGGTTTTCATTGTCTGTATGTCTAAAACTCAACCCGATATCTCCATCATTAACTCATTATGATTGTTGTCATGAAAATGTAACCAGTTAATGCCTAACACTCTGTTACACGTTTCACCTCCATTCATATAGCTACAAATATATATATATGTATATATATATATATATATATATATATATATATATATATATAAGAGAGAGAGAGAGAGAGAGAGAGAGAGAGAGAGAGTTAAAGAAACTAGAAATGCTTGTGAACACATCAAATTACTGCAGAACAGTTGTGCAGTTCGCGGTAGATTTATATGATAATTATTCATAAACTACTGATAATGTTATAAATGCATGAATAGGCAACCAGTCAGTAATTCATATAGATCTGTAGTCCTTAGCACTTAGCACAGATAAAGGTTTATCGATCAAATTTAAAAAACGAGGTCACTAAGCGAGGTGATATGGTACTGAGGCTAAGTCTAAGACTTTAAGGCTGAGCGATGAAGGTTTAGATCACTGACGTAACACAAATTTCCTGATGGTTTCAGATACACCTCGCTGATAGGTGCCAAGAAGTCTACAGCTTCTCACCAACTGACTCCAACTGTATAATACCGAAATTCTATTTATCCAATAGTAATTCCCATAAAGTGAATCCACTCACTGTGTAATATATGACACTTGAAGTCTTAATCACAGCTGATCTGCACCCTTAAACTCATATCACAGTTTATAGATATGTTGTTGCAGTCCATAAAAATTCACTACTTCATTGGTCTTGATGATCAATAATTTTCTTTCTGGAAGAACATTTTCATTTAAGCTTTAATAACGAAACATGAACAAGTTAACTACATATTTCCTATCCTTTATAAGTAATACATTAGTGATGTTTAGTTTTGCTGCATAGGTAGTGAAACACCCTTTATATACAAGGTTTCCGTAAACTGTTCCCATACGTGTGATAGAAATGAGACAAACAGATAAATAAGATTCCATTCACTACATGACATAAGTTGTTTCTGCTGCATCCAATGTTGGTAACAAGATAGGAACAGTTGACTGAATGTGACACACTGTTTTCCTTACATTCTTAAACCTTATTTTGTACAAAGAAATTGGCATTGTAATACTTTCCAAAAGTTTAGTGCTTCACTTTTAAAAGATTGTTTAGTGTTTGTAGTGACACTAAGAATATTGCAGTATACAGTAACTGAACAAAACGCCATGGATTACAGGTAAAAACATGGATAAGATTTCAATGATATTTGTGTATGGGATATAAGATGGTAACTAAAGGAGTCAGGTTAAACTGCTGTCAATTAGATTAACTTCAGTCTGTAGCAAAGATGTTACGAATAACATTATAAGCAAAAACGTTAAAGTTGGTATTAGCGATGATATGTAAAAATAAAGCAGTAAGATGATTCACTGTTCTTTCAACTTTCAAATTTCGTCATGGACGTTTCATCACCTGGTGAAGTGACTGAGTGAGTAGCAACAAACAGGCGAACGATAATGGCGCAATGAGACACTTAGACTGGATACGAATAGTGACTTTTCCCTATCAGAATCTTACACTTCGCTAAGCTATGAAAATCGGAAGAGAAAGACTGACCTGTGACTGTAAAGAAGATTCTTTTGATCGACAAAAATACATCATTTATATACAGTTTTCATGAATACATAAAATTATTAAGCCAAAATCTGGATATTTATATCGACTGGACAACTATAAACAAAAGTTGTCCAATAAGGTATTTCCTGACCACACAGCAATATAAAACAAAGGTTTAAATTTAAAACTTCCATCTCAGCGATTGATGACCTGAGGATGTCATTAAATCTGATGATGAAACGTCTACAACATAGTATAAAACCTCAGAAAACATCAAACCACCATCATACTCATCCTCAGTTACAAATCTTTTACATCACAAGACATCATCATTATTATTTTATTATTCGTCCCTTGGGTTCATAGTGAACCATATGGTTTCAGCAGCCTGTCGCTATTTCAATTCATTCTCTACAGTCTTTTCAACCTGGCTCCACAACTGCCCACAAGCTTTCATTTCTTCCTCACACAATCTCCTTCATGTCACCCTCCTCTCGAACCCCCAACTCGTTGCTTCCCCTTTGCATTCCACTCGGCGGCAAGGCATTGTGTGTGATGTCCACAAACCGTCTTCTAAGTGCACGTCCAATGTAATCCATCTCCACGTCCCTCCGCATGTTTGTTGGCCGATAGGTAGCTGGCTGGTTCGTTACCAGACAGCTATCCACAGTTCCCTGTTGCTTATTCTTATTATCCTGGCCATCTGATCTTCAGCGTCAGTATCGAGTGAGCTTAGGTGGCGGCAGCTGCTGATGATGCTCACAGTTGTCTGTTGCATGATCCAGTCGAGTCGACTACAGTCAGGAAGATCATGGGTGATACTAGATGACAGCCTTGTCCTCATCCTTTCTGTCTTCACTTCGAATGCCTTACTGGGCTTTCCATTGTGAATCACTTAACAAGCACCATCATATAGCACATAGCTGTTGAATGAGATTGATAAGTGTTTGTGGTAGTAAAGCATAGTTTTGAAGTAGCTGCCTGCCAACTTACTTCTCGGTGCTATTGACACTGTGGAAGGCCTTTTCAAAATCAATGGAGTTGAAGTAGTTTGTTGACTTCCATCATATATTGTGTTATATGACGTTGCGTAGCGTTGTAATTTGGTTTGCGCATGATTTGTACTTCCTGAATCCAGCCAGTCAGTCTGTTTTGGTCGTAGTTTTGAATCCAGCGCATCCTTTAGTCTCTCCAGGATGATGCGGCATAATATTTTGCTTGGGGTTGACAGCAGCATGATTCTGCGTCAGTTTTTGCAAGGACTTAAGTCTCCCTTTTGTGGGAGTTTGGCAAGATAGCTATGACAAAAATTGCTGTCCAACACAGTGTTCAGAACACTGAGTCTGCACAACACTGAAGATAAGGAGATAGTCATAATCATAAATACCTGCACATTCTTTTTATTACTGTTTGTTTCTTGAATATATAAAGTACCACTTAGGATTTTAAGGTTAGTTTGAACTCAAAATCTGCTTTATTTTGTGTGAATGATTCCACTTTCGTATGATTTAAATCATTTTGAGACAAATATAGAACCATTTCAGCGACAGTAAAGAACAATGATAATAGCTAAGGAAGGTAGTTTAAGTAATACTGTTTTCACTGAGTTTATTGACTAACTACTTGAGTGTGTAAACCGTGACAGATTTCAATGATAAGTAGTCATATCTGCAGTACTCTTTATAGGAGTCCGCTGCAGATGCACAGGATAAACATATAAGCTTGATTCATATCAAACTACAAAAGCTTACTTCAGCATGCGGTCTGACATCACAAAGTTTTTTTGGTCAAAGGATATCGTTATTTAGAATTAAAATATCAAGCATAATTATCTTTGAGATGTACTACTACTCCGTCTCATGTTGATGTACTTACTGCGTCCAGCTTACAGATGAAACTTGATGAATATTTACATTAGGCTACAAGATAAAGGCATATACTAAAGTGAGTTCCGAACGAAATACGAAAGTATGAATCTGTCACCTGCTATTATTAACCAGAGTGATCCACCTTTGTAAACTTTAATTCAATTCAAGAACAATCCAACGTGATTCCACTAGGCGAAACAGAGTCAGATGTGTTAAGTGTTGCTGAAGTAGACATGTTAGTTCCATTTTAGTGTGTTTATTAGAAATCTCACGCAGTGAGACAGTATTATTTACTGGATAACGTTTTGGACATAATTTATTGTCCATGTTCATATCATTTTAATAACTAAATAACATCTGTTTTTGGAATGAAGGCGCGTGAGCTCAATAAGTAAGCTTGGTAGCACACAAATTTAAACGGTATACAATCCTCAATGTTCATACATCACTTAGCAGTGCACACAACTTGTTATATGAGGTCATGAGTATGCCAACAACTTTACAGTAACACAGTCTCGTAACAGGCGGCATCATAAAATGAAACTACCAATTAAAGTGAACAGGGCAACAGGAGGAAATGTCTTCATATGATAAGTAACTTGACCCCAGTATTTGCGAAAATAAAAATCAATTATCTACTGATAATAACAGTAATATATTTGGTTTGTTGCAGATCATAATTTCGCTTACAGTCAAGAATTCTCAGAATGTGATATTGTATTAATTTACTCATCGTACAACATTTATCGAATATATATTAACAATGATGCTGGTTAACAAAATATAACGAAGAATAACAGAATTGCTGAAATGATCATTGATTCCGGGGTCATGATAACTCTTCACTGGCACAAGCTTGATTGATAAACCTATGGCTAACATTATTTCCCTCACACTATAGTCAAGCTAAATGAGGTATGGTTGAATTTTTGTATGTAGCTGTGCTTAGATAGAGTTTAATATATTTGCTTGTTGTCAGTCCTAAGGACAGATATGGTAAGAGGTGCGGATGCAAGGGATATTTGTTATCAGGTGAAATATTCTTATCCAGCTGCCTACGAGAGTTTCTACATCCATCCACAACCACATTTGCCATTACTGTTAGTGGTGAACCACCAGATCCACTAACAGCCTTCAAATGCCTATACAATACGACATATTCCTCTTTCGCAGAGTCCAGGAAAGAATAAGAGGGAATAATAAGCATATATAAAACACAGGAATTAATAAAAGGTAAGAGTAAAAGCTGAGTTATGCCAGACAGACTGGGCTTTTCATATGAAAGGTCAAGCGAAGGATTTTCCTAGATATGGGTAACACGTGAAGAGAGAAATAAAGATCATAAGAAAATCATAAGCCAACATGGATCATGCTTGTTAGATTCTCTACAACACTGCCGTTTATAAGACAACAGACATGGAAACAAACCAATTTAAGAAGGCGTTTTTCTCCTGTCATGCCGAAACTAACCATCTGATACGTGGAGGGATTGAGGGTAAGGCCATTTCAGAAGACTAGTGACCAGTTTCAGTTAAGAAGTTACTAAACAGAGAACAATCTGAAGAAGAGATAACCGTCATGGACACCGTTAGGTCATCCTCATGCCTAGCAAACATAGTTTTATTTGAGATGGGGAGGTTATACATAAAAAAGAGAAGCGAAAAAGGGAACGAATAACACCTTTAGGCATACCGGCTGCACTGAGTAGCGAAGCAGCAATGAAAGCTGTTCAGATTTTCTACTGAAAACACCTCTACTCCTAAGGACACATTTTCAATGCAGCAATTAACAGATACTTTTCATTTGACCTTTATCCTTTAGTCGAATACAGATGAGATCATTTCCAAAGGAAGCTTCCTTCCTGAAAAAGTATTCACAGACTAATAGTGTGAAAAATTTGTTCAGTTTTATAACACCTAATTTATTTTGGATTCACTCATATGTAATACTTGCGCTCCATATATGAATAAATGAAATTTACGTATACAGCACTGCTTAGTTTCAATAGGTCACCAGCTGTATTCATCATGTTATGGCTAACGGTACTGCAGGTTTTTCTAAGTTGAAGTACATTATGTGGGATTTGAGCCAAGAACCTACTGTTACATGTTAACCATTTGAACCAAAGACTTATATCTCCACAAATCAATCAATATTCATTTTTCACTTTGGTTACTTCTCCTACACAAAACACTTAACTTAATCTTCAAATGATCAACATTATTCCCCTCCTTCCTAGAATAATACTACAGACTAGCTAAGATAGAGAAATCAACTACCTGTCTACTTCATTTTCAATCATTGAACTAAGTGTGCACATATAATGGTAACGAAAGTGGTGATTGCAATTTGAAAAGACAATACACCATGTGACAGTGTACATGTATCCATTTTGTGCATTTGCCTCCCTCACTTAAAAAAAGATGACTTCATTAGTTCAACATGGCAGATATTCTAAGTTTCGCAATTGATTGAAATATTTAATGAATGTTTCGTTGTCGGAGTTAACTAACTTTTTTCCGCAAACTTTCTTGAATAAGTCAAATTGCATGTGATAGATAAAAGTGCTCATGCACTCAGTAATTACCAGTTTCAGGTTAGTATTCATCATGGACTCTAGTCGGAAGAACATTAGGTGCGGCTACTCACTGATGATATTGGATCGAGATAGCGCTATATCGTGCACTGAAAGAAGCAGAAAATATAGCTCAGCTGCTCAATCGTAACATGCTGGTCTCGAAAACTGAAGGTTCTGGATTCAGTCCGTGTTGGGGTCATGGGACGAAACACCTGTCCAGTGCTCCAAGGTTCTCAATGTTCCTCCAACTACGGTCAATCTTTGATGAATATCAGCCTAAAATTAATAGATCCTCAAAAGCTGCCAAACTGATTTCCCGGTTTACTTTGTTACTCACCGGATATATAGCATCTTACGGTTGTATTACAATACGTTTTCTGTTTTCATTGCACAATCAAACCAAGGACTTATATAGGCAGCGGAAAATCATCTTTATTTATAGGCTTAACGACATATTCACCCTACAAATGACCTTGAAAAAGCAAGTATCACATGAGATTACATTTCTATTTCAAGGTCAAGAAATATAAAGAAAAGCATTTCGGAACCATGGCTACTGGACAAGTTCAAGTGCATACTTGGGATTCTGGTACAGATCAAACTACTCTTATCATCACTTTAACCAATCATTCCAGACAAGCATGAAAGTTCGGATGAGAATAGAAAACTGTACATTCAACATCAATAAATATCATTCAGTAGATGAAAAGGAGATTGAAGATGGATTTAACCTATTATATGCAGGAAAAAAAATTACATTCCTTTCAATTTTCAATCTCTTATGAAGTTATAAATGTATTAATTAACAAAACCAACATAAAACTAACATTTACTATTCCCTTCTAATTTGTTTACGAAAAACAACTACATAATTTAACACACGTTCTCTTACCTGTCCATCATTTTCCCTATGGCATATTTCATCCCTTTGCAACATTTTTTTCTTATATATTGTTCATATTTCGTCAATGAAAAGTAGAATAACGCTTAACTCTTCACCTGGATTAGAATTAAATGAGATGTGAATTTCAACAGACCTTTTACTAGTAGTTTCTGTGCACTCTTAGGTAAATGTTTGAGATACAATGTGACAAATGGATTATGAGAAAATACACAGATATGTCTTTTGTTTATCTATCAATAGTAAAATATGCTTAAGATGCACACATAAAATTATTTTGACTTTTTTATGATTTGAAAACTTGGAATGCTAAATTCTTACATAGCTGGTAGTTGAAAGTAAACGCTTGGATGATTTTTCTCCACCTACTTTTATTTGTTAACTTATTGTATTGTCGATAGGAAATAACTAGGTGTAATAACAAACAAAAATCAATGCCCCGATAGTAAGTGGCTAAAAGTGATAGCCAACTAAAATGTTTTACATGTGTTACAATTGATAACTGCACAAACTGAGTATCATAGAGAAAACATGCATAGAACTGACGAGTACCAAGGACGACGAAACTCTGCTATGAGCTTCACTACGGAACACTAGCGAATTCCATTACTTTGACCTATTGTATACTTATTCTTCTGTAAGGCTTTATCAAAAGATTTGACAGACAGACATAGGTTGTTCATTACATAAAATGTCTTTGAGTAGAGACATCAGCCACGACTGCTTGCAATTATTTAATAAGGATTTTATTGTTACTAACAAGTAGTTTAGTTGAAATTCGTAAAATATTTGATCACTAGATTCATCGGCCTAAACATCGGAAAGTATTTCTGATTGCCACTTTCTGTAGAATCTAACAAGATCTTTCAGTATCTTTCATTACATACTCTCTCAGGATGTTAACAAATACTTAATGCTTGAAATTCGCTTAAAAAGGCTTCCTGTTCAGAAGTGTAGTATTTCAGTAAAAGATTACCTCTACATGAATAACAAGTGTCCAATAAGTTCGGAGTGAACGATATTTCATGTGTAAAACAAAATAAAATACCTCCCAGCAAAAAAAAGTCATATTTGTAGTTAATTTCAGTAAAAACCTCACTTGTCGTTAATTGGTGACTGAATAGTCATCAGTTTCATATTACCCAGGTCTAAGTAATAACTAAATTCTACCAATTATTTTTCATTGTGGCGACCAAGCTAGGCAAATTGACATTGCAAATCTCGTTGATTAGTACCAGGCGCTTTCTATCAACCATCAGAAACTCCTGTCTGACTTAAGTTTCGTGCATATTGGCACTCGTCAGTAAGGCATATCTGACATATCACGGGAATTGATTTGCCATGATAGATTCGAAACCTCATCTGCAAAGGTTGCATTCACCGAGGTTACCACTAAGCTATTCACTCTGGTATTGACACCATATAGAAATGGATTAAGTATACTGATTAGTCACTGGAAAGGAAGAAAATGTACAATAATAATCGCTTTATTTCAAACAACTGGTACGACAATGTGGAATTCTCTAGATGTGATTTTTCAACAGATTTATTCCCAGAACAATACTTTCAGACAAAATGGTTATTGCATCTGTATGATGTTAGTAATGACAGTATTCAAGGCAATAATATGAAATCGCCAACTGGTTCTGGAATGGCATCCAGTTGATAATGAAGAATCAACAAAAATGCAACCGTAATTTTCGTGGTGGCCATTCACTCAGACGATATAAAAATCTGCAACTCAGGTTTTGTACACCGAAAAGTCTATTTCCATATAACGTAATATTTTTCCCTGCTTTGTTACTGACTTCAGTAATGGAGAGAGGGAAACGGTTTAAAAATGTGCAAGGGTATGTGATACGTTCAAAGGACATATTTATAGGATTAAAACAAATTGAAAGGAAAGAATTTGATGTAAAATGTCCGATGAATAAGTTTTGCAGCCTAAGGTTCAAGCAAACCGCCAATGGAATTTACTCAGATATCAAGTATTCTGTTTAAAAAATTTATACTTCACTAGATTTCACACTACCCTTCTTTTTATCCATTATCACACTGGGTCTGTCTGACATGATGATTTAAATCTTAACTGAAGCATGATAGTAACTATTTCAATACTTCACTTCGCTACACATAGAAGTACGCAACAAACAACCAAGCCATACGAACATACCAGTGTTTGAAAAGAACGATAAAATGAATTGTATGGTATGGATTCCGTTTTATCGCGTACGTTTTACGGGCTTGAAGGTTGTTAAAAGTCAATTATTGGAATAAGTAAAGGTAAACACGCTTCAGATTTGATATGCAGAACCATTTAGTGGGCAGTCAAAGATATTGATGTATAAAGTTGGAATAAAACACTTAAATACTAGGAGGCTGCACATAACGTTAAGATGATTATTCTACAATGATTTATTGTAAATCAGTTACAAAAATTTAGAAAAAGTAAGGCATAAAACAACTACAGAATGAAATCAAGCCAAACTCAAGAAGTTCTGGTCTATAATAAGACACACTAGATGAAATAAGGTTGATAACAGAAGTCCTTAACAATCTTATATGAACAACAAAGGCATTGACTGAACTCAACGTTGTCTGCGTATACGTACAGATTAAACTTTTGAAAACGTTTTTGCACTAAGTTTTCTTGCGTGAATTCTGATGTACAAGTTATAGTAAGACCTGGTTAGTAAATTCACTTGGGAGAAGAGTATAAAATTGATATGTATGCTTTCCCACTAGGCAGTACCTTATTGATGACTTCTAAAATGAAACCTCACAGTAATAAATAATTATCTGCTCAACATCATGATACTTCCTCGCTTATTAACTGATATTTCTTACAATGCTAAGTTATATTTTCATAATTATCTTCACAAACACTGGTTAATAATTACAATAATAATCAAATTAGGCTGAAGAATAAGGCCATATCAATGCACATATACCAGTATACTGGCTTTTATTCAACTGAGACAATCAGATATCACGCGTTCGATTACAAAACGTGATCAGAAATACCATGCAGGCTCCCTGATAAAAGAAGAAGCGGAAGAGTAAGTATAGCTAAATCAAACAACAGCTGCTGAAAACATTTTAAGAGTTATATTCATTAGATGTCACACACAGGGTAACAATATTGTTTATGGCATTACGTTTCTAACATAATTTATTGTCCACAATCACATCAACAAAACTACACAACTTTGAGACATCCTTTATACAGTCCTTATTTCCTCACCTCCTTTATAATGTGAGTAGTAGGATTTTCCATACATCACGAACAGGTGCTGAGTCATTCTCGTTGTGTGTATTAGGTGTTGGTTCGTTGAGTGGAAATTCAGTTATCAATCTCTCCTTCCACCTTGCCATGTTAGTTTTAAGGATTTTCATCCTGTCCCATTCTATCGTGTTGTTGTTTGTAATTGCATGCATAGCTAGGTGAGGCTTTCTTCTAAATTACTTATGTTGCTACAACCGCACTATAGTATGCTGCAACAACATAATAATTTCTAAATCGGACGAACGCGTCTCGGTATTAGTATTAAACAAATCGTATTGCGTTCAGAATGTTAAGGAACATATATAGACAGGACTAAACGGAGGAACTAAGAAACCAATGGATTCTATTATGGATACGATCTAAAAATCAACGGTGAATCTAATGCGCTATAAGAAGCCATTTCTAGGTGAGTCGAAAGACTTGATTAAATGCCAAAAACTAACAATCCCAGTAGAAATTATGATATCGTTAAAATTCATGGGCCAGGTTATTCTATTAAACCCATAGTAGAATTTAAACACACTCCTACTTATGTCTTATCTAAATATTTAGCGTTGGTACTAGGTCAGTTTACAAACCATTCTAGATCAAGACTTACTAACCTTATGACTCGAAACATAGATTAGATGAGAAACACTTGGATGACGATAAAAAATGGTTAGTTTCGGTTTGGTTAGCCTGTGTACCGAATAACGTGGCTGTAGAAGCAGTTAGAAGTGTGCTCAGTAATGACCACCAGCTATACTACGAACCAAGGTACCAGTTGACGATACAATGTTGAGTGTGCAGCTTTACTTAACTTCTGTTATTGGAGAATAGAAAAGAAAACAATATGGAAGTTTAGATGCCAGTGTCCACAGAAAACCTTCATACTTGAATGGTTACGTAGACTTCCAATCATCTCACCCTATGTCAGTTAAACCAGACTTGGTAAAATGTCTGTTACAAGTCCAGAAAACTAACTAGTAAGACAGAAGATCTAAGATGTAGGAGTAAATCTTGGGGGCTGCGGTAGATTGTTTAGTCTCTTTACTAGACAGTCTATATAGTTCCAATCTTCTCTCCTTCATTTCGACAATGGCAGTAGAATTTTTCATATATTTGAAATAGGTGCAGAATCATTTCCGTTGGGTGTATTTGGTGTTGGTCCGATAGATAAAGATTCGGTTATGAATCTCTCCCTCCACTCAACTAAGTTAGTTTTCAATACTGTCGCTCTACCCCAGCCTACTATGTGATTGTGTGTATTTGCATGCAGAGCTATGGTCGAGCTCTTCTCTAAATTTCTCATCTTATTAAGATCTACTAATCTTGATGTAGCCAAGGTTTTGTGCTCTGTTATTCTAATCCCCTATGATTGACTACTTTCATCTATGTAATCGACCTAGCAATCATTGCAAGGGATTTGGTAAACCAAGTTTTTTGTTTAATTGCACCGATAGGATCTTTTAAACTACAAAACTTGTTTCTGAGCCAGTTTGTAGGTTTAATTGCCACTGTAATCCCAGTCTTATAGAGAACGCTTCTGATATGCCTAATTTTTAAGGTAACACAGTAGAGACTTTGACTTCTCTCCCAATTCTGTTGCCATTATTACTATTAGGAGTAGAATTATTATTGATAACACATATGTTACTACTTCTACTATTGATATTTTTCTTTTAATTTCTTATGAATTTCCTTATAAATTTAGGCGGATAGTTGTTGAGACACAAGGTATTCTTGATATGTCAAATTTCTTGTCGTAGATTTTCTGTTCTACTAGTAAGCTTTTTTACTCTGTCACTTAGGTATTTAATTAAGCCTACTTTAATTGAGATCAGGTGGGAGGATCTAAAGTTTTCGTGTAGACACTAGTCCCTAAACTTCCAGCATTTTCTCATTGAATCTTGTAATCCAACACTGCTACCCCACCTTCATCACTTCCTGAGTCCCAGGTAAATTCGACTGCATTAACTGCAGAATGTACATGTACCAACAACCTATTGATAGATTCCGATTTCAGTAAGTGTTATCTACATAGAAGAATCTTATTTTTGGAGTAGGACTAAATTTTTGAAGGCCCACGCGTTCCCAACTATCAATAAGGGATATTGGTGATCCCATGGCAAACCCTTCAGTCTGTTTATATATTTTATTTTGAAACCTAAAAACTGTAGATGTTAGGCACAATTATACTCCTGGTATGATTTACTCGATCAAAACCTTAGTTCGATGCGCAAGATCGAAGACTAGAAACCAGGTACATTAAGGACACCTTAATCATCAACAATTACCGACGGAAATTAACTGGAAGGTTCTTGGGCGATTGTGAGAAAAATATGGCCAATATTAGCATCACAGCTCTCAATATTATTAGTAATAATGTTGACAATAATAGCAGGAATGCTATGAAGAGAGATTTCAAAGAAGATTTCTCAGAAACATTATGTTGGGTTCTCATCTAGGAAGGAATATCATGGCATTCGAACTAACCAACTCACTTAGAAATAACGTTCGTAGAATAAAATGTTCTACTGATCCAATTAGGCGGAATAATTTAGTTTAGAATATACCATGCAGAGACTGTGAGTCTAAATTGGCGGATCAATATAGTCAACCACCATCAATTAGCCTATATGAACATAAAAGGATAGTGAGCTGAAAATTGGTAGATCCTAGTAGGATAAGTAATTTAGAGGAAAGCCTCACCCTAGCTATGCATGCAATTACAAACAACAACACGATAGAATGGGACAGGATGAAAATCCTTAAAACTAACATGGCAAGGTGGAAGGAGAGATTGATAACTGAATTTCCACTCAACGAACCAACACCTAATACACACAACGAGAATGACTCAGCACCTGTTCGTGATGTATGGAAAATCCTACTACTCACATTATAAAGGAGGTGAGGAAATAAGGACTGTATAAAGGATGTCTCAAAGTTGTGTAGTTTTGTTGATGTGATTGTGGACAATAAATTATGTTAGAAACGTAATGCCATAAACAATATTGTTACCCTGTGTGAGACATCTGATGAGTTAATTAAGATGGAATTACATTCCACTACAGTTATCATGTTTTACTCATATACTAGCTATTTCAAATAGGTATTCGCAACGGACTGACATCAGGTGGATGAGCGTTGGATACCTGGAAGTCCAGGATATCTGCTTTGTCTAAGTATGAGATTTTTTAGCAAAGCCGAGCAGCGAACTCATGACTTTCACATTTGGTGGCTCGTACGATGCCTCTGAACCACTGGATCGAAGTTCAGTAATCCACCATCTTGAAGTCAATCAATCCCCAGATACCTTCAAACTTAAGGTTAATAACTGATCAGTCAAATGCTAATGACACCTACTTTGTTCGAGTTTAAAGACAAATATTAGGTCCATATTTTGTACGAAAAACATTAATCAGTCTGCCTGTTTTAACAGAAGACTTGGAAGCTTTCCCAGTTAGCAAAAACTACTTACTAAATGTATGTTTAAGATGTAAAATATATGACAATTATCCCTGATAATAACGTTATGCATAGTGAAGTCTATTCTTCGGTTTCATTTCCTTTTGGGACATTGACAACCTCGAAATGTAGTACAGAATGCAACTTATAGAGGCTATTTATTTTATTCCATAAACTTTACCGGTATAGTTTTGTGCGACAACAAAAATATTGTCAAAAAATAGCTACCGAAATGATTCAGAAAAGACATAGAGTCCGAGAAAAGAGAAGATTTATCACAATAGATATTTAATTGAGTTGTGTATCGTACAAAATTGTCAACCATAATCTGATACTTTAGTCACATTTTTCTACAACCAGAGGATGACATACTCCATACAATACAACACCAGTCATTTTTGGCTTATAGTTCTTTGGTAGACATTTCTGGTGTAAAAGATATCGAAACAAATAGACTTTCTAAATAGATAAACAGATAAAACAATTCAGAATCTTTTACGAAAATTCATATGTTCAAGGTATTACAGTTTACAGCAGCACAAAAGAAGGAAATGAATAGATTTGGAAAATGTTGATCCAGCAGAAATGAGCGTTAGAAGAAAGACAATGGTATAAATACAGCTATGAAAGTGTTAACTGTTTCAAATATGACACAGAACGAATGAATATATATATATATATATATATATATATATATATATATATATGCATCACTTTATTCGATTGTAACCTATATCATCAACAGTTTCCAGTTATTGATCTTCAAGAACATGTGGACCTCACACAGCTCAAACCCTGAGCGAAAAGTTTCTTGATTGGTAACATATCTTCATTTGGCTACCGAAAAGTTTCTTCTCACCTAATCCTGCTCCATCTAACGTGGTGTTTCAACAAATATGGTGGTGTAATATGCAATTTATCTACAGCTACTTCTGTATGAATTAAGTACTTATGAAGTCAGCTACCTTGTTGATTTAATACCCAAGAAGAAATATCTCAGCCTGGAAACACATCTTCATCAGGGGCTACAAACCTTTTTGAATATTGTAACAGCTGTCATCAAAAAGTGTAGTCCCTACATGTCCTGTTTTAGAAGCGATACCTCGAAACCACAAAGTAAGAAAAAGCGAACTACTGCAAATTACACACCTCCGTGTTACAGTCGATGCAAGTTGACCGGTGCCAAATCGGTCAGTATAAACTGACTGGATCAATAGAAGGCGTAAACATGACCAGTATAATGGAATATCAGCCGAGAACCATATATCTATTATAGATAAATGCGAAACCTCAAAACCAAATGTAGTTGCCAACCTTTTGTGATATTTGATCGGAAAATGAAAACATTTCTACAAAACTTTTTGGTAAACTAAACAATTCATTATCATTTACTTGAAAGAAGAATTCTCATAACTGTGTTGAAGGTATTCGGTTGTATTTCCAAAACAGTTACAGTTGGTCAGTATTTAGATGGCGGTGAACGATAGTAAAAGTCAAATGAGTTTATCACTGGATGGTAACCAACATAAATGCCGATTCATTGCAATTTACTGAGGTCTTTACAGCGTGTTTTACAATATAGCTGTTTAGCTAGGCTGTAATAAGTCATTTTAGTATCAGTTTGTTGATTTTATGAAGGAGGAATATTAAACGTGGATTATCGTCGAGTAGCTTTCAGATATACAGACAAAATCATTGAAGAACCTTTCACAGATGTACATAAGTTCAAGTTGTCAGACTTCACTGTAGCATTAAAAAAACAACTGTACACAAAGTGATTAATATCAAAGTACAAAATGGTGTATGAGAGTGAGAGGGATTTGAAAACCAAGGTTCATAAACATGTTCAGACTTTTAAAGATGTCAAAAAGTGAAAATATTTGTGCCACTGTCAGCGATTTTAACCACATCACCAAGAGTCTCCATACATTGGCTTTGAAGTAATTTTCATTTCTTCCCACGAACTCATTATTCACTTTCTAGCCATTGTATATTTTTGAGATACTTTTCTGTATCAGGAATGGCTGAAACATTCAACATGCTTTCTTTAAGCTTTGAATACTTCGCGCTCTTTTTGGTTTTCGGTTTGCTTCAAAGTGCGCTTGAATTATATTGTTCGCAAACATTCGTCATTTGACTTTTTCAGTACGCATTGTCGTTAGTAGAATTACCAGCAACGGGTACTGGACCTATAGCATACGCGAACGAATGCATTCCCTCACATCGCAGATCTATTAAAACCGATAATTCTGCTAACAAACTAAAATTCCTACTATCTCTAGGACCTCAGCCATGCAGTATATATCTTCTTACATGACTCAGATAAACAGTTGGAGAATTCACAGATGGGTATCAGTCTTCGTCTGATTACCTTTGGTCTTCTTCAAGCCCAATCCGTGTGGATAACATTCTACACCGAGGTAAGTAGTCCATGGGACTGGACAATATCTATCCAAGCAACTTCAGTCAGTGAAGACTCACAATCTCACTGACCTACTTATCTGCCTAGTAACACTACACCTAACATTGACATTGCTCAAATGGTGATTCTAACATGCTCTAACAATGCTATGAAGACATCTGTCTTTGAAAACATATAATCTTTTCATATCTTTCATTTCCAGCTACTATGTTCCAAAGTCGTGTAATAGGCTTGACTGGACTGCAGCACACTATGATCATTCTTCAACAGATAGTTGGATATCTCGCTGGTGCCTCAGGTGACGGAAGTCGGCAGATGCCAAACGGGTCTCCTGTATTCCAGCTGAGATTGCGTCACCAAATGGTCCAATCTGGATGCTTCATGAAGAGATCAATCAATAATAAAATGAATTTCACCTTGACTGGTCACTGAAGAGTCGTCAATTTCATGCAGTCGGTGCCTAAGTGCTGACCGAATTCATTGAATATTCTTGCTATCTGAGCATCTAGCTAGGAGACATCATCGTCCACTTTGATTGATGTAACATGGGTAAAATCGGTCAGCAGGAAATGCTACCTCATCTAAGTGTCCTGCTTGTTGGCACTCTTAGTCAAGGCACAGCTGTAACCTTAAGGGACGTAGTGTTGCTTGGGGGATTTGAACCGGTATCACCTGGTATGACAGTCAGAGACTTTACTACTTATTGTGGTTCCTAATTTATTGTTGTCAGTAAATTGTCCTGGAACTCACCTACTGGTGCACTTATATCGACTGTCAGCCAACAGCAGTCTACAACTTCCTAGTTGACTTGCCGACCCTGCGAACTAAGGCAAAAGGCACAATGAGACCAGCAGAACATGTATTTAGGTAGAAGACTAACTGTAAACCATGCAAACGAGAATATCCTGAATTTTTATCATTATTATTTGTCCTTGGGTTCCTAGTGGAACATAGGGCTTCAGTAGCACGTCTCCACTGCACTCTGTTCTCTGCAGTATTTTCAACCTTGCTGCATAACTGCTCACAAGCTTTCATTTCTTCCTCACACTATCCCCTTCACGTCACCCTCACCTCGGACACCCAACTAGTCGTTTCCCATTTGCATTCTACTTGGCGGCATGGCCTGGCCAGGCTCGTGATGTCCCCAAATGGTCATCTCAATGTATTGTCGATTCAATCCATCTCCACTTTCTTCTGCATATTCATTGGCCAATAGGTAGTTGGTTGGTTCGTTGCCAGACAGCCATCTACAGTTCCTTGTTGCTTATTCTTATTATCCTGGCCATCTGATCTTCAGCGTCAGTATCGAGTGAGCGTAGGTGGCGGCAGCTGCTGTTTGTCTGATGTTTGTGGAAATGCTTCTCGTGACGCGCCAAGTCTCTCAAATAACAAGTAGAGGCACTGACTTACTTGACATTAGTGTTGAAAATCCGGATACTGCTCACGCTTTATGCTGAGTGCAATCGATCTCCACACTGGTTTCAGGTTAATCAAGGCGTGTCTTGGTGTCTTTCTGATCCTGGCTCTGACATCCTCATCTGTGCTGCCGCACCTGTAGTCGAGAGGATGCTGCTGCCTAGGTAGGTGAAAGAGATAACTTCCTTCAGATTTCTCCCGCTGACGGTGATTGGTGCTCCTTTTTGTTGTTAATGTTGTTGGATCGGTATCTTCATCACCTCCATTCTTTCTACGTTCACTTGAAGTCCCATCTTCTTTTGCTGCCTCGCCTCACCTTACCTCTTCTGCCAAAGTGTTGGTTTTCTTCTGTATATCTTCGAGTTTATGCGACACTAGATAGACATAGATCATCATCTTCGAAATCCAAATCTCCTTCTGGAGTCTCTCCATACATCAAACAGCGTATGCCCATCTTCTCAATCCTCACACTTTTCTGTTGCATGATCCAGTCCAGTCCAGTCGACCACAATCAGGATGATTTTTGGTGATCGCAGACAGCAGCCTTGTCTTACTCCCGTCTTCACTTCAAAGGAATCACTAGGCTTTTCATTGTGAATCACTTAACAAGCACCATCATATAGCACATAGCTGTTGAATGAGATTGATAAATGTTTGTGGCAGTAAACCATAGTTTTGAAGTAGCTGCCTGCCAAATTACAACTCGGTGCTATTGACTCTGTGGAAGGCTTTTTCAAAATCGATGAAGTTGAGGTGGAAAGTTGACCTCCATTTATACTCTGTTCTGTGATGATGATACACAGAGCAGAGTTGTAATTTGACCCGCACATGATTTGTATATACCATGCAAACGAGAATGTCCTGAGTACAATGCACAATATTGGATAAAGGGAGGATATTTAACTTACAAAAGATTATTGCTTTGTAGTCAGGCCAATCATTCAAATGGCTGTGAAAGTCCTTTGAATTTTTTCTACAAATCATGAGCAGACTCCCAAACAATAAATACCTATCCGAACACACTTTCAAGGCCTATACTGCATCAAAATTGCATATAACTAGGCGAATATGTCGAAAATAATGAATACCATACACTGTCCGTGAAATTTAAGACTCCAGGCTAACAATGGTGCACTATACTCATCTAAATATAACTGATTATGACTTCGAGGTCACTTTATTTCAAAATGAACGCAGACGAATTTGACTAATTCTCTAGGTGTGGTCAACTGTATTTCTAATGTGAATTTTGAAAAATCACGTTATTCAATGTCCTTCCAATCACCTGATATGAAAAATAGACCGTGATGCAAATTTATAATTTTCCTAAATATGCACATCAGGATTTTGAAGAAAAAGAAGACGGTAAAAACAAGAACAAATAATTCTGCGAGAACACCCTTTTCAGCCGTTTCTATCCTCTAGCTGTACAACGGCAAACTTATACATTTTTTGGTAGTGTTTGACGGTCAACTGTCGTCTGTTAAAACTGGCAATAACAAAGAAATATAATTACGTAAAATGTTATTAGAATCAAAAATTGCGATGCATAGTGAAGAATGATTAAAGTATAACTGGAGTTGAACAAAGATTGGGTAAGAAGTTGCCCAACATGACAAAGTATTAAGTAACTCAAATCTAATCAGGAAGGAATTATTGATGAAAATGATTGGTAGGAGAGATAAGAATTGAACAGTGTACAGAGAAAGAGGTCGTTTTTACAGACCATTGAGTAAGATCAAGAAAAGAAACAAACGTTGATTAGTTTTCTTCTGCATATAAAGCTCAGCTTTCTGAGTATAAATGGAAAGGGCTTCGGCGATGCAAAAAATAGGAAGACACGCAGTATTTGGAGAGTTTCTGTGCACTCTACAATGACTTTAAATGAGGAAATTCATAAGCCAGAATGACCCATGCTCGTTATGTGTTCATTTATAACATTATTATTGACCCAATGTTACCTTTTTCATCATGTATGGTAGCGTTCCTGAACTCTTCTGGATAACATTGGTATCCAGCGTCTTAGATGTCTTTCTCCGCAAGGGCAGATGAATTGATATAGGCACACAATTCTTGTCTCCAATACAGCCAAAGAATAGATAATTTCAAGTTGGTATTCATCACGGATTGACATCAGTTGGATAAACACTGGAAAGCTGTTTCGTCGTAGTATGGGACTCCTTGATGGTGTGTACCCATGAGTGGAGGGGCAAAACGAGCGGATGTGAACGGAAATACTCACCGATGACAGTGGGTGATGGTAGCAGTGTATCGTGAACTGACAAAAGTAGAAAGCATGGATTATTGGATTCCGACCCAGCAGCTAAATGGCAACATGCTGGCCGTAGTACCGGAAGGTGCCGGGTTCTGTTTCCCTGGGAGTGTTATGGGTGCGCATTTCCAAGGAATCTCATACTAGGACGAAACGGCTGTCTCGTGCAAACAGGTTCCCAGTTTTTTCCAACTGACATCAGTTCATGATGAATACTAACCTGAAATTAACAAATCCCATAAACCCGTTAATTAAATTGAAAATCGTAACATACAGAGTAGAATTTTGTCTTTCTATAGACTCTAAGATTTCGGCTAATCATTCTGCAAATTGACGCTGTGGAGATCCATACACGTCTACGAGCGAACAAAGATGTGTAAGTCAGTTGTGTGGAATTTTGACAACCCATATAGACATAGCATTGTCGAGTGCGTCAATCTGTTATGCTTGTAGAGACCATGGATTGTTTACTGATCGTATTACAATCCTCTTAAAACGTCATTAGGTTACTACTCAGTTAGTTATATGCTGTTTCCCTCTTTCGTAGGTCAAAAGAATTGATTGTAGTCGAAAAGTAGAGCTAGCATTTTATCTTTTTCAACACTTCTGACTATTAAAACCATATTCTCATCCTTATACGAAAGTATTATAACTAAATGTTTGTTGCATCTTTAGTGGTTGATTTGCTTTCTGTGCTCCGCTTTTGAGAGGCTACTGATCTTAGATTCTTTGCAATGGTATTAATAGTAGCAACCTAGACTAGTTGATCAAATATATATTTACTAGGATCATCACGAAATTTATTTTGAACTTCAATAAACTCGATTTGACTGCATTGATTGTATTCCCTTGTTGTTAACTGCTGAGCACATTCAATCAGTAATTAGCGTTGATTCAGTGACAATTCGTAGTACATACAACATCTATGTGAAATATTTCATTCTAGCTCTGAAACGCATTAAAGGATGAAGTCCGTAAGGTTTCTTATACGACACTCAAGAGACCGTGTTCCGAAAATTTTGATTTCTACGCAATACGATCTAATACCACTTCAAAAATTCTCCATTCATATGCTCCACAAAAATATATACAATGGTGAATTAACCGTAAACAATCAGATAACCCAATTTAGCATGTTTCGGTAAGATACTAAAACTAATTATTCGAGATAAATGAATAAAGAGGTTGATAAACTTGTGACCACTTTATTCTGGTATAAAAAACTGAGAATTAGAAATACGTTTTACGAATCAGTAATCCAGTACATATTTATTTCATAGACTGCTGTATGACAGTACTAAAGCAAATAAAGTTTGAAGACAGGAGTTATCACCTGAAAGTTGATTTCGTAAGCCAGTCCACTTCACTGCATATTATCACAATATTAGCTTATTAGAAAATATGTACAACTTTTCTTCCTTAGAAGGTATTGACCATATGTCTTTCGCATGACTTGACATTCCCTGCTTATTGATTATATCCAACAATCTTTGGTACACATTGTATATATATATATATATATATATATATATATATATATATATATATATATATATATATATATATATATGAGTACTCTGTATGAGTAGTCACGACAATATGTGGTCTTCAAGTCAAGTGAACGCTAGTACAAGAGTTATCAAGGTTTGATATGAAATGCGTATCGAGAAAGAATAATTGTATCTCATTTCTTAGATCACCTTGATTTTGTTGTGTGTACTTCTTGTCATTGTGAAATGTCGACTCAAAGGAGATCATTGTGAGTGTTTCACACTTAAGAATATAATCAATCCATACACAATACTATCCAGATAACCATAATTTAATCAAGAAGGCCTCCAGTGAAAAGTCAAATCCAACAACTGTGAATACAGTACACGAAAGTAATCTACTAAAAAATTCAGGTAAAACAATCTTATTCATAAATAGTTAATGAATTTCATTACTATGATGTACTTACATTACTCAAGTAGTACCAATTAACATTTCCGTAAAGTAAACAACATAAACAAGCAGCCGACAGAGATGCATTGATCATTATACAGTTTGTGTATCGAATGGGTGTGAAGTTCGGTTGAAATCCTAGTCAACTTTTAGTCACTATAACGACATTTTCCCTCATACACTAAGTTTCTTAAATCCTTATGAATCAGTGATTTCAGGACAGCTGTATTGTCTCATATTAAAACGTTCCAGAAGTCAACAATCTCAGCAAATAACGGGAGAGCATGCAAACCATTTCGAGTGTTAAAGACAATCTGCAGACATGAATTGAGATCTAATAGCCCATAGTTTTCCACTTGATTTATATCATCACTGCTGGAAATATTAACTTTGTAAGTAGGTTAGGCAAGCAGATTGGACATCAGTAATTTAACAACAAATTAACTTTCAACCTGTGATAAACCTATTCCATTACTACCTATTACATAGTGAAGTATCATCATATTGGGTGCTACCAGCTAATTACTAAAAACCTTCACTCAACCTAAGTTTTTATTAACCGATACTCTTCAGCAGCGAATACCTGCAAACTTTCAGACAATGAAGACTAGAATTTGTATATCTCAATATCACACTCAAATATTTTTAACCTGTTCAATTCAGATTACCACTGAAACAGCAGACATTATAAGAAAATCGCTATCCTCATAATCTTTTCTGCAAAATGACTCATTTAAAAGTTCGATAACATAACCTTGTACTCAATATTTAATGTCCAATCATTCGGGTAAAATCAATCCTGGAAGCAACGGACGGCTGTTTCTTCCTAGTATAGGAATCCTCAGTAATGGACATTCATGACATAGACAGGGATCAAGTAATATTATTTCGTGATAGATACTAACTTGAAATCCTCATAAACCTACAAGTTAAAACTAACCCACATGCAAATTACAAAGTATAGTAGAGCATCCTGGATTCCACTGCTAGCCACTGCCCATCATTAGTAAACGTAGTTAAAAGACAGGCAATATCGAGGCATCCGCATAGGAGCCCCTATGCCAACAGAGACTGATCAATTCGGTCCAGTCAACGACGGTGTAATACAAGCAATAACACTATGGTAGCTATCTTTGTAGTTTCTGTAGAGGGAACAATATTCATCAGTCAGTACAGTTTGAAGTGAGACATTAAAGACCGGAAAACTTTCAAATTTCGGGATATATCTTTAACAGTATAAATTCATGATCAATAAGTTCATTTGGAAACTTTTATTGATGGGAATCAAACGCAAAATACACTTGATCATACTTAAAATCTTCTATATAACATGTTCCTCGTACTACCCGACATCTTTCATATTCAGCAGTTATTATCAGCTTGGTACAGTTTTTTAATTGATATCGATTCAAAGAGATTTATATTTTGCTCTTACCTAAGTAAATTTCCAATACTGTGAACAACACAATAAATGTTGTAGTTTTTATGAGTTGAAGAGTTTCAGGTGAATTGACTGATGTAAAGTTTCTACTGTAAACTATTAGAAACCACCGATGGAACATCAGTTTCCTCATGGTTGCGAATATTTCTTACTGATGACAGCAAAACAACATAAAATCTTAGTGTGAGGCGTATTGTTTATCGACTCTCGAAACATTCACCGAAACATCTAAACAGTGAGCACTTAGGGATACAGATGAAATTTATATATTGCAACGATTATGATACATATATTCCGTTTCTACTCAGTTCACAGTATAAAGTCTTGATCGAATGACTCAGTAGTAACGTACTCATCGGCACACCTATAATCCTTAAGTTCAATCACGTAAATTGTTGCACGAATTCTTAAAATGGAATAAAGTAAATAATGTTTGGCTGTAAGCAGTTCTGCAGCTAGTTTGAATCAGTAATGATACATCAAATGATATCTCAATCCTGACATGCAAATAGATCGACATGGTACAGAAAAACCTTGGTATATTTTATCACATTTCCCGATAGTTAGTAGAAGTGATATTAAGCTAGACATAAGTAAGCAAAAGGAGATACAACGAATACATATGAAGATTAAAACAAACATTCAAGACTTTGGAGATTATAAAGAATGCATACATCTGTGCCCTTATCACCAATGTTGCATCATATCTCCAACAGTTCCTAACCACTGATTTCTCTCGTCTTGACAACCCAAGTCAGAAGACCTACGTTTCCCTACAAGCCTTAGATGAAAAAATACAGGCATACAGTAATGGTGCCAAGTTTCTTCTGTCCAACCCTTGTTGTCTTTCAAGTCTCAGACATAAATTTCATACTCAGAAAACTAAATTTTGTAGGCTTATTTTTCCAATGCCATCACTTGTGAAGAACTTTGAAAGCTCTCCCTTCACAGATAAAACAGAACTGTATTACCTAATGAAAGATTACAAAGAAACAGTCTAGTATTCCCTAAAAGTAAAGGTTAACTAAAATAAATTTTGATATTTACTTCTTGAGCGCTTCATAATAATTTTCGGTGAGTCATAAAACATTCAACAGTGTATATATATCTTGATTTTCTTAACATATAATTTTACCAGACCATCTGAAGAAAAACGCTTTTTTATATGAATAACCTTAACCAAAGAGTATAATAATTGAAATTTGAGATGTACTAGGATCTGAATCAATAATCTAAGAGTTAATGATCTGAAAATCTCTTGATTACTGTAGGATCTAATCAGTAGGTATAGCGCCAGGTTGATAATCCTGAAACTGGGTTAGCTTGCAGTGTACACTTGAACCAGATTCCTTTTCATTTCGAATCGTCATCACCACTTACTTGCTGTAAACTAATCCAAACATGCTACCATAAATGTACTGCTAACAAACCTTACCGAAAGTTTTAAATCAATTTTTCCATGCACTTAAAAACATTTTGGTGTTTTATGTAATGAAATACCAAATCTAAAAATTGATAATTATTATCAATTATCAGACTATCTGGGATGGCCACAGTTTGCAAACCGTTGCTATTGAAACTTGGCACTGACTTGAGACAAGATTGGAGTCAGTAGCCTAACGTTACTCGCTCCGTACTTCACCAACTGAGTTACGAGATCCATCTATTGACCAAGTGTTAAATTCACTACAATCACCCAGGGTTTTGCACTGTTGCTATTTGAATCAGTAATATGTAACTATTTAAAGTGGTGGATTATGTATTTAAGTCTTAGCAGGAACACTGTCACTCATTGGTAGGCAGGTATATCCAGTTGACGAGTCCCAACCAGGACGAAACATGTGTCCTGGACTCCACTGCTTGCTACTACCTATCATAGTTATTATCACGACTATCAACGTTTCTTCCTCTCACAGCGAGTTTTTCTCAATACAGTTTTCGACATCATTCCAAGCGTTGTTCACAATGCCCATTTCAGAAATGAATTTAATGCATTTTTCATCGACATTTCTAAAGACCTACTTTCAGAACACAATGTGAGTGTTTGTTTGATTTAGTAAGTTTTATTTTGATTAGAATAACCTCTTAACTTTAGCTGTATTGACAACCAAAGATCAATACAATGACTAGAGATCAAAAGAGTGAAACGAGAACTTTAAAACCATACGTAGTATGTCCCAAATACCTGCTGTAGAATGATTATACAAATGTTGTGGAAAACTGTTTCATGTTCAGGTTAAGAATTACAACTAATCACATCAAATAAATGTCAGCGAAATAATCGGGCTGGTTTCTATCATCTTAGGTTCGACGACTATTTTATAACCAACTACTGCTTGAGAACGACAAGGTCACGTTAAGTGGATAGACTTCCAACCTTCACCTAGACTAAATCCTCATCCCTGTCACATGATAAAAAGCATAGATATTTCAGCTGCTCCTAACCGCCTGTAACTTAGTTGCATTAACCCAGGGAAAATTTTACTCTCTGACAGGTGTATTAATGAAGTCGACTAGCAATAACTACGCCATCTTGTGACAGATTAACGTAACTTAGCAGGATAATCCACTCACAGCAGTAGTATTGGTCAAAGAGTTCAACTAGTCTACCCTATTTATCCCTTCATTGGCAACGTTGTTCCTTATGTTCTTCATCCCACCTCTATCTGTTATGTTAGATGACTATGCCATCAAAATTCACGAGTTTATCATTCACTTGAGTGGCAGAAAACTTTGTTTCATCATGGTCACAGTTGTCATTTAAGCTGGACGTAATGTTGTCATTTGCTTGGATAGTAAATAAATAACAAGATCTGTTGTTTGAAAGATAACATTATTTTCTACATCAACCGAATATAAATGGGCTATTTCGATGAGGAATCTGAAGTTGAAGCGTTCCCTATGACACACACAGCCAAGTGTTCGGGTAAAGCAGCAATACGATAATGATTAGTATGTTGTCTAATAACTTCTGTTGTTGATTCATTGAATCAGATCCTTTTATGAATTTTTGTAGACAAAAAATGGAAAAACAGGACTGACATGAGTCTTATGTAGGATAAAACGTACTTAACAATTTCCACTGATAACGACCCTTCAATTTTATCCACAGTAAGTTTTTCAAATGTATCAACAAACTTCACAGTTAAATTCTGAGTCCTTTCATCTTCAATGTTCCTTTCCTTTTTTTTACCGCTATTATTATATAATATGGCTGTATTTTGAATCAGTTGGCAGACAAATACTTTTCTTTTCAATGGGGAATTTTGATATGAATTCATCTAAGCCAATACCATTCTTTGATTGAAGTGAATCAACACTGAATATACGACATATGTAAATGGATTTGATTGCCTATAATAAAAATTTACGCGGACGTTGTTCATATTTCTTTTACTTTTGACGTCGGTTATTACATAGTGAGTTGGAATTACTACCAGCTTTAATCAAATAACACTTAATTTATTGAAAAGAAATTTTCACTTCAGACTTTGTCCTGCTGAACAAAATCTAGGCACCAGTAATTGTTGATAGAGTATCTGGGATTAATTTCAGTTAATGACAAATCATCAATGGTTTCATAATTTCGAAGTTCATACTATATAAAACTGAAAACGACCATTAATAATGCTAGTAATAGTAAAGAAGTAGTATTCATTACGGACTGACATCAGTTGGAAAACCATTGAAAACCTGGGAACCCCGATAAGCTACGTTGTACCTGTATGGAACTACTCAGTAGTACGTACTCGTGACTCTGCCAAAGGGTTGAACGTAGCACACTCACCTCTAATGGTGAGCAAGTTAGAAGACGGTATTTTAGTCATTGAAGTGCAAAGTTGTTTTAAAAGTATAATATTTTATTACTTGGTAAACCTAGTTGAAAAAGTACAAAATTGATCAAGAGAAATCAACCAACACTTAGGACTAGTTGATGAGTCCCAAATAGGATGAAACGCACCTTCTGGATTCCACTGCGAGCCACTACTTACCATTACTACCAAACTTGGGACTTAGAACACCATTCGGTACTCAGTAGGCAAACAATGAACCTTCCCGAGTAAATCTGCTTACTGTGCTTATGAACGACTCTGTAAGCACTGCTGTCTATAGATAATACAAGCCATCAAATTAGTGAGATATATTAGTCATTGTTTCTTATACCTATGTGATCTTAAAAATAAGTAGATATAGCTAGCGTTTATCATGGATTAAGACCTGATAAAGAAATCTAGGGAAACAAGAAACAGTGACAAGGTGATCCGTCCAACTTTCAGACTCTTACATGTGTGCACACAACACTGTACTACTTATAACACATAAACCTTATCACGTCATTTATGGGTTTAATATACAGTGACCAAATGTTTTGAATTCAATCAATTCTTGATGTGAAACTACTGTCATATACTCTCATCGATGGAAATGTATCTTTACTCGCGATTTGAATTGGATCATATGTTAAGGCTCCCTACCATAATAGGTTTATACTAATTCTCAGCCGTGAAAGTGAATGAGATAAACTTAAGTTATCTATTTCTCTTAATGAATAGGGTTCTGAAAGCTAAAACTGTACTGAGCACAAACTCGCTTAATAAGATTACAAGTCGTCTATATTCCAAATTTGTATTATGGGCTTAAAATATCAATCACACTATATTGGTTTATAATGGTCCCCGCACTACGTACATACACTCCAATGTTGTTCTAAGCATGTACCTATAACTAATCTTACGAAATTCAGTCCCAAAGTCATTAAACCCTTTAGATTCGAGCAGTCAATAAATAGATGAATTGCAACCGGAAATAATTCTGGAGAATACGAACATCTTATAAAATGTCTCATATGAGGCTTGCGAGAGAACACATGTCTACTTTGAAGAAATCTGTGACTAAGAAGTAATAGAAGACTTCAATCTAGTTAATTCATTGTTAATATTATGGGCTTTATTATCAAAGTATTGAAAGTTGATCAGCCAGTTATGATGCTAAGGAAATTTGTTAAACAGAAGTCAAGTGTAGCTGTTATACCTTAAACGCAATCCTTTTAAAGTTAGATAACTTCAGAGTTTTGCTGACTTCTACAATATCTAATCCACTGCCATCTATCAGTTCCTATGCATTTTACTTGATCATTTAGATAACTCGTTCGGAATGATCTAATTTACTGGAGATACGAAACATCTTAACAGTAGGTTTTCATTTCGGTCGACCTTGCATAATCCGCATAGATAACTATCATTATTATTATTTGTACCCTTGAGTTCCTAATGGAACATACGGCTTCAGTAGCACGTCTCCAGTGCACTCTGTTCTCTGAAATCTTTTGAACCTGGCTCCACGACAGCCCACAACCTCTCACTTCCTCCTCACATGATCTCCTCCATGTCACCCTCACCTCAGACGCCCAACTCGTCGCTTTCCATCGGGGTTCCCCTCGAGTACCTGGCCTGACGCGTGATGTCCCCAGTCGGCTTTCTCAGTGTATGCCCAACTCATCTCCACTTCCTTCCACTGCATATTTGTTGAGTGATAGCTTCTGGGTTGGTTTGTTCCCAGCGTTCCTCGTTGCTTATTCTTTCTGGCCATCTGAGCTTCAGTAACGAGCCAGTGTAGGCAGTTGTTGATGAATGTCTGTAGTTTGTTGGAAATGCCTTTCGTAACGCGCCAAGTCTCTGAACCATGCAGGAGCACTGACTTGACGTTGGTGTTGAAAATCCGGATCTTGTTCCATATGCTGAGTGCAGATCTCTACATCAATATACTTTTGGTGAATAAAGTTTCAAAATCCAAGCCTTTGGCTAAGTTAGGTAGTAAAAGAATGAGAGGTTTAAATTTTGAGGGGGTTGTGGAGATTTGGAAATATTTCAAGTTGTTATTCATCGAAGACTGACATCAGACTGACATCATCAGTCTTCGATGAATAACAACTTGAAATGAGAGGTTTGTTGACTTCTCTGACTTGTTTCTAATATCCAATATTTGATTACACGAAATGAAATGAGGCATACCTAGTTACGGCTAAGAGAACATGATAGTTGGTGAGAAACCTAGGGTTTATCAATCAAAGGCTATCGTGAACAGATACTATCCTCAGGCTTACTACATTTCTTAATTTCTACTGAATAATATAACTCGTGGTGCAGAGTTTTAAGCCATCGACATCACTGAATGAACTTCACATACATACTCATTAGATAGACAATGTATTTGCCAGGTGTTCTCAGTGATGCATATTTCGGAAAATCCAATACAAATTAACAGCAGGTTTAATCAGCGAAATTGGGTTGACTTCGACAAAGAACACCTATTCTTCTTGTAGACGATGACGTTCAGTAACAGTGTATTCGGACAGATTGAGTTGAATAGTTTCGTCTACGTGGTGCACGACGGGAAAACATTCATAGAAAAACATCTCAAACTTAAAGTGTAGATATCGTATGTATGTAGAACAGGGTATACGGATTCTTATCATTATAAACATCTAGACAATAGTTGTTACAAATATCTCCCGCAAAAACTGAGCTTCAATTCTGATTACATTGTTATAAGAATATATTCTAAACCAATCCCAGTGTTTTTAGAAAATTAAAACAGTGAACGGTAAGTATATTAGCTAGGATGTGAAATGAAAACTCCACAATCAATAAAGATGGCATCAACAACCAACTAGTAATCAATCATATAACTGATGAAATAAGCAAGAAGATAAAAGTACCAATCTTTATCACTTTTCCTTTTAACATTCTTTAATACAGACCCTTTTGTAAGTATGACACTTCATCTTAAGGCTATATCTTCAAGAAGGAAACTATGTATAGAAAAGAAAACGTCTGAGTTCTCATACTCCTAGACTTGATTTCAGGCAGTATATACCATTTAAAATAACTAGAAATCACCGAAAAGTTGTCGATAATAGAAATTATCCAAACTGATTAGCAAAGCGTATTGTGAATTGGAGAACTAGGAAGTGTAAGTTTCTGTTAGTTTAAATGAAGTTCATTGGGCACAAAACTGGAAATATTCTTTTGGACGTCAATTTTCATACACAGAATACTAAAACCAATCCATTTATGCATCGCTGATTCACAGAGAAAAGTAAATCAGGGGAATAATATTTCCCTATCAAACATGTTAATTTCAGTCACTACTCCATTTTGACATTCATCATATTGATTCATTTGTAGAATATCTCATGATATATCTCAAAGTGGATTACAGTATACTCCATAGGATCTTTGAATACTTAGAAGTTTTGATTACACTTCATTCGATAGTTCTCTCCTAACTTTCTCGTCTACTTTCACAACATATCAACCTTATTCCCTTCTTCTTTTAAAAGGTAACGACTCGAACTAATCTACCTCTCTGTATGTTACAACATTGCTCTACCTGTCTGTCTAACCTCCTGAAGTCTTCTTACAAAAAGATGGTTTTCAGAAGTCTTGACATGAACATCAATGAAAAACAATATACCGTAGACTTAAGGCTTTACATCTAACCTAACATCCTTTCTTTCTCATCATAAAAATTGGCGATTATTAATGTAATCCAATCTAGTATAGTTATTGATATACTAAACAGTAAGCATGCACTTAAAATACTAATCGGGTTAGTTGGCTGAGGTAGGTGGAACGGGATTCGATCTCAGTGGATGACTGGAAAAATCAAAGTAGAACCTTGCGCATAAGTTTAATTGGCTCAGATTGCCATACTTCACAGTACTAAACAAAAAACAGGTAGACAGAAATGGACTGATATCAAAGTAGACAAAATTTTTAGGAGAATAAATAATCTGAAGGTAACGGTCAGTGCGAACATCGAAGCTTTAGAAAGCATCAAACGTTGATTACATCCCAGCCCCTAAGACCGACCACTAGCCGTATCACTAAGCGTTAATTTAACCTTTGTATCCTTCCTTTATCATTAGTAATGTAATTATAATTGCCTTTATGAACCACTCCATATACTAAGCAATCTACTTTGTTATCATTCATACTCCAACCGTTATCATAACCACAAATACCTGTCATCATCCATTTTATTATTATTGTCATCATCATGTGTTTAGTTTTCTTTATGAAATACAATTTTTCAAATATCATACATAAACGAAGGTACAGCTTGGAAAGAAATTCGTTGAAAAAAGTCTCTTCGCTGAATATCTAGACGTTACAATGGGAATTACTAAATCACTTACTGTTATCAACCACTGATTCCTATCATATTGAGAATCATACCCACTCAATCCATATCGCCCTACAAGTCTCAGACAAACAGTTAGGGACTTCATGCGCTCGCTCCATGTCTTGGTCTAACCACCTCTTTCAACCTAACCCAACTTCTCCTATCATAGCATGTCGAGGTTGGCGGTGGATCTCTTTACACAACACATGTCCAAGCCACCTAAGCCGATGAGGGCTCACAACCTCATCAGTTGATTTGCCTAGCTTGCATATCACCCTTCACCTGACCTTAACATTGTTCATATGGTGATTCCACTAAACCCGACTAGTGCTACGAAGACACCTATGACCAAATCCTGTAACCACTTCACATCTTTTAACGGTCATGTTTCACGGCCGTATAGCAGGACAGAACAGACTGCAGCGCAGTATACTCGTCCTTTGATATATATAGTCGGATATATCGCCATTTGGAGCAAGTTGGAGAATGCCAAACGAGCCATCAGTACCCGAGCTGAGATTTCGTCAGCAACCAGCCAGCTGTAGCTACTCAAGTAAATGAAGTGGTCGACACATCTCACCACTTCACTCTTTATCATTAAACTGGAAGTGGTTGTAGCAGACCAGTCCTGGAGCGTCTTACATTTGACAGGCACGAAATGCGTGCCAAACATACATAAATTTCCACTCAATGCGTTCAAAAGATCCTGCATTTTTCCAGCATCTTCACCCTATAGGACAATATTGTCTGCATACTCCAAGTCAACCATGTGACCTCCAGAGAATAACTCAATCCCTGTGAAGTCAGACGTACCTAAGGTTATGTCTATTAGTACGTCTATGACGAAATTAAACAGGAACGGTGACAGTGGACAGCCTGGTGGACACCACTTGTTGTCGCCAATTCACACAACAAATCTTCATAAGCCGTGAAACGTCTACGTGAGTTCAAGTAGAGAGATTTGATTAGCATCATATAGTTGCTTAGTACTCCTTTCTCAGTTAGATATTGCCACAATACCTCACGAACGACGGAGTCAAATGCCGACTACAGGTCAACGAATATGGCAAGTGTCAATCGTCGGTAGATATGTGTGTCCCAGACCTGTCGAAGGGTAAAAATATGGTCGATGCACCCTCCAAATCCCGGTCTGAAACCTGCCTGGTTTTCTTGAGCTTGATCTGACCACAGGACTCACTATCTTAAAATGAGTATATAAGACAACAAACAATAGCTTTACATTGTCAATTGGTCTTGATCCATAAACTTCGATCAATCCTGGGCACTGATAGCTAGATTGTTTGCCACTCAATGATCAGTCGGTGTATTCTTAATTTTTATTGAATCAAAGGTTTAGGAATGTAGTGTAACACTGAAGCAATAAGAAATTGTTTATTCATTCGAAATGGAAATTTTGTATATATGAAATATGATGAGACGAGGTGCACAAAATAAATATTGTTAAGACTTTGGTAGTACTCGAAAAAGACGATAACAGCAACGAAACATGAAACCACTCCAATAAGTTTGAGTTGCTACAGTGATTCATACACTTCTCCTTAATAACGAATTCAGATACATTCTACCAACGATACTTCATACATCATGTCTAATAATTTCAAAAAGCCTACGGAGGTTATGATAGTCAGATGGACATAATATACTGTGTCACTCTAGCCTATTTCACAAAATTCCACGTGATTGTTGAGATGCACTCTTCCCATGTCTTCTTCAACAATATTTAATTTTTTGCAACACACAGAGCGTATATGCAAATCTAGTAGTCACTGAAGTACTCAAGAGAAAAAAAAAACTAATTGGGAATAGTAAATTCAACAGTCACTAAACAATATTATAAGATACACAGAATGAGAAAAGAATCTACAGCTAGTGTAAAGATGTCACAGCAAGGACATGGAATTTCCCGACACGCATGGGTAAAGCACTAAACATATCAACCTCCACGAAATATAGTTACCTGAACAAAATCATCGTGATAAAATTCGTGCATAAGGAAATACTGTAACAAATGGAAATGAAGAAAATTCTCATTTAACTGAATATAAATAAACACTGAAATAGTGGTTGTTACATACCCTCTGACAGTGAACTGCTGAAAGTTAGGAACATTGAACAGTTAATCTACTATGAAGCTGATCAAATTATGATGCTCTTCTTCTGTCAGATAGACAAAGTTCAATCAAGAATCTCGCATGGAAGTTCAATAGTTCAGCTGATTACAGTTTACTAAGACAAGGGAGGAGTTATGAACGGAAACCGAAGGATATTACAACAAACAAGAAGAA
The DNA here is from genome assembly GCA_944470555.2 of Heterobilharzia americana. Lineage (NCBI taxonomy): Eukaryota > Metazoa > Platyhelminthes > Trematoda > Strigeidida > Schistosomatidae > Heterobilharzia > Heterobilharzia americana. The sequence continues at coordinate 86,117,557 of OX104129.1, forward strand.
TGTAAGATTTTTAAGCTATACGAAATTTTTAAGGTAATAAACCGTTAACAAACACACATCATTGTGATGCTATATATCTAAATGACCTTGTGAAACAGCAGGATCCGATACAAGTTTATATTTCCTTCAATAATACACTAAGAGAAGATTAACAGTAGAAGAATAGAAGTGAAATACAACAGAAAAAGGAGAGTGGGAAAAGATTGGATTTAAATTGAATCCTTCGAGAATCAAAACAACAACAACAACAAAAAACTTGACAGTGAATGCATCTGAAGTGAGTACAGTGATTCAAGTAAGAAAAAGCTATGCTGACTTACCATCCGATGCAAGCTCAAAGATGTGACGATTTTCTAGAATGTGAATATTTTTCGGCAACTTCACTTCATGCTGTGAAGATATTTCAGTGGTCAGCTTTTCACAAAATGGAGCACGACTCATAGCTTTTGCAAGAACATCAACAGGTGTTGTGAGCAATGTAGGAGCAATATTTGATATAGGTTTCAGTAATATTTGAAAAACTCTTTCAAGTGGACGTGATTCAACCCGAGAACATAACAAGACACCTGGACGGTATATCGCAAGACATTTCGGAAACAAATTTCCACAAATTAAATTTAATTCAATTTCAGCCTTGAGTTTTAAGTAAAAAGAGATACTCATTGCATGCGCTGCCTGAAAAATAATAAAATCAAATAAAAATTTATTAAGAAACCAAGCAAGGAAATGGGTAGTCATCTCAAAAAAAAAAAAAGCCATACCTAGTATAAATGGAAACTGTGTGAGGAACGACATAACACTTACTTTTTCTAAGCACTATTCAACGAACAAAAATAGTCATATATCTTCATTCATTTTACATCCACATGTTACTACTGTACGCAAAATATGCAGATAGTTTAAGCCATCGTGAATGAATTGTGCTATATATCCAATCATCCCAGTTACCCCCATTTTTTTAATAGAACATAGAAAGAGAAAAATCATATCAAAACATTTTCATGATCTCGAACAAGAATACTTCATTCTCTTTTACTATTAAGTTTGTCGTTGTCAACTTGATTGAAAATGCGGTTCATTAGTTCAAAACCGACTTCACCTAATTCGATCAGGGTGATCGAGTAGTTTCATAAACCCTCACAAAATATGTGTGGGTCACAGTCTCGTACATAAATACCTGTTGACCTGTATCCAATACTTTAAATTCAGTTGATAAGCATAGGTGAGATAAAGATATTTACAAGTAACATACGAAGTAACTTTTCAACATTAGTTTGCCGTATGTATGTATGTATCCACTCACACGGGGCAGGAGGGCTTTGTTTGATAGAATTTGAGCTGGTTTAGGTGATCTAAGCATTCAACTTTCTACCAGTGTATCATATATTCGAAGACTGCACCACCTACCGAATTTGGAGCGGTTGGATATTATCATCAGCCCTCACACAATAGATGTTCCAAACTGTCTACTACACAAACGTGCATGTCTTTGTCGAGTGTATTTCAATTTCCATTCGAATCATACTGGGTAAATGACTTTTTCCCAACTGATAACAAGATGGTTGAAAAGAAGTATTTCCAACCAACCTATGACCAGTTAATCAGTTTAACGAATAAACTTACAATTTTAACCACTTCATGAAACCATGGATAATTACTGTTTGTGAACAATCTAGTGGATCACACTATTTCTAGGTGATCACTTGGACTAGTGATAGGTATGCATCACTTTGAATGGTTATAGTGAAAGTTTAAATGAGCTCAATATCTCAGATCATAGCATATATCAACTTGATGATACTAGCCTTATTCAGCATTAACTGATGGGATTAAAACACTTTAGACATCCAAGAGCATGGAGTTACTGGAATTTACACCAAAAGTTGTACGCTTTAGTGACTTACTTTTGAAGTGACAACATGAAACTCTTTGCAACCGGCAGCTGAGCTCAACTCGGCAATACGAACTACATAATCACAATCAACTTTCTTCAAATTTTCTTTCCCCGACTTCCATGCTGTTGTTCCAAGTGCGCAGAAGCCAACATCAGTGTCTTGAAATACTTCTTTATAATTATCCAAATGATCAAAATCTACGATAATCTGACTGAAACGATTCTCAACTTCTTTAGCCTCAGACCCATAATCAACTTCTGTTGGACGCCTTTGTATAAGTTTGACAGAACTGTACCTTGGATCCTTAGCCAGATATTTTATTAATGCTTTGCCTGTTTCACCAGTGCAGCCTGTGACGAAAGCTCGTAAATAAGCCATAACTGTTTCAAATATGTTATTTTGATGGCAGAATGTTGTTAGAATCCCAATTAGATTTAGTGCTCTAAAAATCTAGCACCACAATTTGCTGGATTATCAATGAACAAGACAAAGTGTACCATGCATATTTTAACAATATCTTATAGGTAAAATAAAAGTAGAAACTAAATTCATCTGTAAATACAACACTCCACCTCGCAAACTTTGGACGACTGGTTAGTATCGTTAATCTTTACACAAAAAGTGTAGCTCACAGCCTTGTATATACAGCATAGTAGTGACATTAAAATTGTGATATACACGAAGAGCTTCATAATGCATTGAGAAAAACACTATACCAACCCATGAAATTATTAACTGTATGGAATTTCTGGTCCATAACAATCAGTATGCTATACTCCATTCTACAGCCTAAAATTGATGGTGATCTTTTGGTTATTTTATTTTATATAGGTCTTCCAAGGGGATGCTTCCGAAACTACTGCAGATAAGCCATGAAAAATAAATTGCTTCATAGGGGTAAAAAAAATGTCAACAGCTTTATTTAAGAAATTATGATTAGGGGTATCAACAAATAAAGCATGACAGTCACTAGCTGTCACCAAGATGCGGTTAATTTCGAAATTTTTCGGAATTCGATTGATCCATGTACAACAGAAACAAGTGGTCTAAGTGAGGTAGAGTGCTCCTTTATGTTATACAAGGTCTATAAGCCATTAGTGAAGTTAGCCTTCAAGGAAGCACATTTGCCATTGGTACGATCCGTAGCATCCAAATCAAAACATACAATGACTTTGCACTCAGACTTGATAATTGCAGGCACTGCACCATCCCAAGAAATTTTAATGCACCTTACATAAGGTAGGCTGATTTGTATCCCCCCCCCTTTCCGACACAACTGACAGCAGATTACCCCCGACTGTACGGAGAACGCTGTAGTGCAACATGTCTCGACACCCTCTGTCGGTAGCAAATAGGAATCACGTAATGCTGCGTCCAAGCCTTAGGGCTTTTAATATGATAATAAATGTTCAACTTCGTCCAAACGTTTGATGTGCAAACATTGCTGCTATCATAGAATAAGCTGCGTCAGAAGACTCGTTAGTTAACCCCGATTCCTTTGTCGATGAAGTCATTACTTCAGTCTTCAGTGATAAAGATTGCAAGTTAAACAGACTGTGCTAATAGTTCCAGAAATTGTCACCACTTGTTTCCGTAACGAGTTACAGATGTGGGAAACACAGAAACCCATTCGAAGATGATACAACCATTTCTTTTGGGCGCTTTTTTATGGTCACGAATAACAATCCTAGATGAAGTAAATCAACCAAAAAACATCTAGAAGATAATTCCAGATGAGGAACATGATAAGTGGAAGACGCTCAGTCATGCTAACCGCTCTCTATAGAGGTGGCAAGATTTGTAATTAGCTTGGTCTGCCCTATGGACACGTGCCAGTCCGTCAACCTTTTCCATGAAGCATAGATTAGCAGCACATGAGGCATAGAATCTTTAATGTCGATATCACTTTGTTCTCTGATATACCTGATCATCACCTTTAAACTATCCCTCTTGAATAAACAAAAACGTTAAAAAACTTGTTGGGAATAAGAAAAGGCTATAAAATAAGTTTACCTTTAGCAGTCCTGAAAATATTGTGATCCCAAGAATTACTGCAAAATCTTAAACGAAAAATTTAAAACGATACGCAAAAAAATAGCCTGTTGGTGACCCACTTTGCTGTCGAAATAAAATATTTTCTTACATAAAGGTGACTTAAAAGTAGATGTCACTGTCCTGAAAACTGACTGGCATGGATGGATTGACTGGCTATCTTCTTTCTCTGAAAACTTTACCTATCCTTTCCACAGTGTAAACATGAATTATTTCAATGACATGGTCAACTTAATGAGTCATCATACTTCCACAATACAGTAGGGAATTTCACACCGGTTCTGGTTGTTCCGTTTCCTACGTTAAGTTTAGCTTGAGAATTTACTCCTTTCCATCATAATAATTTACACCAAAAGTAGGTGAATATTATCTCTTGAAGATGAAGACCTACAAAAACAGGATGGAGTTACTGCAGAAAAACAGGCCTATACACTATTACCAGTATTTCAGATAAACAAAAATAAACGTAGAACTTCGTAGAAAAGCACATCGCTTCACCATAGCACGCAAACAATATGCATAGAAAAAGACTGATATTGAAGTACACAAAGGTGTTTGAGAGGAGAAACAATTTAAAGACAAAGGTTATTGAAAAAATGCAAGCTTTAGAAGACGTCATAGTGAATACATCTGCGTCACTATGACCGATTTTCAGCAATATCAACAGAAACCTCGGGTAATGGCCTATCATTATTGTGGGGTTATACAAATCTTCATAACCGATTCCGATAACTGTACTTTATTTAGTTTGTACCTTCAGAAACTACTTACCAGGCCATTTAGCTGATTTACTCAAGTCTCATAGAAGTAGCCAGTCCTCATCACTAGGCACGGTCCTCAAGATTTTAACTCCGCCTAAAAACAAGGGACAGGTTGACTGAAAATTTACCGATAGTTCGTTGAGATAAACTGCATGTAGGAGAGTCTAGAATTTCACTTTGACGTGTATCACTTTTCATTGGTTTTCACAAGGATAGTATCCCCTTAAACCTGACTCCCTGCCTTCTTTCACTACCAAAGTCCTTAACTGAGTCCCTCATTTTCTTGTCAGCCCCAAAACTCTCCAGTTTTGCTACAAGCTCTAAATGAGAGACTTTGTAGAAGGTTTCACTGAAATCAATAAGCATTACATTCATACGCACACTTGAATTGGTAGACGTTTTTATTCTTCTGATGCAACATAGAGGTTCATTAGGCACGAGTGACTGCTCATGAAAGCATATTGTTCAATGACCAGAAACCTATTGCCTTTCAAATATTCTGGAACCAAACCAGAGATGACACCCCAACCACAGCGACTAAATGTCTACGCCCAGTTTTGTGGGAAGTAGCGCCCTTCCGACTCTCAGTGATTTCAAATGGTCTACCAACATTAAACGGTATAGAAAACGATTCGCTAATGATATCCACTAGTCCTGACAATATGTAGGGATGTAGCTTATCTGGGCCAGGGTTAAGGTTCTGGAACAATCGTAGCACGCCCTTTTTCAATGAATATTAGTTTGATCCTCAAAATATTTCAGGAAAGTTACCAAGTATTCACTAGTCTTCTGAGAATGCTTGACGCTTGCTATGAACAGTCGTCAGTGTGAAATACTGATACGACAAAGTGCATGTCAGTTCATTCAATGAAAGAGGAGTCTCTTGAGACAACAACGATAATCTTCAACGAGCTTCTTTCCGCACAACTTATTAGATTTTGCGAGAATTTCTAGTTACAATACCTGGTTCTAAACTCTCGGAATTAGTAAATACGAACAGATCCCATAGGCTTTTTTGGTCCAAGTTTTCTATTCTGCCTATCAATTTACGGGCGATTTGTTGGTTTATGGAGTGCCGCGCAGCGGACTCAACTGTTTTAAGCGGTCACTTGAATATGGACAATTTACTATCAGCAGAAGAGTTAACAGTCTACAACCCACAGATCTATGTCGGGTCCTGATAGCCATAATGTTCGTATGTTATACATCCAGGCGAGATTTAATCTAGGCTGGGATCGTATCGCAAACTCTCAACTTGAAGGATGAAACCACGTGGTTACTACTCGTTACAATGGAGAAGATAATAAACTTACCCCTGCCGTCAGTCATATGTGAAGATAAGGACCAACAGCTAACAACCTCGAGTAGAAGCAAAACTTGCATCCTCACAGATATGCTGTACCGAAGCATTCTTCATAATAGTCCGCAGTAACCTCATAACAAACATTACTAGAAAATAGAAATAATTCAGCCTCACCCACATATGATGAATTAAAGTTGGCTGGGATGAGACAGTGGTTGCATTTACTCCAATTCTCAATGTATTTTAACACGAAGTCATCGCGCTGGCGATAAACATGGATAAGGAATTTAAACCATTGGAGACTTGCTACGCAGTTTATCAATTCGCAAGTCTCACTATGGTTTGCTATTGAATGCCAAGAACCAATGTGGACAAAATTTTAAGACAATAGAACACCATCCCCTTCCGAACTTATGCCGTGTTTGTAGGTGGACAGTTAAATGTTCATAATTGTCATGCTGAATTCAGAAAGCGGACAACCTTGTTGAGTGACCTCATTTAATCCTGATGTTTTAAGAGACGACTCTAATGCCACAAAGAATTCTAGTTTCGTGGCATCTCTTGTGTCGTAATTCAATCCTTTTTGAAGTTCTTCCATTTTTGTAAGTGGTTTTTTTGATAAGTTGGCAACGCAGTTATTTGTTTCATCGGTTGAAGGTATTTCTGAGATTTGTGAGCAGCTCTTTCCTGAGGACGTTTCTTCGTTGTTGTTTGTATCGTCTGCTTGATTTTTCAATTTCAGTTGTCAGCGTTGTCATGTGTTGTGTCGTGAGTATGCTTTCTAGTTTTGCCTTTTGATTCTTAATCACTGATTGGTATTTCCGAATCCGATGATGTGCATCTGTGATCATCAATCGTACCATTTGTCTTCCACTTTGTTCGGCTATTTTCCATCCCATTGAGCAGTTAATCAGTGATCTATGTCTGACACTCTTCGGCAGAACATGCTGACGTAGGCACTCACGGAGAAAAAATAGTTGTTCTCTTGTGGAAACTTGCCTTCTGGAGAAGTCTTCCCATCTCCGAATAACGAGAAGCGCGCTACGCTCGTATAATTTTGAAATAGTAGAGAATAATAGTAGCTCAGGTGGATGGTCTTGGTTGCATTGTGTTCTCAGATATAGACCACCGATTAACTGCTCAATGGGATGGAAAATAGCCGAACAAAGTGGAAGACAAATGGTACGATTGATGATCACAGATGCACATCATCGGATTCGGAAATACCAATCAGTGATTAAGAATCAAAAGGCAAAACTAGAAAGCATACTCACGACACAACACATGACAACGCTGACAACTGAAATTGAAAAATCAAGCAGACGATACAAACAACAACGAAGAAACGTCCTCAGGAAAGAGCTGCTCACAAATCTCAGAAATACCTTCAACCGATGAAACAAATAACTGCGTTGCCAACTTATCAAAAAAACCACTTACAAAAATGGAAGAACTTCAAAAAGGATTGAATTACGACACAAGAGATGCCACGAAACTAGAATTCTTTGTGGCATTAGAGTCGTCTCTTAAAACATCAGGATTAAATGAGGTCACTCAACAAAAAATACAGCAAACAATCGTACCACTGACCAGGCAAATGCAACATCATGCCCAAATGAACACTCAAGAACAGAAAATATTAAAAAGGCTGAAAAATAGGAAAGACATCGTTATACCTCCAGCAGACAAGGGACGCACTACAGTAGTCATGGACAAAGAAGACTACATCAGGAAAGCAGAGGAATTACTCAAAGACGAAAATATATATCAACTATTTGAAACCAACCCTATCCAGAAGTTCGACAACCAGATCAATAAAACCTTGAACAAACTCTTCAAAGCAAAAGAAATAACAAAGCAAGACAAATGGAGAATGAAATCGAATGGACCTGTCCTTCCTCGGTCTACGGCAGACCAAAAATACACAAACTAGACATTCCTCTACGACCAATTGTCTCACTTCCGGGAATTCCAACATACAACATATCAAGAAAACTCTCGAGAAAACTGAAACACCTCGTTCAATCATGAGGACATTCCATCAAATCACCAACGGAATTCTTAGAAAAGATCAAAAACATTAACATAGAAAACGACGAATTAATGGTATCCTTTGATGTCACAGCACTATACACATCCATCGAACCCCAATTGGCCAAGGAAACTATGTCACTTCTGCTCAATGAAGACATAAGCCTTACAGAACGCACAAAACTTAAATGTTCAAGTCTGATGGAACTCGTCGACCTTTGTATGAGACAACATACTTCCAATTCAACAGCAAGATATACAAACAGATGAAAAGAACTCCAATGGGATCACCGGTATCCAGACTAACTGCAGAAGCAGTGATGCAGAGACTGTAAGCAATCATCCTGTAACATTTTATTTCACTGTATTGTGTTGATATATATACCAACTCATTGAACATTTTTATTTAGTTGTACTGATAAAGACTTTTTGCTCGCTGTTTGACCAATACAACATCCTGATATATACTTCGCGTTAACTCCAGATATTTACACGCAGGTGGATCAGCAGTGTCGGGAATTATAAATAGGCGATAGTGTATCTGGACACGTATATAAATTTGGAGTCAGATTTCAGAGCTCGACAATCCTACCCGTGATCAAACCAAAAATTTGGATTCGTTACGTGGACGACACTTTTGTCATCATTAAAAAAGATTATATAGAAAACACCCACAGTTTGATCAACAACGTTTTCAATGACATCAAATTCACAGTGGAGAAGGAGTCAAACAACCAACTACCATTCCTGGATGTTTTAGTCAGTAGGACAAATGCCGGAAAGCTGGAAACCCAAGTGTACATGAAGCCAACACACACTGACCAAATCCTCAACTACAATAGCAACAACCCAACGACACACAAAATCAGTTGCGTGCAGACTCTATTCAGAAGAGCGAGAACACACTGCAGCACAAAAACTTCATGGAGAAACGAAGAAAATTACTTGGTGTTCATCCTAAAGAAGAACGGCTACCCACGAAACTTTATCAGAAGATGCCTATCCCGTGCATCATCAACTACAAAGTCATCGACAAAAATCAGCAAACGAATCGTCCTACCATACATAAAGAATGTCAGAAATCACAACAAGATTACTGAAACCGCTTATAATTGGTGTGGCTCATAAACCAACAAATTCCCTCCAAACACTATTATGCAGACCAAAGGATGCGACAACCAAAGAAAACACACCGAATATCATTTACAAAATCAACTGCAATAACTGTAGTCAACACTACATTCGACAGTGGTTGCCCTCTTCACCTTCGTCTACATGAACACCAATTGGCTATTAAACGTCACGACATTTCATCACTCATTTCAATGCATGTGGATAACTCTCTAACGTCCTCTCGAAAGCTGAACGTTCGGACGTGGTGGTTGTTGTAGGTGACTTCAACGCACAAGTGGGTAGACTGAGTGAGACAGAAAGGCACTTAGGTGGCACTTTCGGAATCCCAGCTGAACGTACAGATAACGGTGATCACCTATTACAACTATGCTCAGATAACCGCCTATTTTTAGCCAGCACCAATTTCAGACATAAAGAAAGACACTGTCTGACCTGGCGTCCACCGAGCTCAACTCAACGATGGACGCAGATAGACCACATTGCTATTAGTCATCGCTGGAGAGGATCGATGGAAGACTGCCGCTCCTTCTGGATACGTTTGGACAGCGGTCATGCGTTGGTCCGAGCATGTATATGCCTGCGTCTCAATGGACGTAAGAAAGATCTGGCAGCAAAACCACTACGAGTGCTGTTGGACAACGGAAACACCAAAGCCGTGTTCAGTGAGAAGTTGGCTACGCAGTTATCGCAACAAAAGACTGTCACTCATCCAGAAGAAGCTTGGTGCCATCTTCAGTCTGCTGTAAAAGCAGCACTGAATACTGTAACTGACTTCAAAATAGTGTCAAAAAGAGCCAGTGGATATCAGAAGCTTCTTCCAAACTAATGGATGCACGTGAACGCATCCCTGTGGGCTCTGAGTACAATGAAGAGCGAGCGCAACTTAAAAGTAGATTGAGAAAAAGTCTACGCAACGATCGCGTACAGTGGTGGGCAGCGAAGACTAAGGAGATGGAAAGGGCAGCGGCGGTCGGTAATAGTACACAGTTATTTAGACTGATTAAGGAAACTGGTGGGAAAAGGTCAACAACAGTTAGTGAGGCTACAGAGGAGAAGGACGGATCTGCGATTCACTCGCAGGGAAGACGACTGGAACGATGGGAAGAACACTTTGAGGAGCAGTTTAACTGGCCTCCGGCCACCATTGCGTTGCCCGCTATCCAGTCGGATCCTGAATGGGACATAGAGACAGGCCCCCCAACACTTGCAGAAGTCGAGTAAGTGGTAGGTAACTTGGAACGAGGAAAGGTGACAAGATCAGACGGACTACCTCCTGAGGTACACAAAAGTGGTGGTAGAGTGCTCTTAGTAAGGTTAACGGAAGTGTTAGCCAGTATGAGGGAATCAAATACGATCCCCTCCGACTGGTCTAAGTCACTCATCATCCCAGTCTTCAAGAAAGGCGAGAAGTCCTCTTCTGATAACCACAGAGGAATCAGCCTGACGAACATAGTATCCAAGATCCTAGGTTCTATAATTCTCCGACGCCTGAGTGGAGCTCGGGAACAGCAAGCCCGAGAAAACCAAGCAGGCTTTAGACCTGGCCGTGGATGTATCGACCAAATATTCACGCTGCGCCAGGTTTTGGAGCACAGACACGCTTACAGACGCCCGACAATAGCTGTATTTCTCGACCTGAAGGCGGCATTTGACTCCGTTGATCGAGAAGTCTTATGGCAATGTCTGTCATTGAAAGGCGTGCCTAGTAAGTACATCACCTTATTGAAAGCTCTCTACTCGGACACTTGTGGGCATGTTAGAGCCTATGGCGAGTTGTCCAGGGAGCTATACTCATCAAGTGGTGTCCGTCAAGGATGCCCACTATCCCCATTCTTATTTAATTTTATCATAGATATTCTTATGGAGGTCTCTCTCGTCACCTAATTACACAGACGTTGACCTAATCACAGGAGAATTTTCGTAAGACCTGGAATATGCAGATGACATAGTCCTGTTAAGTGATGCTGAAAACTTGCTGAGTCTTCTGAACACTGAGTGAGAATTTGAGAATATTTGGGATGCGATTTTCACCACCCAAATGCAAATTTTTGCTCCAGGACTGGTCTTCAGGGTACCACGGCTAACAATAGAGAGTGAAGTGGTTGAGTGTGTTGATCACTTCACTTAACTGGGAAGCAGGATCAACCCTGGTGGGTTAGTTGCCGATGAAATCTCTGCACGGATACAAAAGGCTCGATTGGCTTTTGCCAATTTGCGCCACCTATGGCGCCGCCGTGATATTCGTTTGTCTATTAAGGGTCGCGTGTACTGCACAGCAGTCCGCTCTGTTCTACTGTATGGCTGTGAAACATGGCCATTGAAAGTGGAAGATATAAAAAGGCTTCAGGTGTTTGACCACCGTTGCCTTCGTAGTATACGCCGTATTCCGTGGTGTCACCACGTGAGTAATGCAGAAGTCAGGAGTAGAGTTTTAGGGAGAAGAGGTAAGTCAGTTGACGAGGTTGTGAACCTTCATCGACTGAGATGGTTGGGACACGTACCATGTATGCCCAGTCACCGATTGCCTCGTCACACAATGTTGGCCGAAGTAGGTGCAGGCTGGAAAAAGGCTCGAGGTGGCCACACCAAAACATGGCACCAATGTATGAAGTCTCTGACTGTTGGTTTGAGCCATGTGGGGCGATACAGACTAGGTTGTTGGGGTCCACGGGACAAGAGGAACCAGTGGTTGGAGACTCTAGGGGATATGGCTCAGAACCAATGTCAGTGGCGCAGATGTATACACACACTATCCTCATTTTAACGATGCTATACCGAATCTCACCATTTTGTCACTCCTCTTTCCTTTCTTCTCGTACTTTATATTTCTTTTGACTGAATTCACTTATCTTCATCCTTCACCTCATTACCTCTCTACTTGATGTACTGATATGAGCTGTGGCAACTCGGACCATTACGCAGCAATGCCTGGTCCTATGTTGACATTGACTGACTGATTAAATTACGGACATGAATTCAATTTCGACAATGTAGAAATTCTGGACAGAAGAAATACAAAAATATTAGAGAATTCCTAGTAGCTTGGTATTCAGGTCAGTCAGTTAGCAATCAACAGATGTTTAGACATAGACCCAATCTATCAACCAATAAGAAAGATGATAACGACAGAAAGGTCAGAGATCAGGCAGAGGGACAGCCATCAGGAAAGTCTATACAGTCAATGACACAACAATCACAGGAAACAACCAATCATGGACCGCTTCGTCAAGGCAAGCTACTAAACCACTCACGGAGAGATATTGACAGCTCACCTCATACTGAAGTTAGTGCTGACGATGTCGTCTAGCGAGGCGATGAAAGCTTCACGATTAAACAACCCAGCTCAGAGAACACGATGCAACCAAGACCATCCACCTGAGCTACGAATATTCTCCACTAAACGAACTTAGTTTATATGCATCGATGTCACTGATCTCGCAAGTTCAAAGCCTTATTCCACTAATGAGCACCACTATCAACATCTTTCCCACCCGTTTTTATTTGACTTTTATTGACAGCATCAGCAATATTCTTTGGAATCTTGCAAATAAGCTTTCCCGTCAATTCCAGATAGTGTGAATCTCTACTTTGGTATGAATCCACGTGGTTCTGTTGATTTCGGCACGTTTATTCTTAGCCAACTCTGTAACTGTTTTCTTTGGATAGTACTTCCTAACTATAGAGCAGTGACTCCTTGGTGACCGTGTCCATGTCTAAGAGTAAGCTTGGTCGGTGGGATCTGAACCACACCGTCTGCCTCATCACACAATGTTACCCGAAGTAGGTTCAGGTTGGATGAAGGCTATCCGGTTGAGGTCCGCGGTACAAGAAACCAATGGTTGGAGTCTATGTGATATGGCTTAGAACCGGTCAGTGGCGCAGATGCATAAACACATTATCCTCATCTTAGCCGCTTTACCTAATCTCATCATGTATGCATTCTTCCTCTGTTTTACCATTTTCTACTTCTACTTTCTTTGACCAATTTTTCTTTCCATTTGACTGCCTTGTCACCTGATATACTGATATGAAGTGTAGCAACTTGGGCCGTTACGCAGTAATGCCTGGTCTTATGTTGATCTTGATGGACTACAGTTGGACACTGGTAGATTGTACTTCCATTTTAGTCTTTATTAGAAATGTCATAAAGTGAAACAGTATTACTTACTGGATAATATTCCGGACAATTTGTTGTTCATAATCATATTACATCGATCCTGTGTAGTATGATCGGATCTGCTCTGGGCAAAGATGGAGAAAGACGAAGGGCATTTTGACGGGAAACGTAGAGTAGAGGGTGGGGTATAAAAAACTCGGGGAAACGTTGCAAAATTGTGCCTTTTCAGCATACCCCATTGTTTTATCCCGCGAGAATACTAACTGGGCCTAACTGCCTGTAGAATGCAAAGTGATACACACTTAATGGTGCGAATTATCCCAACTCCTACACTGCAAACCTTCATCCACCTTAAGCAATTCTACCGTCTATGCTCTTGAGGTGAACCAACCTATCCACAAGGAAGGTTTTAGGCAGCTCCTATCAAATTAAAGACCGATAAGTTTGACTAGTACCGCAGTGAAAACCCTAGAAAGAGTAATCAAGAAAACCATTACAGTCCATCTAAAGAGCAACACTCTATTGTCTCGTTCACAGCACGGTTTTCGTAGAAATTTCTCTTGCTTCACGAACCTTCTTGCAGCTAGAAAAAGTTGGGTTAATTCTGAAGATGATAGGATACCTGTAGATGTCATTTTCATTGACTTTAGCAACGCGTTAGACAAAGTACCTCATCCCAGGTTACTCGGAAAACTGGGAAGTTTTGGAGTCACTGGCAGTCCGCTCGCATGGATGAGACTTTCTTGTTGGTAGGAAACAAAGGATTAGGATCAATTATCAACTCTACTTGGAAGTCGGTAGAGAGGGAACGCAACAAGGCACAGTCCTAGGCCCCTACTGTTTCTCCTACACGTATATGAGTTGCCAAATATCATGAAATCCCCTATGGTTCTCTATGCTTATGTAAAAATCTAGCGGGAAATAATGAACGATGGGGATATACGTGCGCTTCAGGCAGACCTGAGCAGCTTGTTTACGTGGTCAGAGAAGTGGCTGATGCCTATCAATGCAGGTAAATGTGTGAGCATGCACTTGGGGCACACACAGCAACACCTACGATATTGGTGGGACTCCTTTACCGTTAGTACTAACGCACAATGACCTAGGAGTCACGGTGAGTTATGACTTGCAAACCACGGCTCACTGTCGATTGGTAGTAGCTCAGAGTTTTATGACTCTCTGGGCACTACGTAGGGCGTTTACGAAAATAAGTGGTGACATGTTCACCATCTTATGCACATCCTTAGTTAGGTCTAAGTTAGAAAACTATACACAGGCGGCTGATCCTTGTCTGAAAGGTGACGCAGACCCAGAAGGAGTTAAGAGGGCAGCCACTCGTATGATCCCTGCGATGGCTGACCTCACCTATGAAGACCGACTTAAGGAGCTGAACCTCTTCACTTTATCCTATCGCAGACAGAGGGGGGACCTAATTGTGCTACACAAAATTCTAAGAAATGACTTCCGACCTGATCTATCTTCTCTTTTCCTTCCCACCAGGTCGGTACACTTCAGAGGACATAGTAGGAGACTACAAAGCAAAGAAAGAACATATTCTCCGCAGGGTACTGGTTCCCGTGTCGAGTAACCAAGGCCTGGAACCGACTCCCAGAAGAAGTGGTCTCCGCATCATCAACTGACTCGTTCAAAAGGGGATTGGACAAGCACAGAAATATAGGCTCTCAGCCTTCTATCCTCAAACAACAAATCTGAATCTGAACCACAGAGACTACGAAACCATTTGACAGAATGGCACCAAAACAGGTGTTTCGCAGTAATTTCTGTGGGAATTACACATAACGATCGACTAGAATTTTAGAAATGTATTCACTAAGACCAGGTACATTTATAGTGTACAAAACACTACTGAAAAGCACTAATAATTCGTAAAATCACGTAGGACTACCAAACTTCGTGCGTAAGTACACACCAATTCGGAGCAAGTCATCTAGCCTTGAGATAACTGACTTAATTAAGTCGAAAAAATACCGAAAGACTGAAATTCCCAATTTCATTTTAAAATATAACAATAAACAGACTAAAAACTCCACAAAATAGTACAAGCGCAACTGTAACGATTTGCAGATGAGCGGACTCACAGCAAACACATGCAGACCCAATGGAGAACACGAACTAAACAATTTTCGTCTTTATTGGGGTAACAGCTTGAATAATGCGGGTACAACCGTCTCTCAGACTAGACAAAGTTTAATATGTCCACCACAGGCAGTCACACCAACAACCAAAAAACGAGCTACAACTATCCAAAGTCCAATATCTCCTAGCGAACTTCGGCAAATTATTTCATTTCTCCGTGCCCCCTGCTACGTCTTCTGGAACAGTTCTAGGTGTTTCTTGGCTTCCAACAAACCTAGTCCACTCACACCTTTGTTGTAGGCGTCGGATGCTCGATATGGGGTAAGGTTTTGTAGAGTCTACACTTCTCCGTAATCAATAGCCTAGGGTTCAACGAGATTCATCATTGATGCTGACCTTCATGAATTAATTGGACCCTCTAGGCTGAAGGCACCCGGTCAAGCATCCACGCCATTTTGGCATGCAGTCGTTTTACGTTACACCACTCGTAATCAACCCCCTAGCCAGTTAGTTGGAACGCATCGGTATCTTGACCTCACAAACATAGTATTCCATCCCACTACGCTATTGTGTTCTCTCTTGGTGTCGTATTCGTGGGAATATAACGAGTGCGAATAATTCTTGATTGGCTTCTGAGCCTGTAGCGTCACACACTTCCCCAAAATCAATAGCCTAGGGTTTGACGACTTTCGACATTGATGCTGACCTTGATAGTTTAACTGGACTCGCTAAGCTGAAGGCACCCGGTCAAGCATCCTCGCCATTTGGCACGCTGTCGTGTTACGTTGCATTGCTCGTATTCGACTCTCTAGCCAGTTAGTTGGAACGCATCGGTATTTTGGCATAACCATCCAAATATACTATTCCATCCGACTACGCTATCGTGTTCTTCCTTGGTCTCGTATTCGTGGGTATATAACAAGTTCGAATAATTAGTGATTGGTCTTTGCGTCTGTCAAGTTCGCACCAGGACAAATCCTAAATTGGTGAGCCCGACGTGATCAAATATCCGATGATCACATATCCCGACCAATAACAAGTATTGAATTGGTGAGCCTGTTCCATTTTATATTTGTTTATTGTTTTCATTTCGATAACATTTATATATCCATTTACTACACTTTCTCATGTCCGACCACACTCCCAAGCTTATTCGTATTAAGCCGACTTCGAACACGATCCAACTCGTGCCATATTGGCCAGACAATGCAGAAACATGGTTTCTGTATGCCGAGGCCGATTTTCGAGAACAGGGTGTCTCAGATCCTCAATCTCGATTTCTTGCTGTCATACGTTCACTACCGCGAGAATTAAACAGGTATGTTACAGCAAACATGTTTAATCCTGAAGTAAGTGACCCTTATGCACTTCTAAAGGCCGCACTCTTGAAGAAAAGCGATCTCACAGATCGCCAACGTCTAGACGAATTGCTTCGTAACATCGAGCTAGGCAGCCACTCAGCTACTGAAGTCCTCGCACGCATGCGAGAAGTAATCGGTGCACGAACATTTGACGATGGTTTCTTCCGAGAACTATTTCTCTCGAAACTACCACAACCGGTGCAAACCGTGTTGGTGACACTGCAGTCAGTCCCACTCGACGACCTGGCAGCCTCAGCAGATAAAATACTGGAGATATCCAGCAGACCCGTCTCCAACGTATATTCTATCTGCGACAAACCAGAGCGCCAGGATTCAGAGGTGACCAAGTTGTGCAACTCTGTGAAACGGTTGCTACGATCTCGAAGTCCTAGATCACGTAGCACTTCACAGAAACGCACCTTGGCGCATCGCAGCAAGTCGCGTGGTAGCCCTAAAACGAAACCCAACAGGGTGGAAAACCCTGAATGGTGCTGGTTTCATAACACTTACGGGGATGAAGCCAGAAAATGTCGTAAACCATGCCGTTTTAAGAAGGACACAAACTCGGGAAACGGTCACGCCGGCACGTGCTCACGGCAACCGTAGCTGGTAGAAAAAGCCGTTTGCTCTACGTCACCGACGTTAAAACGAAAGTCCGCTACCTCGTCGACACCGGCGCAGAAGTTAGCGTTCTTCCAGCAACGACAAAGGAGCGTCATCTGACCCATCCTTCAATCTTCAAGCAGCCAACGGCAAGGCAATCGCGACATTCGGGAGACGGTATGCCTACCTCAACTTAGGTTTACGCAAACCTATTCACTGGATTTCCTCCTGGCAGACGTCTCTATGCCCATCATTGGCATAGATTTGCTAAACCATTACGATCTACTCGTAGATGCTCGCCGTCGACGACTGATAGATAACAACACAAAGTTATCTATTGGCGGCACCACCTATGTAGGTCCGAGTTTAGCCATCGTTAGGACTAAACAATCAGGCGACGCGTCCTACCAGGCAGTTCTGGAGAAATATCCAGAGGCAGCAACCGAAACACACTCTTCCGTGCATAACCAGCAATGTTATGCATCACGTCACAACCACAGGTCCACCTGTGGCATCCAAAGCGCGCCGTTTAGCCCCCGATAAGCTGCAAACGGCGAAAAATGAATTCGACCATATGCTCGAACTGGGCATTATCAGACCGTCAAACAGTCCTTGGGCATCGCCATTGCACATGGTCCCAAAAAGGATAGCAACGACTGGCGTCCGACCGGTGATTACCGAAGGCTTAACGCCAAAACAACTCCGGACTGCTACCCTATACCCACGTTTACGACTTGACCGCAACCTTATGCGGCATGAACATTTTCTCGAAAATCGACTTGGTCAAAGCGTACAACCAGATACCTATGGCAGCAGAAGATATCGCGAAAACAGCCATTATTACTCCTTTTGGCCTGTTTGAATTCCTGCGCATGCCTTTTGGTCTTCGGAATGCAGCACAAACATTCCAACGCTTTATGGACGATGTCTTCCGTGGTCTGAATTTTGTTCATGTCTACATCGATGACTGTCTAATTGCGAGTCCAGATAAGGAAACACACCTTAAACATTTGGACCTCGCATTCGAAAGACTCAAAAAACATGGCATCACAGTTAACTTACAGAAGTGTGAAATAGGAGTTGAATCACTCAGCTTCCTTGGGCATACCATTGACAACAAAGGTATACGCCCATTGAGAGATAAAGTGGCGGCTATCACAAACTATCCAGAGCCGACCACTGTGAAACATCTCCGCACTTTCAATGGCCTGGTAAGTTATTACCGAAGGTTTATCCCTAACTGTGCCTCTGTCATGAGACCACTCACAGATCTACTTCGAGGAACTGCGAAGTTCGTGTCTCTGGACAACGCGGCTAGACTTGCTTTCTCAAAGTCAAGGAAGCCATTTCGAACGCAACCATGCTTATGCATCATGACCCCAATGCTCCTCTGAGTATTGCTGTTGATGCATCTGATTCAGCAATTGGAGCAGTTTTGCAACAGTTGACTGACAACCAGTGGCAACCGTTAGCCTTTTTCTCGAGGCGGCTGCAAGACGCGGAAACAAGATACAGTACATTTGGTAGGGAACTCCTAGCCATGTACTGTTCTGTACGCCATTTTCGACATTCTGTGGAAGGTCGTGATTTCATTATTTTCACAGACCACAAACCGTTAACGTTTTCCCTCAGCTCGGCGTCTGACAAATACTCCCCTCGTGAGTCGCGACAGCTGGATTACATTTCCCAGTTCACGTCAGACATCCGCCACATTTCTGGAGCAAACAACTCCGCAGCCGACGCACTATCTCGAATAGCTTCGATAAACTATATCGAGGGTATTGATCTCGTTGAACTAGCTCGGCGTCAAAAGGAAGACCTTGAGCTGCATCATGAGTTGTCGTCCACAACTCTCAAACTGCGACTTTGTCCTGTTGGATCAGACAAGGATGCAATTTTGTGCGATGTCTCTGCTAGTCAACCACGCCCAATAGTTCCGAAGAGTTGTCGACGCAACGTCTTCAATACGTTGCACAAACTCTCTCATCCAGGTGTACGAGCCACCATTAGGCTTATCGCACAACGTTTCTGCTGGCCTGGGATGAACAAAGACGTTAAGGAGTGGGCCCAGTCGTGCTTAGCTTGTCAAAAGTGTAAAGTCACGCGACACACGAAAAGCCCTTTAGGCTCATTTCTAGCCCCAGACATGCGTTTCGACCACGTCCATATAGATATTGTAGGACCCCTACCAGAATCTAATGGATGTACCTACCTTTTCACCTGTGTTGATCGTTTCACACGATGGCCGGAAGCAGTACCCATTAAAGATATTACTGCCGAAACAGTTGCTCGTGTTTTCGTCGAAAGATGGATCGCGAACTTCGGATGTCCATCCTACGTCACAACCGACCGTGGGCGC
The DNA here is from genome assembly GCA_944470555.2 of Heterobilharzia americana. Taxonomy (NCBI): domain Eukaryota; kingdom Metazoa; phylum Platyhelminthes; class Trematoda; order Strigeidida; family Schistosomatidae; genus Heterobilharzia; species Heterobilharzia americana. The sequence continues at coordinate 86,137,270 of OX104129.1, forward strand.
CAATTTGAGTGCGGACTATTTCACGCTCTAACGGCACTTTTAGGTTGCACTCGGTTCCGAACGACAGCCTACCATCCACAAGCAAATGGCATGGTAGAGCGTTTCCATCGACAGCTGAAAGCTTCCCTTTCAGCTACAAACATACCTCAGTGGACCGAGGCTCTGCCTCTAGTCCTACTAGGTATTCGTAACGCGTTGAAAGTTGATGCTGGATGCACTCCTGCAGAACTCGTCTATGGGACCACTCTTCGCCTACCAGGTGAGTTTGTTTCCCCTTCAACTTTCAAACATGTTTCCGACAGGGCATCTTACGTGACTAGGCTTACAAACGCAATGCGTTCAGTTAGGCCTTCTCCGATTAGACCGCAAACGACTGATGTTTTCGTCCACCCCAGTTTACAGAAGACATCACACGTGTTTGTTCGCCACGACGCTGTTCGTCGACCACTTGAACCACCCTACGACGGGCCGTTCAAAGTGATTAAGCGACATGAGAAATTCTATGTAATTGAGCGAGACGGACGTGAAGATACTGTCAGTATCGACCGTTTGAAACCAGCTTATTTCGAAGGCAACCCCATTGTAAGTGACGTTTCAGCTCGCTACATCCGACCGACGGATGACTCAATTATCGAAATTCTCGACGATGTGCCTGGTAATGCACAGCTGCAACAACCAGCGGCGCAACAAAAAACACGATCAGGTCGAACCGTCAGGTTCCCAGAGTACCTGAAGTCATATTCAACTTAGCTATGTGTGTGCCAACCATTTTTTTTCGAGGCACTATTTTTCTTATTTACCGGCACAAACCCTCGTACACTTTGCCTTTTTATATCAATTTTTATTACCATGTAATAAAACTAAAAAAACGGCGAAGATAAGCGTAAATTTTTATTTTTCGATACGTTTATATATAAATAATTCCCATTTTTACGCAACGTTTTCGTGGTATTAAAGACTTTTATTTATATTCCAGGTGCAACGAGCACTGGACGGAACGTCGAAAGGAACAGATGACCGCGACCGACGTACAATTTCATTTATTGTATTTTATTATTTAATCGCCACGACACCCTAGAATAAGGTTCAGACAACCAGGGGCCACCTCACGCAGTGAGCCCATCGGAAGAGTTTTACCAGTGGAGAAACCACTGGGTTTTTACTTCCGGCTGGTATCGTCTTAGGGTCCTCACGAACCCACTAGGGGGGGAGTGATCTGTAGCGTCATACACTTCCCCAAAATCAATAGCCTAGGGTTTGACGACTTCGACATTGATGCTGACCTTGATAGTTTAACTGGACTCGCTAAGCTGAAGGCACCCGGTCAAGCATCCTCGCCATTTGGCACGCTGTCGTGTTACGTTGCATTGCTCGTATTCGACTCTCTAGCCAGTTAGTTGGAACGCATCGGTATTTTGGCATAACCATCCAAATATACTATTCCATCCGACTACGCTATCGTGTTCTTCCTTGGTCTCGTATTCGTGGGTATATAACAAGTTCGAATAATTAGTGATTGGTCTTTGCGTCTGTCAAGTTCGCACCAAGACAAATCCTAAAAGCCTATCAAGTTCGCACTGGCGTTATTCCTAAATTGGTGAGCCCATTCCATCTTATACTCGTATATGGTTTTCATTTTGATAACCTTCATATATCCGCACACAATTCCTTTCCACGTCCATGTCTGATGACACATCCAAGCTTATTCGCATTGAGCCGACGACAAACACCATCCAGCTTGTGCCATACTGACTAGCCAAAGCAGAAACATGGTTTCTGTATGCTAGGGCAAATTTTCAAGAACAAGGAGTCACAGATCCTCGCTCTAGATTTCGTGCTGTCATACGTTCACTACCGCGGGAGTTAAACAGGCACGTTATAGTGCACATGCTTAGCCCCGAAGTAAGTGATCTCTATGCACTTCTCAAAGCTGCGCCACTGACGAAAAGTAATCTCGCAGACAGCCAGCGCCTAAACGAATTACTTCGTAACATCGAACAAGGCAGCAACTCAGCCACTGAAGTGCTCAAATACACGCGAGAAGTTATAGGCACACGAACGTTCCATAATGGCGTTTTCCGCTATCTGCTCCTCTCGAAACTACCACTACTGGTGACACTTCAGTCAACTAAACTCGATGACAGGCAGACTCAGCAGATGAAATACTGGAGACCTCTAGCAGACCCATCTCCAACGTATATTCCGTCTCCGATAAAATCGAGAGACGGGGTTTAGGAGTAACCAAGCTGTGCAACTCGGTTAAACAGCTGCCACGGACTTGAAGCCGGGGTTATGCAGCACATCACATCAGCCCATCGCAGCAACTCTCGTTGCTGTCCAAAAACCAAACCTAACAGTATGAGGACCCTCAACGGTGCTGGTTTCACGATACCTACGGTGATGAGGTCATGAAATGCCGGAAGCCATGAGGTTCGAACACGGACACAAACTAGGGCAACTGTAATGCTGGCACGCATTCATGGCAGCCGTAGCCGGCGGAAACAGCCGTCTGCTCTACGTCACAGATGTGGAAACGAGGGTTCGCCACCTCGTCAACGCTGGCGCAGAAGTTTGTGTTCTTCCGGCACCGACAAAGGAGCGTCATTATGACCCATTTTCCAATTTTCAAGCAGCTAACGGCAAGGCGGCTGCAACATTTGGTAGATGGTGTGCCCACACCAACTTAGGTTTGTGTAATCACATTCACTGGGTTTTCCCTCTAGATGATGTTTCTGTATCCATCAATGGCATAGGTTCGCCTAACCATTGCGGTCTACTCGTAGATGCTGGCCGTCGACGACTAGCAGACAACAACACAAAGTTATCTACTGAAGGTGCCACCCACGTAGGTTTGAGTCCAGTTACCTAGAACCAAACATTCAGGTGTTGCGTCCTATCATGCGGTCTTGGGGAAATATCCAGTCACAACATGCAACGCATACATTTCTGTGCATGACCAGAAATGTTATACATCACATCACAACCATAGGTCCACCCGCGGCATCCAAAACATGCCATCTAGCCCCTGATAAGCCGGAAACAGGGCAAAGTAAATTCGACCATATGCTCGAACTGGGCGTTATCAAACCATGAAACAACCGTCGGACACCAACATGAACGTGGCTCCAAAAAAGGATAGCGTCGAGTGGCTGAGAAAACAACCGTTATTACTCCTTCTGGCTTGTTTGAGTGCCTGCGCATGCCATTCGGTCTTCCGAATGCGGCACAAACATGTCAACGCGTTATGACGTCTTCCGTGGCGCAGACTTTGTCCACGTCTACATCGATAACCGCCTCGTTGCGAGCCCAAATAAAGAAAGTCATCTCAAACATTTGGACTCCGCACTCAGTAGACTAAAAACATGCATCACAGTCAACTTGTAGAAGTGTGAAATAGAAGTTGAATCATTCAGCTTCCTCGAGCATGCCACTGACAGCAAAGGTAGACGCCCATTGGGAGATAAAGTGGCGGCTATCATGAACTATCCAGGGCCGATCACTGTGAAGCAGCTCCACACTCTCAGTGGCCTGGCAACTTATTACGGACGGCTCATCCCCGACCGTGCCTATGTCATGAAACCACTCACAGATTTACTTCGAGGGACTGTGAAGTGCATGACTCTAGACTATGTGGCTAGGCTTGCTTTTCTGAAGTCAAGGAAGCCATTTCAAACGCAACTATGCTGATGTATCACAACCCAAATGCTCCTCTGAGTTTTGACGTTGATGCACCTGACTCAGCGATCGTAACAGTTTTGCAACGGTTGACCGATAACTAGTGGCAGCCTTTAGCCATTTTCTCTAGGTGGCTGCAAGAGGTGGGAACCAGATACAGTACATTTGGCAGGGAACTCCCATCTATATGCTCTCCCGTAAGCCATTTTTGACATCCGGTGGAAGGTCGTGATTTCAATATTTTCACAGACCACAAACCGTTGGGCTTCCTTTTCGGCTCGGCATCTGACAAATACTCCCCTCGTGAGCAGCGACAGCCGGATTACCTCTCTCAGTTCACACCAGATGTCTGCCACATATCCGGAGCAAGTAACCCTGTAGCCGACGCACTATCTCGAATAGCTTCCGTAAACCCATCGAAGGTATTGATCCCGTTGAACTAGCTTGGTGTCCAAAAAGAAGACCTCCAGCTGTCCCATTGGTTCTCGTTCGCAACTCTCAAGCTACACCGTGTCCATTGGGGTTAGGTGAGGATACAACTTTATGCAGTGTCTTTGCTAGTCAACCAAGCCCAATAGTCCCGAAGAGATGTCGACGTAACGTCTTCAGTACGTTGCATTAACTATCTCTTCCAGGTATACGGGCCACCATTAGGCTTACTGCACAACGTTTCTGATGGCCGGGAATGAACAAAGACGTTAAAGAGTGTCTTCAGTCTGGCCTATCAAAATTTTAAAGTCACGCGATACACGACGAGACCTTTAGGCTCCTTCCCAGCCCTAGACATGCGTTTCGACCACGTCCATATGGATATTGTAGGACCTCTACCAGAATCTAATGGAGGTGATCACCTTTTTACTCGTGTGGATGGTTTCAAAAGACGGCCGGAAGCGGTACCCGATAAGGATATTACTGCTGTGACAGTAGCTCGTGTTTTTGTCGAAGATGGATTGCGAACTTTGGATGTCACAACCGCCCGTGGGGGCCAATTCGAGTGTGGGTTATTTCTCACTTTAACTGCACTTTTAGGTTGCACCGGTTCCGAACGACAGCCTACCGTTCACAAGCAGATGGTAAGGTAGAACGTTTCCATCGACAGCTGAAGGGGAATCTTTTAGCTGCAAGCATACCTTAGTGGACCGCGGCTTTGCATTTAGTCCAAATGGGCATCCATAACGCGTTAAGTGCCGATCCTGGATACATCTCTGCAGAAATCGTCTGTGGGACTACTCTTCGCCTACCAGGTGAGTTTGTTTCTTCTTCAAATATCAAACGTGTTTTTCACAGGGCATCTCACAGACTGGGCTTACAAACGCAATACATTCAGCTAAGCCTACTCATGTAAAGCCTCAAACAACTGACGTCTTCGTTCACCCCGTTTAACAAAAGACGTCGAGCTTGTTCATTCGTCACAATGCCGTTCGTTGGCCACTTGAACTGCTTTACGATGGACCGCCCAAAGTGTTCAAGCGGCGTGAAAATTCTATACAATCAGGGAGAAGGGGCGTAGAAATACTGTTAGTATAGATCGTTTGAAGCCAGCTCAATCCGAAGGCAATCCTCTCATGAATGACGTTTCAGCTCACTATAGCCGACCAGCGGATAGACCAATTATCGAAATCCTTGGCGATATGCCTGGTTGTACACGTATACAACGACCAGCGACATAACAAAAAACACGATCAGGTCGAACCGTCAGGTTCCCGAAGTATCCAAAGTCATATTCAACCAAATAGTGCGAGTCAAAATGTGCCGACCATTTTTAAATTCAACCTTCTTCAAAGCGCCATGTTTTCTATTCACTGGGGATGCGAAAATCCTCCTAAATTTCGCCTTTTAATATCAATTTTTCTACCTCCATACACCCATATTTTTTCAAAAAATGGAAAGAAGATCAATTTTCTATATATTTCTTCGCAGATGTTTGTCCATTTTACGAAACGATCTTCTCTCTATGAAAGCGGAAGTAAGCGTAGGGACGTGGGATGTCCGCACCATGTTTGAACCCAACAAGGCTGCCCAGATTGCAAAGATGAGAGGGTATACCAGTGAAGTGTTGGGAATCTGCGAAAGCGGGTGGAATGGAAATGGACCCTCCAAACTGTCAACTAGAGAGTCAGTAATCTACCCCGATATTGTCACCCGGATGACAACCAAGAGCACACTGAGTTATGCAGTGGTTATCATGATGTCCCCAAGAGCATCGAAGGCTCTCATACAGTGGGAACCATTCTCTTCCAGAATCATGACAGCAAGATCCAACTCAAAAGAAAGGTCACAATCATTCATTGCTACGCTGTGCACCTACAAGTATTGCAGATGAAGAGAAGAAGGAGAAACTCTACAGGCAACAGCAATCACCAGTGGAAATGACCTCAGTTGGCAACATCAAAATTTTAATGGGTGGGGTGATATGAATGCCAAACTGGGGGCGGACGGCATAGAAAGAGAACTAACCACGGGTATAGAAGCACTCGGTGAAATGAACGAGAATGGAAAACTGTGTTCAGAATTCTGTCCATTCAACGATCTGGTGGTTGGAGGCACTGTGTTCAAGCACGAGGATATCCACAAGGCGACATGGATTTCACCAGATGGACACACTATACTAGAAATCATATCGACTTCATCTCAACGTGAAGAGGGCGGAGATGCATCTACCTGACACAAGGCCAGGAAGAGGGACAGGTAAAGGTTCACACAACTCACTATCTAGTGCAAGAAACTTTCAAAATCAACTTGAAGGCCTTCGAGGAAGTTGGTGATAAACCCCAGTTCAAGTTGAACACCCAGAACAGAAATTGAAGGACAAATCTACAAAGAAAATCTTCACAGCAGCCATCGAAACAAAGTGGGAGACATCGAGAAACATCCGTGAAGAAACCTGCGTGGATGGGCACTGGGAATCTTTGAAAGCTGTGTGGAAAGAAACTTGCATAACCGTATTAGGAATGAAGAAGAAGTGGCGAGACAAGGAATGGTTCTCAAAGGACACATGAAAGCTGACAGAGCAAGGAGAGGAGGATGGTGAAGCAGAAGTTGAACCAGTGCAAGGATGCACAACGAGAAGAGGAAGTGAGTACAACCTATAAAACACTGAACAAGACAAAGAAGTGAAGAAGAGTGCGCGCAAAGATAAAAGACACTTCCGCGACACATTGGCAGGTGAAGCACAGCAGGCCGCAGGCTGGTGAGAGAGACTGATAACATTATTTCCAATAACCAGGTTACTACCTGGAAAGGAAGAGATCAATACAGATGAAACCAATAACATATGATGAAGGAAACCTAATTACGACAGGAGAGAAACGAAGGAAACGATAGGCTGTCCACTTTAGAAAGCTCTTGAATCCACCACCACCTGCACTTCGTCAAGAAATACCACCTGCAGCCCAGCCACAGAACCACAGGTGAACACAAGTTCGCTGACGAAAGTCGAGGTCTCGAATGCCTTAAGGCTACTGAAGTGCGGGAAAGCAGCAGGACCAGATGGAATCCCATCAGAAGCACTGAGAACGGACACAGAGACAACAGCAAACATGATCACACCACTACTGCAGAAGGTCTGGAGGGAAACGAAGGTACCTGGCTACTGAAGGGACACCTTGTCAAACTCTCGAAGATAAGAGACCTGTTTCTTTTTCAAGAACTGGCGCGGAATGATGCCCCATTCCACTTCGCTCGAAGTAGGATATTAACCTGCATCATCCTGGAGAGACTGAAGGATGCTCTGGATTCAAAAACTACGACTGGGACAGACCGGATCCAGGAAGTACAGATAATGTGCGGGCCAAATTGCAACTCTGCACTACGCATCATCAACAAACAGAGCATAGAATGGCAGTCAAGTCCCCACCTAAACTTCATCGAATTTGAAAAGGCTGGCCTTCGATAGCTTCCACTGACAAGTAATTCGGCAGTTGTTACAACACCACGGAATACCACAAACCTTTATCAACCTCATTCGACAATTATATGAAGGGGCCACATGACAAGTGATTCACAGTGGGAAGCTCAGTGATGCTTTTGAAGTGAAGACAGGAAAGAGTAGGACAAGGCTGCCTACTGCCAACGACCATCTTGCTGATTGTAGCGAACTGGATCTGCAGCAAACCGTGAGGAACTAGAAGAGGGGCATACGCTGGACAGCAGTAAATATCCTGAAAGATTTGGATCTCGCCGATGACTAGTATCTAATGTCACACAAACCTGAAGATCTGCAGGCAAAATCCAACTAGTTCACTGGAGCAGCAGCGAAGACGGGACTCCCTTTAGGTGAATGCGGAGAAGACGGAGATGATGAAGATACCCAACCAACAACACCACCAACAACAACAAGCTTCAATCACCATCAGTCGGAGTGACTTAAAGGAAGTAGCCTCTTTCGCCTATAAGGAAGCACTGTTTCAGCTACAGGCGGCACAGACGAGGACGTCAAGGCCAGGATCGGGAAAGTCAGCAAGACAGGCGTTCTTTAACCTGAAACCAGTGTGGAGATCCTCTGCACTCCACTCACCATAAAGCATGAACAAGATACGGATTTTCGACACCAACGTCAGTCAAGTCAGTGCTTCGATATGGTCCAGAGACAAGGCGCGTTACGAAGGGGATTTCCGACAAACTACAAACATTCACCAACAACTGCCTGCACTGGCTCGTTACTGAAGCCCAGATGGCCTGAAAGAATAAGCAACAAGGAACTCTGGCCTTCTAACGAACCGACCTAGAACCTATCGCTGAACAAATATGCAGAACGAAGTGGAGATGAATTGGGCAAGCACTGAGAAGACCATTCGGGGACATGACTCGCCATCATAGACCGTCGGGTGGAACCAAGATAGGAAACAGCGAGCTGGGCGTCTGAGGTGAGTGACACGGAGGAGATCGTGTGAGGAGGAAATGAGAGCTTCTGGCCTGTCATGCAGCCAGGTTCAAAGAATGCCACTAAAGCCCTATGTTCCACTAGGAACCCAAGGGATAGACAATAATGATAACACAACACCCCAGAATAAGTTGGACAACCAGGGGCCATTTCTCGTCGTGAGCTCATCGGAAGAGTTCTACCAGTGGGGAAACCACTGAATTTTTACTGCTGGCTGGTACTGTCTTGGGGTCCTCATGAACCTACTAGAGGGGGACTGACTTTTCGCGTAACACTTCTACCGAATCAATAGCCTAGGGTTCAACGAGATTCATCATTGATGCTGACCTTCACGAATTAATTGGACCCTCTAGGCTGAAGGCACCCGGTCAAGCATCCACGCCATTTTGGCATGCCGTCGTTTTACGTTACACCACTCGTAATCAACCCCCTAGCCAGTTAGTTGGAAGGCATCGGTATATTGACCTCACAAACATAGTATTCCATCCACTACGCTATTGTGTTCTCTCTTGGTGTCGTATTCGTGGGTATATAACGAGTGCGAATAATTCTTGATTGGCCTCTGAGCCTATCAAGTTCGCTCTAGAGCGATACCCAAAGTTTGAACTCAATTTTCACCGATCGCACCGCTTGTACTATGACTGTGTTTAAGTTGTATCCTTAAATGTTGTGTCACTAGACAGTTGTTTGAACTGCTCTTAAATAAATTCGGCAAAATCCAGAGATTTCCCATGAAGACAATGGAAAGGAAGTGAAAAATACCTATTTAAAAGAAGCAGAACGAGGGAAAGAAGAAACCCGAGCAGATTCAGGAAAGACGGGAGAGCGCACATTGACAAAAATATCCTTAGTAGGGGCGGTAACTACAAATGACGTGAACCAGTTGTTTGTGCGAGAAAAAATCTTTTGTTCAGCTGTTGTCTGTGGGATCACGTTCCTTTCTCTCAGTAAGTAATGTACAGGGCATTCAAAGAGAACAAATGGCTCTGCAAATGTGAAGAGTACAGAAGTTTTGACAGCACTCAAGCACATGGCACAAACACAGTCAGATTCAAGTCTAGCCTGAAGCAGGAAGAATAAGCCTATGCTAATCGCTTTCGGACAGATATCTGTGTTCATTCACTCATCTCTTGAGCCAGTCAGTTGATGATGTGAGCACCACTTCCTCATAGACTCGGTTCCGTGAGTTCATTACTCGACACAAAAACCGGTCGTCTGTGGAAATGATGTTCTCCCTTTGCATGTGTACCTTCTCACCATATCCTCTGAGGCGTCCTAATCTTGTAGAAAGGAAAAGAGGATGCAGATCAGGTTCCAGGTCTTTTTTTAAACCCAGGAGCAAAACTTGAGCATTACGGTTAGCTGTAATCCCACCTTAGTCTGTTCACTAGAAATGTTACACAGCTAAACAGTATGACCTACAGTATGACATCCAGATATAATTCACTGTCCATATTTCTGCCGTGTCAGCCTTGTATAGCATGATCGGATCTGTTCTGTGTCTGTAGCACAATAAAGAAGTGAGATAAGGCCCCTTAAGTTGTTCTTCGTAGATCAGGCCTGCCATCGCAGAGATCACACCGGCAGTTATCCACCTAGCTCTTTCGGGAGACCATGAGTCACTGTTCAGGCGTAGATTTGGTTTTTGCATACAGTTTTCCGGTTTCGGAACAACTGCGGACGTGTGTGGTGAAAAGTATCACCCATATTGTTAAAAGTTCGTAAAAGGTCCGAATTATCCCGAACCTCTAAGGTGCTTGATCAGCGACTAACCCTAATCTCCAGGTCATTGCTGATCACTGCTGGGGGTAGACAGGTCCTACCAGTATCGTGGCTGCCAGAGCCACCTGCGTGCATCATCCAACGCTCACCAGGGCTGACAAGCATCAGCTGCTTCTCTGATCATGTAAGCAAGCTGTTAAGGTCCGCCTGAAGTGTGCGTGTAGTCTCGGCATCCCCAACTTCACTCCAGATTCTTACCTCACCACAGTGGAGAACCATCGAGGGATTTCCTGGTATTCTGTAGCTCATTTACGTTTTGGAGAAAGGGCAGGGTACTCAGTACCATGCCTTTGCAGAACTCGACTCTCTTTCGGCTTCAGAGAGGTAATTCATCCTGACTCTTTGTCTCCTACCAATTCGGGACTCTCTCATCCGTTCAGGCAGATCACCGGTGATTCCAAAACTTTTCACTTTCCCGAGCAACCTAGAATGAGGCACCTCGTCAAACACGCCGCTGGAGTCAATGAAAATGACATCTACAGGTATCCTATCGTCTTTAGACCTAATCAAACTTTATCTGACTGCGAGAGGCTTTCTCAAGCGAGTGAAACTCCTGTGAAAGCCACTCTATGAACGAGACAACTGAGTGCTGCTCTCTGAGTGAACTGTAATTGGTTTCTTGATTGCTCTTCCTGGGATTTTAACCACAGTGATGGTCAAACTCATAGGTCTGTAACTCAGTGGATGCTGCTGGATGCTGACCCACCTTGTAGATGTATGTGATTTTGACACCCTTGCAATCAAAAGGGCTGGTTTCACCGAGGGACAGTCTAAACACAGTGGTCAGTGGGCCGGCCATATATGATGCAACTTCTCCGAGTAGTCGTGAGCGCGGATCATCAGGTCCGGTTGACCTATCTACATCCAGAGCGCTTGATTTGCGAAATGCATCATTATGGTCGGTATCTCTAGGGTTTATTGTGTTGGATGTCAATGCTTCTACTGTTGAATTAATGTCCACCTAGGGTTCCTCTGTGAAGACCTATGCAAAGTATCCGGCAATAACCCCTTCTACATCTTAGACGCCTTCAGTAAACTGACTGATCTCCGTTTTTTCGACTGAAACAGGCATGCCACAGTATATTTCATTTCCGTAGTTCCTACAAGAGAGAAACTTCTTTGGATGTTGCAGTACAGCCCGGACAGGAGGTATCTCAAAGCATATTTGAGACCGTTGAGTAGCAGCTAAACATTTATTGCAGGCATCTTTTAATGCTTCATCATCTTGAGGGTACTGCGGTCGATGGCAAGATTCCAGCAGTTTCTCCTGCATCGTGGTGGGATTCGGGTTTCATGGTTTATCTAAGAAGGGCAGTGTTTTCGTCCCTCCAGAAATGTCAGCAGAGTAAACAGTTGAGTCACCTCTGCATATAACTGTTTGGAGCAGCACCGCAGCTTCAACTGAGGCCTCTGCATCGACCATCCGATCATTCGAAATGGCTGCCAAGTTACCAGATACCGTATTCGCTTTCCACACAGTGGACCTATTTGGAGTATTGGCCCGGCATAAGACGGTGGTCATGAATCTGGAGATGACCATAGCATAATCACTCTCGCCAAAGGATGCGAGGTGCTGAATGAAGCGCACATAATCTGTTTACGGAAATACTTAGTCTAGAACTGAGGGAGCTTGCTAATGATGGTATCTGGTTGCCGCCCAAACGTGTAGTATAAAGGTCTAGAAAACTGGAGTTTCCACTAAACCTATGATCAATGGAGTTACGTGATGTTTCCATTGTTAGTCGGTTCCAGTCAACTGATGATACGTTGAAATCTCGTACTACTTGGCATCAGAAATTAACTATCCAGAGGGTCAGCTTATTGAGGGGGAAATCTGTCTAAGATTCAGGGCCTCAGCACACTACGATCACAATACCATCTCGTCTCCTGTAGGTAAGTTGGGAGCGCAGCTTTTCATATGTCGCACTACCTGGTGCAACCGTCTCCATGGCTTGTGAAGATTTTCTTAACGTTAAGGATGACATCACCACACCTGCCCGCTAATATTTCACCTCTAAGAGCAACGAACCATCCAAAACCCGCGTCAACACCACTGAGAGCCAGGTTTCTGAAACAGCAATAATGTCGGAACTTTCTGTGCTTATTTCGCTTCCAAGTAGATTCTAATTGTTTGGAAAACTACATGCATTTGTGTACAGGCGATAAATCTACTTAAATCAGTTTCTGTCCTATCCATGGGGGCTTCGGGGTCATTTGTTGCTGAAACCTTACTACTTCGGATCTTTCTCTCCTGCTGCTAATTTGGATTTTAGCTCTGCTCCTGCATCTCGTCCTTCGATTCAATCAGCAAGGGGCGAATCTGTGAGCACCAGCACTTCAGTTTCTTTGGGTTTGTGAGCGTTCTTTGGAATCAGGTGCCCCTGCTCCTTTGATTTGAACATGGCTTTAAGCAGCCCGAGCCTGTTCTCTGTAGGGGCTGTTTCCTTTTTACACACGCCGTAAATCTTCAGTTGGATGATTCCTGGTATGTTTTTTAAACATGGTACTTTACCAGCCATAATCGAAACGGACTACGGTCAATTATTACTCACATCATAGCAGCTGACCCGGAGGGAAGGCGATTGTACTGTACTACGCGACGAAATACACATAAAATGTGAAAAGCCTAGAACATGTATCCAGCTTGTCAAAATGTCAGTGAATGAGAGGAAATGGAACTGAAGCTTAGGCCATTCACCACTGATTAGTTCTTATTGTGGTTCACCTCACATTCAGTAACCAAACCTTGCAAGTGGCACTGCCTTACCCAGCCATATGTTGTGACATATGACAAACTTTCATTTTAGTTGTACATCTCTTGCGCAGTAAATCTGAATTGTAAGCGAATCCAAGCATGAGCAGAGCCCTGGACAAGCTTACGTTTTGGACACATAGAAAAGCCTGGCTTTACTTGCAGTGGTAGGCCTTCACAAACATACTCTTTGTTACCAGTGAAGAAATTCACTTTTTTGACACTTACTGATTGTAGATCCTAAACAGGCAATTATAGATGTGTAGGTATACTTTACGCGCCATTTCATACGAGAATGAAACTGTCAATTTCATGTCTGTAGTGACGAATCAGTGATGTTTTAATTATATGTGATTGATTGACATGAAGACTTGTGTCCATGGTTCACATATCCAACTCCGATATCGGCCTAACATTCCTGAAGCATCTTCATAGTTCTTCATGTTCAAAACAATGCTGTTTCGCCCCTGTCAAGCAATGCGAAAATAGGAAGTGGCGCAGTGCGAAGCCATTATCTTATGACAGGACAACCTGAATATTGAAAAAGGGTGGAAAAGTTGTGTTTACTGTGAACGCGAAACATCTGTATCATGCCTACGAAGAGAACGCTTGCAACAGGTTCAAGGTAGACTGGCAATTACAACACTGAAGAATTAAGACAGTCCGATGTTTTCAAGCAACACCAGCCACTTAAGTTATGCGGCCAACTGATTAGTTCCCTGATTAATGAGTGTAATAAAGAGGGTAACTGTAGTTGACCTGAAAACTTACATGAGTAGGTACGTTCTAAAAGGTGGAGATAACTAACAGCCGAGACCAGTCCCAGCAATTCATAGGTTTTCCTTTGTTTATCACCTGCTTTCGCCTGCCACACGCCTTTGTTATCCATTTTTCAGTTCTACTTAACCAGTCCTTCATCCATATGGAATCCTAGTGATTGCATTTTTCGGCATGCACAATGCCATTGTAGGGATGCGTGTTACAATTCCGTAACGTTTGATCAACCCTACTTAATTTGATGTGCTCTAGTACCTGCTTAACCAGTACTTTACCTAACGTGTAAGTACTGGTAACAAAACACAAATCAAAAGAACTGATACGCAATGTATTTAAAGGAGCTATGTATTTAAGGTAAATGTAATAATAATGAATGAGGGAAAAGTTTAATCAACTTATCTGGCTTGTAAGGCTGAACTAGGGACTCGGAGTACGTGCGTGGTGATCAGCACAATGGAGCGCAAAAATGGCGTCCAAGCCTGCTCGGATGCATGCTCGTTAAAACAAAACTTAAAACACCCTAAGCATCCGGAGGCAAGCTAGAGATTTATTTAGTTAATTTAATTTAAACTATTTATTTTAGCCCTAGTTATATTTTGGTGCCAGGAAGGTGCACTACAGGTTATCCCCCTCCTAGAAGGTTGTTGGGATACCGGCAACCTTCGATCCTAGGAGGCGACTGCGAGGCGGACACGCAACACCTTTCCATATTGGTGATGGAGTAGGTGACGTGTGGGTCTCCGAAGCTAGTGCAACTATGCACACCTACGAGGTAAGATAACTTTGCGTCTAGACGCAACCCTTCTCGCAGTGGTGGAAGGTGACCCAAAGCCTCCGTCTACTTTTCCCTATTGCTTCTTAATCTACCGGGGAGTGTACAGGGGGAAATTGGTACAAAGAGAACCGAAGAACGATCCAAGTAGCATCGTCAGCGGCCAATTGTATCCAATTTTCAACGCATTTTCTAGGTTCTGCAAGAAGAAAGAAATGGGACATTAGAGTGCTAAGAAAAGGAAAACCAAACAATTCGAAGTGGGAGTAGTACAGAAAAAAAAATAACCAACCAAAAAAAAGTTTTCGGAATTTAAATTGTATTTTTGATTTTTCTTTTTTTTTGAAAAAAAAACTGTTTGCAAAGTAGTAAACATGACTTTTGAAAACTTTAGGTATGAAAACGCATTGAAAGTGTATGCCACGACAAAGTAGTTGAAACTCCGAATTCACCAAGTGTGAAGTTGCTCTGGGGCTAATTAACGAACTCGGCGTATCGCTTGGGCCAATGTACACGCCTCCCAGCACGTGTAGAGGTTACTGGATCAGTGTTACTAGACGTGGCTCTTTTAGAAGGTTCAGGATACGCGCGACTAAACGAGTCTGTTAGGGAGTCCGGCGGCAAGGGTCTGGGTGTGCCTGTGGAGGTGTCGCACAATATTGACACTTCACTGTTCAGGAGCGGTAACGCTGTATCTTCAGAGAGGATGAGTGTTGAAGTTTTTCAATCTCCTCGTCTGAATCCTGAAGTTCGGCAATCTTCCGTAAGTCGACTGCTCGAGGCAAAGTAGTGGTGCAAACGCGAGACAGTGCGTCCGCGACAGGGTTATTCACACCAGAAATATGACGGATGTCCGACGTGAATTGCGAAATATAATCTAGGTGACGTAATTCACGCGGTGAATATCTGTCAGTAGTGGTGTGTAAGGCATACGTCAGAGGTTTATGGTCGGTAAAGATGATGAAGTCACGACCTTCCACAAAATGACGAAAATGTTTCACTGAGGCATATATGGCGAGCAGTTCCCTGCCGAAAGTGCTGTACCGCATTTCGCAGGTGGATAACTTCCGGAGAAGAATGCAACTGGGATCCAAGTGTGATCCGAAAGTTGTTGCAACACAGCTCCAATGGCCGTGTTAGAGGCGTCAACCGCAATGCTAAGAGGTAGGTTTACGTCTTGATGCACCAGCATCGTGGCGTCTGCTATTGCGGTTTTGATCTTGCGAAATGCTTCTAGTGCCTCAGGAGTCAAGCTGAAAGTTTTACATTTACTTTTCAGCAGGTCGGTCAGTGCAGTCAAAATGTGTGCACATTGGGGAACGAAGCGACGATAATAGCTCACCATACCCAGAAACACACGCAGAGCTTTAAGTGACGCTGGGACTGGGAAGTCTTGGATCGCCTGTACCTTTTCAGGTAGTGGGCGAATGCCTTGCTCGTCGATAACGTGTCCCAAAAATTTTAGTGAACGAACGCCAATTGGCATTTGGCCAGGTTGACTGTCATCGAATGCTCTGACAGTCTGGCGAAAACCTGTTTCAAGTGGTTAAAATGGGTGTCTTCGTCTGGACTAGCGATTAGTATATCGTCTAGGTAGGCATAGGCGAAATCGAGTCCACGTAAAACATCGTGAATAAAACGTTGGAAGGTTTGTGCTGCATTGCGAAGACCAAAAGGCATACGGAGGAACTCAAAAAGACCAAACGGTGTAATGACGGCTGTCTTGGGAACATCATCAGGATGAACCGGGATCTGATGATATGCACGCGTCAAGTCAAGCTTACTGAAGATAACCGAGCCTTTTAAAGATGCAGTCAAGTCGTGAATGTGAGGGACTGGGTAACGATCTGGAATCGTTTTAGCGTTGAGCCTTCGGTAGTCACCACAAGGCCTCCAGTCCATGCCATTGTTCTTGGGTACCACATGCAAGGGTGAAGACCATGGACTGTTGGATGGTCTGATTATTCCCATTTCAAGCATGTGTTCGAACTCGGCTTTTACAGCACGCAGTTTCTCCGGGGATAATCGCCGTGGTTTCGCAAACACTGGCGGGCCAGTCGTCGTTATGTGATGAGAAACGTTCGAAGTCACACAAGGGACACAACGACTTGGCTTAAAGACATCCGGAAAGGACTGAATGATAGACGCATAGGGACTAGAAGCGTCCGTCGTGCAGTACACGGGACTGAGGGGCGGCGTCTTTGTGACTATACCGGAAACAGAGAGTGTTGTGGTAGAATCTATCAACTTATGCTTGCCAGCATCTACCAGCAGCTGATAGTGCTGCAAGAGATCCATACCAATAATGCCGGTGGTCACATCTGCCACTATGAAAACCCAACGAAAGGGACGACGCAATCCAAGGTTGAGATCGAGGAATCTCCGACCATAGGTTGTGATGGGCGAACCGTTGGCGGCACGAAGTTGCAGAGACATTGGCCGCAGACGCTCTTCCTTCGTAGGTGGGATGACGCTAGCTTCTGCCCCAGTGTCAACTAGGAAGCGTATCCCAGAATGTCGATCAGTGACGAAGAAGAGGCGACATGGAAGTGGCTCGCCAGCGACGTTAGTCGCCGTCACGTGCTGGCTCACACGTTTCCCGCCTGGTTAGCCTCGAAGGTGCAAGGTCGAGTGCACTTTTTGGCATTGGCACCATAACGTTTATGGTACCAGCACAACCTGGGTTGGGATTGTCGCGATTTGGAACGTCTGCTACCGGTACGGGAGGCAGACCTGTTGCGCGAGCGAGACGTGCGACCGTTAGAAGAACTACCAGACCGCATTTCGTTCCTGATGCTGCACAACTCTCATACAATTTTGAGATGTGAGTTATAACATCGAAACTTGTTGGCTCAACAGCCGAGGGAGGGTTTTTGAACGAATCCGTGGCAGTAGACAGTGCAGCTGAGATACTAGTGTTGGGTTTCGTAGCATCCACAGCTCTGTCAGCCGCTTCCGCCAACTCTATTAAGGGACACTTATGGAAGGGTGCGAGGATCCCTTGAACCGACTGTGGTAACCTCTGTAACCACAGTTGCTTGAGAAATGCTTCATCAATGTTGAAGTCAGCAATCAGCTGCTTCATCTGACGAAGCAGTTGCGTCGGCTTGCGATCACCCAGATGCACATCCCTGAAAAGTTCTTGCACTTTCTGCTGGTCAGTAAGTGCAACACGTTTGATGAGGGCGGTTTTGAGGCGATCGTAAAGATTCGGTGCTGGGTCATCTAGCACATCTGAGACGTCTTCAATCACATTTTCCGGTAAGCTGACGATGACTAAGTTGGACTTAGTTTCTTGTGATTGAATGTGTCTCAAGGCAAACTGAGCTTCCACATGGGAGAACCATGCAGATGGTCTGTGGGCCCAGAAGGTGGGAAGCTGGAGGGTTATGGCCATCTGCGCAGTCGAGTCGTTATCCGCCATTGATCAGGGAATTAACGAGGCACGATAGTGATAATAAAAAAATTACAATGCAAAAATAACCAATGAGGAGTGCAATAATATAAAAAAAACGCTAGACGTGCCAAAAACAAAATTAGGCCAGACAAATCAACGCAAGAGAACAAAGGTACTAGACAAAATAAGAAGTGATACTCGGGCTCACCAATTTTGTAGGGATGCGTGTTACAATTCCGTAACGTTTGATCAACCCTACTTAATTTGATGTGCTCTAGTACCTGCTTAACCAGTACTTTACCTAACGTGTAAGTACTGGTAACAAAACACAAATCAAAAGAACTGATACGCAATGTATTTAAAGGAGCTATGTATTTAAGGTAAATGTAATAATAATGAATGAGGGAAAAGTTTAATCAACTTATCTGGCTTGTAAGGCTGAACTAGGGACTCGGAGTACGTGCGTGGTGATCAGCACAATGGAGCGCAAAAATGGCGTCCAAGCCTGCTCGGATGCATGCTCGTTAAAACAAAACTTAAAACACCCTAAGCATCCGGAGGCAAGCTAGAGATTTATTTAGTTAATTTAATTTAAACTATTTATTTTAGCCCTAGTTATATTTTGGTGCCAGGAAGGTGCACTACAGTATCTAATGTATAGGTTAACATAGTACATGACAGTCATTTCGCATTACCAAAAATGATCAAACCTGTAAACTGGTTTGTATTCATGTAACTTGTGTTGTGTGAAATATATTATTATTATTGTTATTATTATTACTATTATTATCATCATTATCTTGGATCTGGTTACCACGTTTACGACCCCCGGTGCTGTTTGTCACGCGATGGCATCGGAAGGCGAGTCGTCGAAGAGGTGAGAGCAACGGGCAGCATTGAACACCCATGACACCACCAAGGATCGAAACCAGGGCCATCAGGTTCCTCTGTCAGTCCATTACCACTGAGCCGCCAGGTCACCATTCAATGATCCAAGTTTCCCTACTTCTATCAATTCGCGATAATGGACGACCAGCATCCCATGCCACCACTGAGTGTTCTACCCCAGACCAGAACTCCTCATTAAAACTTCGCAAAACTTCACCTCAAAGCATCTCATTAACCAGCATTTGAGTGTCACCTGGAAATCGACAAAATTTCCATAGACTTGAAAACTGAACGACTCTATAATGTTCATTGTTTCTGGAAACGACTCGTATATATGAACTTTTGATTTCATATCACTTGCCACACTATGCAACCTTCTTGCAGTGGCAGAACAACTGATTGCATTTACTCGAACACATGCTCAAATATCTTGTCTAATGACAATATATTTCTCCGGAATTTGATCGCTCACCAGTGTCAGACAGAATTAAATCAAAATGGCGCAGGTGAAGATGTTGATTAGTGTGTTCTGTGCAACATAATTTGAGACAGGCAAGTAAATAGAAGCAGGACAAAAGCTACATAGGAAACAAATACTTCTAGGGCCTACGTTAGGCAATACGAACTGCTAACAATCTGAAAACACTAAAGCAAAATATTAACAGACATTTATGTTGTATAGCTTGGGTCGAATACTTGTCAAATAAACCACTTTGTCACGAAAAGCATAAAAGTCGCATAATAACGAACGCATTATATTTTTGAAGATCACACACTTACGTCAACCATTATACTAAGGAAAAATACCTGGGTTTTTTAAGAACTTCGTCTACGGAGTCTGACGTTTATCAGACCTGTTTAATTACCTTGGTGAGTTTCTTGTTCTTGCTTGTAACAACAACTTGCTTTCCCTAGTTCCGTTTCCGGTGACAGGAGTATCTGTACAATGGAAATCAGGCCATTGGTACAGGCAATGAAGCTCAGCGATATGGTATTATTCACTAGATGAAGTTTCAAGCAGAAATTATTCCCCACAATCATTGTTTAGAGTGGTCATAAAACGTTCGACGTTTAGCTTTCTTATTTCAACTGGTACTTCTTATTTTCAGTAGTGGTAGTTTCCTTTATCTTCAGTATAAGTGTTACATCACTCACGTTACGTATGTCGGATGATTACTCGATGAACGAAGATGCGGTAGTCACCTCTTTCTGCTTAACTGCACTTGTCCTTTTATGCAGTTCCTTTGTCTGGGCCTATTGTGCGACCATGCATAGGTGCATTAGCAGTATTTTATTAAAACTTTTCACTGCAGCACAAGGTTACTCACTGTCTGCTTAATATTTCTAACAAAGATATTTTAATACATAAGCGCAAGAATTACTTGCGCCGTTGAGATGATCGTTACTAATGTCAGTGAGAAGTCAGGCACTTTGGTGTCAACAGATTTAGTCTAATGTTATCAAAGCAAACGCCACCTACTCCAAACTCAAAATATCTTTGTAAGCCTTGTTCACCGCTATACATTAGATAGCGAAGACGAAATGTGGGTGTGTAATACTACTGAGATTCTGGTATTTTCTTCTAGCCAACAAAATCAAGACTGTACAAGACGCCGGTTTTAATTTATACCTACTAATCAACAAATGTAAGAAGCAAGTGATGCAAGATGATTTTCACTTCGGGAAAATGTATTGCTAGATTCATATCAAGTGAAGTGAAGTCTCTGTAGTTATGATAACCAATATTTTACAAGTGTGAGAGGATTCAGGAAGCACATACAGTTCATGACAAAAATATTCAAGTTCAGACGTTGACGAAATTGAACTTTTGGTTTGCGAAATACTGCATCACCATGCCAGACATGTTTGTAGGAGCAACTTCAAATAAGACGACCAGAAATTCTCAAACAAGCTGGCCAGGATACACATTGAGTCGTCGATTGGAAACTGACTTTATCCTTGCTTTTCTGAGAGGAAGCAACATAAGTTGCACGGAGGGAAGTCCTCTATTTCGCTACTTAGTGAAGCTGATGTTTATCACTATGCTGTTCTTTCTCCTTCTTTCGTTTTATTTCGGCGGGATTCGCATTTTTCAGTTGACGTGAATCTTGTCAAGTATGTGGATGACTTGATACTATCCACTTCAGTCATTACCTGTTCAGGCTGTCCTCAGTTTATTAAATTCTAAGCCAAAATTGGATACTGGTCTTCTATGAATGGCCTCGCACTTACACCTCCCAAATGTTGAATAGTTATTTCGTCTTAAGACGCCGGCAAAACTTGTGCGGACTGCTTCGATCACGTGACTCTTGTATTAGTAGTGGCTCTGAAGGACAGAATGTACCAAGTTTCTCGCTTCATGAACTTTTTCTGATTTTCTAATTTCGAAGAAGATTCTAGTGAGACCCTTAATTTAAAGAACTCGTGACTTTCTGTTATGAATAAGCCTTTAATTTACGTTCTCCTAATTTTAGCGTTTTGCCTGGCCTTGTTCACTGTTCCACCTTATTCTCATTTGGGTTAAGGAGGAAAGATTATGGTATATCGCATAGGATTTTAAAAGATATGAACAGTTGGCAGCAAATTTTTAACATATCATTCACATTCTCTTCATCCACACACCTCTCATTATCTCTCATATAAAACCTCAATCTTGACGTATTTAGCCTTCAAATTCGGTTTGTGAAAGTATACTAGAAGAGACTTCATCAGTGAACTTTGAAATGGTGAGTAGCGGCCATTACTTTGTTGTCATTTAAGGATTTAAGCAATTCTATGATTATATTGATGATAGGTAGCGGCTAGCAGCGGGATTCAGGACACGTGTTTAGTTCTATTTGCGACTTGTAAGCTGGAGATGGTATGCCACTAAACACCGATCGGTTAGGTCTGGTCAGCCACCGGATAATACCAGTAACAACACATTCATCATTGTTAATGATATATGTATATCTATGTAGGTCAAAAACGTTGTAAAAGGTGTAGACTTTGCAGTGCCACATGCTGCGAATTCTGCACCGCACACGAAAATATGGTTGCGAATGAAGCGAATATGTATTATAGTTGATATGCTTGACACTTCAATACGTTTTCTTATTCGCTGAGCGATTACGATGTGCATGTGGGCCCAGGTTATTCAGATTGTCAAAACGCTCCGTCCGTGTTAACCAGAAGGTTGCGTAATGACGTACTGGGCTGAGTAAACTTGCTTGAAGAGATTATACTGACATCGACTGCGTAAATGCAGTTCAATTTTCTTGTTGGAATAAAGTGGTACAGGTTCCGTTAGTTGATTGATTGATGGTTTGTAAATGGACTGAATTTGAATAGCCTTTAGTGAAAAAGGGGTCTTTTCCATCAGTGGTTTCCCCTGGTGGGTGACTTATTTAGCCTCACAAACTAATATTTGACTGGCTCGTTTGGATGGTTGCAAAAACGGGTAAACAAAGCACATCAGTCAGCCTGACTTTTGTCCGATGTTATGTTGTTCGTATGAAGAACGTTTAGGACACTTCATTTGATTCAGTTTGTATCGGTGTTTAGGCATTGCCCTTGTGCGGACTTGACGGGTGCAGAGGCAAATCACTAATTGCTCGTACATGTAATATATCCACTAATAAGAAACCGAGGAAGAACAGAGTAACGTAGTCAGAGGGAATAGTATTTTCGAGAGGTTTCGCCAAAATACCGATGCGTTTCGACTAGCTGGCTAGAGGATAGATTAAGAACAGGGCAACAAAACAGGACAGTGTGCCAGATGGTGTGGGTGCTTGACCGTGAGCCTTCAGTTTAACAAGTCCGATAAAACTATGAAGGTCAGCACCAATGTCCTACTGCGAACTTGACAGACGCAAAGAACAATCACTAATTATTCGAACTTGTTATATACCCACGAATACAAGACCAAGGAAGAACACAATAGCGCAGTCAGATGGAATAGTATATCTGGGTGGTTGTGCCAAGATACCGATGCGTTCCAACTAACTGGCTAGAGAGTCGAATACGATCAGTGCAACGTAACACGACAGTGTGCCAAATGGCGAGGATGCTTGACCGGGTGTCTTCAGCTTAGCGAGTCCAGTTAAGCTATCAAGGTCAGCATCAATGTTGAATGTCATTGAACCCTAGGCTATTGATTTTGGGGAAGTGTGACGCTACAGCATCAATGCTGAATCTCACCGAACCCCGGGCTATTGGTTTTGTGGAATTGTGTGACGGTACAAATAAATGACCACTTGCTTTCGAGAATATATGAAGTTCTAAGAAAGAGTCGAACCTGTGCATTGTAACTAGACCTTAACTAATGAACTGATTGGATAATCTAATGCAACTTATTTTATGAATAGCAGAAGTTTTCTTCCCAGAAAAAGCCCTATTCCAAAATGAGTCAAAACCGTAGCATTTCGCATAGACATATGAGTGAAAGGAAATACTAGTAACAGATATATGTGGTAGCTTATTGAGTAAGTTGGTTTATTTAAGTATCCATTTAAAATAGGGAATAAAAATATGTAGATACATATTTGTTCCCTGCCTTCTCTATTCAAACTCCGGCAACTGTGTGAAGGCATACAGTGAACTATATTCTGAGGTAAGCCTAATAAATGACGACTATTAAAGATATCACATTTCATCGTCCTTGTTTAAGTTCATCCTGCACATGATGACAGATACGAAATTCGTTACATCCAACCTTACTTACTTAAGGTTTACTTGAATTACGAACGGGACATTATTCTGTTAGGCAAAGATGCCGCAAAGATATCCGACTGCCTTATAAAAGACGAGTATGCTAGACAAACTTCATCTCCATTCGGCTATTCGGCTGTGGGATATTTCAAGTGACATTAGATCACACATTTTACTCCAGGTTTATATATGACATTACTCTCGTTTGGTGGAATCACCATATAAATGATAGTGAAGGTAGGCGTAGGACACCAGGCAAGGAAAACCGTCTATTCCATGCAGTTACGAACTCATTGGACTCATTTTCGGCGTCCCAAGATACCACTCACACAGACGTCACATGTTAGCTGCTGCAGAAGTGGGTTAAAAAAAGGCTTACATTCGCAGGATCAGAATGTGTCATCAGCCCATGAAGTCTTTGACTGTTAGTGTCGGCCTTTGAGGGAGGTGTAGTCAGCCTGGTTTAGCTCCTCCAGACAACAAAGAGCAGTAGTTGGAGACTCTTGTTGATTGCTTGTAAAACAGTCTCAGTGGGGCAGATGCGTACATTTTTCGTCATTATTGAAGTTTTAAGCGTTTTCATTAACCATTATCTATATATACTCTCTTGTCTCATACAATTTTCTCTGTTTTAGTATCACTCCTTTCGATTAACTTCTTCACTGAATACTGCTGTGAGATGCGTTGGCTTCACTAGTCTGTCAGGTTTTACTTTCATTTATCGGTCTATAGTTCTAACATAAACATGCTAAATAAAGTTTACATTGAACCCAGTTCTTTCAAAATACATTTCACTGGAATTTGTTCAACTAGGAAATCTTTGAAAAGGTAATTGGTGTTTGACAATAAATTAGTGTCATAAAACAAGGTAATTACAATTGACCAGACACAAATAAAAATAAAATTGTCAATATATGCGATGAACTGTATGAATTTTATAGATATTTAATCACATTGATTAGGTTAAACTGTATCTCTAACATAAATACTGTGTTGATATCGACATACGCAGTCTTGATTCCTTTTACCAAACAAACATTTTTCTAAAGTATTGGCGTACAGGTTGAATTGTTAATAAGTTCAGGGTCACCTTTTTTAGATAAGTTTAAAAAAAGGATAATTACAAAAAGGTAATGTGGGAAGAAGAAAAGTGAATGGCACACAGAAAAAAATTTATACACCAGAAAATAAACTTCTGTGTCTGAACCACTAGCAAAAGGAAATACAGCTTCTCTCAGTATACACTGAATGAAATTCTTTCTCATAATCAGTCTTGTTGTGATACTCAATTAACTAAGTGTATACCTAAGAAAGCCTATATTTGAATTGCCCTGCCTTCTAGGGTTTCGTGGTATTGGTCAAGGTTTCGATTGGTTGACTGAAATAGGTAACCCAACAAACAGGAATAGGGTTCAATTAAACTTCAGTGACGGGAAACCTTGAGAACGTCTAATCAGGTTGGAGGAAATTTATTCAAGCTATTCGTTACGTCTGTTTACCGCTTTTGGTGCCGCAAACTTAAATATAACTTAGGAATATGACTTAAACTGAACCTGGTAAGTTATAACTTACCCAACTTATGTATAAATACACTTTTCTTGGCAAAACACAGATTCTTGGTGTATACGACTGAAATATAAAGAAATAATATTTTCATTTGGGGAAAGATAGATCAGAAAAATCTGTCCTAGCGGTTTTGCGAAACTCATGTCATCCGGCATCGCAAAAAGCAGATGCTTGGATGTCATGTATGCTTTACTCTGAAATAGGTTACCCTCATCAAGTTACTGTTCACAAAATGCACTTGGTTGATAGGTCAACTGGAATGCATGCAAACAAATTTTAAAAAAATATGTGGAGTTGACTTGGAATGTTCTTGAAACCTTTAACAGGATCATGATGCGAGATTACCCAAATATAATTTAAATGATATCGTTTCTTATGACTTGGTGGCAATGCATACAATGTTTTGGCTTTAAGCATGACAAACCTAATTTCTGATATAAAAAAGGATAATAAATTGTAAATAAAGTACCGTTCTCCTTTATAAGTACTATGTCCTTCATATTCTTAATTCTGACTAATCAGTGTACAATTGAACGTGATTCACCGTCGCTAAAATTTAGTTAAATCGGAATGATACACCTGGAAAGATATAAAGTAGTACACTGCCCAATTGCATAACTTTACTGACAGTTTGAAGTTAGCTAAAATTTGAATAAATCCCATGTAAAACGTCTTTTGCACAACTGTTCCTTAGTTAAATATACTTACTATCAACTATACACATTTACTAAAACAGAAATAGGTACACGCTGCACAATAATATCAGCAAATTCCATATCGTTGTCCAATAGTAGACTCATTATGATAGTGTTTCAGTACGAGTGCTACGAAACGACGGCAGATAAATATTCATTTTGCTCATATCACTGCACTTATAAAAACAATTAAGATACCTTTCAAGACTACGATAACATTGAAATGAAACAGTTCCAGTATGTCCAGCAACATTGATTGTTAATGTTGATCATATCAACCAGCAACAAATGAGCTGAGTTTCTTAATTACTTTCCAACTCATATCATGAGTTCAGCAAGACACAGAAACGAGCGTGAAGAAATAAGTTAGTTTATACTAGCTCGTAAAAAGATGTTGGATATTGGATGAGTAGTTAGGTTGAGCACATTTTATAGTTAATCTTAAGGTGTGACTGTTGTGACTCAGTAGCCTGACTGGTAACGCTTGGGTGTTTAAAACAATGAGTGCAAGGTTCAAATTTCAGCGGAGACACTATCACTCATTGAACTCCAGGTGTATGCGGTTGACGAGTTTCGATTAGCGCGAAATGTGTACCATTCATTCCACTGCTAAATACAGCCAATCAAATGACGCCCTAATCGTTGCATTTGATGTTTCACTGCTCATTTACCATATTCTTCCGACTAAAAGACCTATATTTCATTGATTTAAAGTTGTAAGTTTTTTTATTAAGGGCTGTTCTATCGTGAATGTATCGACTGAATATACTGACTGTCTGCTTTGTAATCAGTTTTCTTGAACAAAGGAAACTGATTGAGGAGGTATATTTTTTGTTTCAACTGGAAGTTATTGATACGACATTATTTAGCACTTGCATTCAGATTTTAAAGATGAAAAAAATGACAATGATCTTATTTTCTGATTGGTGAAATTCGCAACATTATTTACAATCAAAGTGAGTTAATGGAAGAACCCTTTAATCTAAGCACCTAGTGATAGCAGGTGAGATTTTTAGTGCATGACTTTCTGTGACTTTTCAAATGTATTTTGAAAAGAATTCTTAATTGGCGGAAAATTCAACTTAATTCTCTGAACAGAATGCGTGCAACTATTTGAGACCGGTAACAGTAAACCAACGATGCTATATCACCCAGCTTGTTGGTTATATCGGAAACACTGAACACTAAATCGCTTACTTGATTGTGTTCAAAAAGACAATCTGAATGAGCATCACACTCTAAACAACAAAAGTTAGTTGTTTTTTGCATAGGACAAAAATTTCTCATGGAGGAAGAAATTGCTTTGATCAAACAGTATGTAACTTTTAGCAAGTTGCTATGTAATTTCGTACACATAGGCTGTAGGGTAAACAGAACCAGTGGATCAGTATTAACAATGAAGAAAACCAGTAAAAATATGCATCATCATATAATTTATGAAAACAATCCCTGAAATACAACATTTATTTCGTATTTGCTCCATTAGCTACAATTAACCGAAGAATGGTATGGAATAAGAATGATTCACAGAATCCGAACCCATTGACAAAAAAAGTATTTGTCTGCCAAACTGGATTGGAGCTGATTCGATTGTGATGCGCAGCCATATTTTTCCATAGACATCAAAAGAGAAGGGGAAGTAGATTAGGCAGAACATACGACTTCAGGCGAATAGCAAAATTGGTTAGAGGACATATATTATCTTAAAAAGCAAGAATAATTTCGGTATTCTAAGATTTGTTTCTTTTCCTTTTATTAACTGACCTTTAAAAGCTTAGGTTGTGTAAACAGTTCTGGGGTTGATAAATGATGAAATACTTTGCATGAAGTCTTTAGAACTTCATTATCTGTTTCAATAGAACTGTTTAAAACCTATTGACTTGTGAATTGATACCAAAATCACTACCACTGAAATCTTAACACTTAATGGAAAACATTTAGTGGATAACGCTCTGGCTTTTGAAAAACTGGTTTCGCATTCGAGTCCTAGCGGGAACAACTTCGCTCAGTTGCAGGTGGATACATCCAACTGACGAGTCCTAAATAGGACGAAATGCATGTCCTGGATTACACTGCTAGCTACTTTTTATCACTACGTAAAATTGGAACGACAGGCAATACTGAGGCATTCATGCAGGAGCCCATATGTCAGTAGAGACTAATCAATTTGGTGAAGTCGACAACTGGATAATACAAGCAACAACGTTTAATGTTCAGTTCTGAAAAGCAAAAGGATCGCTGCCTAACACTAACTGAAGACTCGAAATCTCCTAACTTAGAATTGCGACTACAAAATTTAGGCTTGAAAGTGATTCCCCTACCTCTAGATGATTGTGTACGGTGAATCATGTTACCCAGCTTGTCTTCTATATCTTAAATGTTATTATGTGCGCCATTTCCACTCAGAAGGAACTTTTACGAACTTAGGCTACTCAATAACTCTGAAATTCTTCACTTGATTTTTCTCGTGCAACCTTATAGCTCATGATTTATATACTGATGGATCCAGTTTCTAGTAGATTATTCCATTCATTATACACATATCTTTATAATATCTCCACCTGTCTTCATTATTTCATGCGCAGTTGGTGAGGATCCATAGAGAGCGTTTCGTTCACGCATTTTTCATTTTCTCACTGTTGTTGACCGTTATTAGATGAGTTGTATTGATGTTTGTTTTTCAATAAAACCCATATACTGTATAGTTTAAAAAAAATTATTGTGCTCAACTTCTAACAAAAATAAGGCTTTTGCTTTTGCTGTCTTTGTTTATTTTCTACACCAGCTTTGACAAATTTATGCTTCATTCCTTCGCTTAAGTTTTACTCTCAAATTTTAAGAAATATCAGAATATCATCTCATGTTACATATGAAAGCGAGTGAATCGTGGAACAATTTCAGTTAACCTCTTGGTAAAAATCTGCTGTTTCTGGTTACAATTGAAGCTGTATGGATGACTATGCTTTTATGTGTTCTTGTGACCTCGCAATCAAGTTCTTTTTAATTAAAATGTTTAATGATACCTCGTCGCCTATAGAACAATTGTTGTATTTGTATCAATATAATTCAACAGTTTATAGTGAGAGATATGGTTCAAACGCAGCTGTATGTGGAAGTAAATACATCGTGGTAAAGTCTGAACTTAAAGCCATAGCTAAATGTATAACGATCACTGACGCACTGCATCAATAACAAAAGTGCTTAACATTTTAATCTCTCTGATACTTCAGCAAGTAGGCGTAACGTGGGATCAACCTTGATTTAAGTCTCATATACAAGAATAATGAATATAAATAAGGCAGATGATGGGATAAGTAGAAAATATGCTTAGCGAATATCATAAAAATTTTCTTCGATATCAGACTTTTGACGACATTCAGATAGATATTTCAGCATGTAGATAAGTGATATTTGTATGTATAAAGCATCCAGTGCTTTTAAGAAAGAGACTTACCCATCCTAATACATTTCAAAAGAATCGATGAATCGTTCATTCGACAAGGTCTATGCTGAGAAGTTGTCAGATTGCAGCTGAATTTGTTTGTTTTGCTTAAAAAATCTACTCAGTGCATTCTACGTAACAGGAAATGTCTCGCAAAATAGTGCAACTCAACAATTGTGAACAAGTTCGCGTAGTACGGAGTGAATAGAATGTGTTATTTGATGACCGGTTTCGGGGACCTGAGTAGTTGCATGGGTGTTTGGACTAATGACCTGGTGACTGAAAGACAACTGCCTTGATCAATGTGCTACAGATAAAAATTCAGACCAATGGCAGACATCTAAACTGAGCGTTTTATATCGCTAGCAAAACTGAGTTTTGGTTGATATGCAACTATTCCATGACTAGTGACGATTATATCTCCTGCATAACTTATGCAGACTGTATCTACAGACAAACGAGAAAACGGCATGGGTTGATGATGTCTTTGATTACTGGTCTCAGGAGGTGTTTGACAATACAAACGTTTAGTTGGGGCCTTTGTAACAATTAGAATCGATAACTGGAGAATCTAGGCAGTATGGCTCATATTCAATCTCAGTGAAGCAAACGTATCCAAACATGATCTTCATTTTAGCTTTGTTTCAAATTGTCGTGGTTTTTCATTTTCTTATTCTCTTTTTACAATTTTCCATTACTTTCTTCGTTATTTCTATGCTTTTATTTTTCCTACTTTGAAGTGTCGATATGACAACTTGAAATGCTACACAGTAATGTCAGCTCCTATACCATCAGTGACTACTCATTCTCATGCAAATTGTAAAACTTCTTTAATGACAGATCTACTAAATAATCACTGTGGTTCCTAACTACTCATTTTAACCGGTAGAAAACTAGGCCAATGATTTCCACTTCTTCAGTTAACTGAAACCATGTCACATTGGTGTACAATTTACTTATTCAACACCGTTATTTGTTTAGTATAGGGTATTTCGTTTCGCATAAGACGTAAACAGCCCTTTGTTAATTATGTTAGAGAAGAACTGTGCCGATGCATTTTCTACATTCAAAGTTTCTTATGATTCATTAGCCATTAGGATATATTATTCATTGATGGGAATTCATATGCTTGAGTCTTTTCGTAGTACCCTATTTATGAATATAACAAAATATCAATCACTTTTTACGTGAATAAATATAATTCATAATCCAGCTTACGTTTCTCTTCGTGGCTGACGGAATCGTCTTGTGTGTCTTTATTTGTATGTAATAGAAACGAACAGAAAAGATCAGTGATTGACTGAAATTAGGGAATATTATTATACTAAATATAGAGCATACTTTGTCTGGACTACTTAAGTTACTTTGAAAGGATATTCCATGCAGTATGAAACCATAATATGGAAAATATTTTACATTACATTAACTAATTAGTACAGGAATGATGAGAACACGTAAAGAATGCAGTGTATGAACCAAATAAGTAGAGTTGAATAAGTGTAAATTTCATTGTAATCATGTGATAATCAATTCTGACATTGAAATGATTACTAGCATAGATGATAGCGCCATGGAACCTCAGATATACTAAAAATGAGCCTGTTGACTATAATACTAACTGCTTCCAGTGATAAATAATTTAATAAACATTTGATATAGCATATCCCGCAAAGCATTACAAATCTCACTATGTTGACATAGTCTTAATAGTCAAACTAGAAAAATGAAAACCGACAATGACCACTAAAAACTATTGAATAGCTATTTTAATCTAGTTTATGACCCATTGAAGGTTAGAAAGAGTAGCCAACTTCAATGGACACATCAGAATCCAATAGGTAAATTCTATATTTCGAGGTTAATGATAATTTCCAGCAACTTCACTACCGAATAAAGGTAGACGGTGAACTCGAGTACCTTAATGAGGCTATCAGACTAGAAATGTGGTTAATAAAACTTTGTCACTATCAAATATTAAAACGTTTAGAAACCTAACAGAAAAGAGAAAACTTTCTAGTTAATGTTAAGGATAAGGATACCATTCGATGTGTTTACTATGTCAATCCAACCGGATCCAGTTCTCATACGCAAAACGCTATAAAATATAACCTTCATATATGTATATATTGATTACGTCGCAAACTGACATATGAATGGAACTGTGAACCATTGAGTCCCGACCCAGTAACCTATTGGCAACATCTTCAGTTCGAGAACTAACCTCTGGCAATACCGTAGGTAAACACTGCTGGGCAGTTGCAAATTATGACTAATAGTTACCTAAGACATTCAATTACAATGTCATAGAAGGCTGCATGTCCTTTGGCAGCAGAATTTATAAGATATTCATGGTTATGAGTATAATTATGCAATGAATACCATCCAGTAGCATGTCAAGGAGTAAATGGTCTGCGATAATGAGTTTCAATATAATTTATAAATCAACTTAGTGTAAATAATTGATTTCTCATAAATAAAGTACTCACTATGATTATATCTTGGTAGACATTCCACATTAATCAGAAAAATGCAGAGATAAACTGTCAACATTTGAGTGATCTAAATAATGAGGATATTTTATTTCTTCATATGTACATTCCCCACCATACCTTCATAATTTGTGGGTTAGACTTCATTACTACTACTACTACTACTATATATATGTATATATATATATATATATATATATATATATATATATATGGGAAAAATTTCCCACTATTTCTTACAATGTCATCTGGTTTAACAATGAGTTGTTCAGAATTATTGATTTGAAAGTCATTCCCTGAACGTACCAGAGGTGTGAAGAATAAATATGTTTTCATACTGTGTTGAACTGTTTTATAATCACATGTAAATAATTCGCCTTTTCGTCGACCTAGTTTCTTTCCAATTTTGTATTGAACGAAGTCAAACATTGAATAGCTATCAATTCACAGTCAATGAAAAGCTTCATGAATATTGTGCTATTTTTGTCTAAGTAGCAGTAGTTTCACATTGTTACATTCAACTCGATCCATACAGAAAGTGAGAAAACGCGACTATTCTGTGAAGGTGAAAATAAAAAAGAGTCTTGCCGACACCTTATTGTTTTGAATCTTACCACGAAACAGACTTTCTTACAATTTCTTTTATCAGTCTCATAACAGACGTTTAAAAGAGTTATTATTTGATATTAGTTAGCCAAGGAAAGTCAGTAGAGAATCTTGACTGAAGTAGTTTTCCTGTTCATTGTCACTAGTCAGTAAGGGATGTTTGCAATTTCAAGGCAGCTGATGTCAATAAGGAAATCCAAGAAAATCCATCATGAGTGCTACAGTCAGAGACTTTACCACTGAGCTATCAGTTAACTGCCTGGAACAAACCAACATTCATCAAAAGCGCTGAGTTTCCTAGCCTGATGAGTGACTTGAAAAACAGTCGATGGAAATCCATTTAGGAGTACGCAATGTAAAGTTAGTTTTTCTCCAATGAACAACCAATACCATTATATTTGTTGAAATAATATATCCATATATCCATGTCAGTTTCTCCTTCCTTTCTTAATGTATGACTTACATGATTCTGTTAAAACTGATTTTGCGACATATTCTGATAACCTGGTGGTTTCTGTGGCAGTTACCTGTCAATCAGATTGGTGTATATTGAATGATTTCTTATCTGAAAATAGTTGATGGTCTTTCTCATATGGTCTGGAGCTAAATCCTTCTAAATGTCAGGCTGTCAACTTTTGCTTCATAAGTAAATAAAACTGGTTTGAACTTGGTTGTATTGTGTTCTCTGAGCTGGGTTGTTTAAGCGTGAAGCTTTCATCGCCTTGCTAGATGACATCATCAGCACTAATTTCAGT
Source organism: Heterobilharzia americana (assembly GCA_944470555.2). Lineage (NCBI taxonomy): Eukaryota > Metazoa > Platyhelminthes > Trematoda > Strigeidida > Schistosomatidae > Heterobilharzia > Heterobilharzia americana. The sequence continues at coordinate 86,170,437 of OX104129.1, forward strand.
ATGAAGTGTTTGAACTGCTCTTGCTTCCATGCCTCTTGTAGTATTGATGTTACTACTATAGAAAGCAAACTGAGTGTTACCTGTCTTGTATTTAGTCTTTCTTCTAATCTTTTTTAGTGTGTATGTCTATGTATGTTATAGAATACGTACTATTTCTTGAATTTTTGTTTAAAACCTTTAACCTTACTCAGGCTGAACAGAAAAACCACTTAACCAATGACTTAAGTTCACTTAATATTTGATGTACCATTGACGGTATACATTTTGATGTGAATAAAAATCCGTAAATTCTACTGAAGAAGCTGTGGCTTACACTGTGAAAACTTCAGAAATATCTTGTTTTAATATTTTGAGTCCATGCTGGAATTATATTAAAATATATTCTTATGATGATTCAATTAAACTTGGCACTCAACTCCTTCCAGAACATTCGTAACAACTATGGTCTGAATGTTTGTCAAAAAGGACTATGCTACATTGCGTAGGACTTTGAAAGTTGTCAGTGTATATTTGGCCCAACTGATTAGTGACGTAGATGATAGATATCTGAATTCAAGCAGACAAGTAGCCACAGCTTTTTTTATCTGGTATAGTGCATCTACTTTACTCATAACTCTCTCCTTGTATCTCCTCAGTGAGGACAAGAAAAATTATCTAAGAGTTTACACTACTATGGATAAATATGGGAATTCAACTATGCCTCAAATAGAGCACATCTAATGTGGAAAAAAAGTGTCAGAAATGAACTCAAAAATCAATTTTTATAACACTAAATAATCAGTCTTTTTAATGTTTCAACCATTTATGTCATCATCATCATCAATATTAACATAGGACCAGGCATTACTGCGTAACGCTCCGAGTTGCCACACCTCACGTCAGTTCATCAAGTAGAAAGGTAGTGAGGTGAAGGATGAAGATAAGAGAATGCAGTCAAGAGAAATATAAAGTACGAGAAGAAAGAAAAGAGGATTGACAAAATGGTGAGATTCGGTATGGTGTTGTTAAGATAAGGATAGTGTGTGTATACATCTGCGCCACTCACATCGCTTCTCAGCCATGCCATCACCTAGAGTCAGTCGCCAACCACTGGTTCCTGTTGTCCTGCGGACCCCAACAACCTAGTCTGCATCGCCTCCACCCCACATGGTTCAAACCAACAGTCAGAGACTTCATACATTGGTGGTATGTTTTAGTCTGGCCACCTCGAGCCTTTTTCCGGCCTGGACCTACTTCGGCCAACATTGTGTAACGGAGCGATCGGTGACTAGGCACACATGGTACGTGTCCCAACCATCTCAGTTGATGAAAGTTCATAACCTCGTCTACTGATTTACTCCTACTCCCTAAAACTCTACTCCTGATTTCTGCATTACTCACGTGGTGACACCATTTTTCTTACTAATAATGTTTACATAATTTAAAATACTACAATTAGTATTACTCGGAATGTTGTTAACCAGCAGATTTGTTTGTTGCAATATTACATGCTGAGAATTTCGAATTGTATGAAAATTGTCCAAAATAAAGTGATTATTATTACACAGCAATTAAATTAAACATGAAAGAAAAATGTTGACCGCAAGAGAATTTAAACCAGGTGCAACTGGATTATCGTTTGTCAGATAACTCAACAATGGTTGAAATGAGGTTAAGGTCTTTTCAGAAGTTGATTTCTATCATGAAATTCATACAGTAGTAAATCTGAGACCCAGAGGGAATCGATTGGAATTTCGTAAAGATCTGGGTGTTATTTCCTCCTAAACCATTATTCTGGTGTGGACAACTAAATGTATTTGCAATTCTATTCATTAAGGCAAAAACAATTTAGCGAAGAAAATTCTATTTTCGTTAAATCATCTTCAGTAGCTATACATTCTTATAATTATAACAAGAAAGGATATCCATTGAACTGGTCAACACAAGGTCATTTGAATATTGATTTCAAGGTTACAATTCAATTATGGCTAAAGATTACAAGGTAATGCCTGAAAGGCTAACACAAGTTCCGTTTGAGACTATATTAGTGAATTGTTTCTAGAATTAGATGACTGCATAATAATTTAGAAAGCAATAGTATAAGTAAGGAAAGTCGGTTGATAGTTTTGAAATTAAGAATTAGGGAGAAAGTAAAGACAAAGAGTGAAAGAAGTCATGGAAAAACTATGACGAAGGTAAAATTAGACAGCAATCGAGGCTGTTTAAAAAACACAGAGATCAGTCTTGAACTGATGAGCTGTCTACGCTTCGGTTGTGTTTGGGTAGTGAATCTGTACTCCCTTCGAAATATTTGATTTGACTTCATAAATGACTTTGAAGGAAGATTTAGGGGAAGCGGAGTGACTAGTGTAAATCAGATGTTTAATGCTCGAGTTACTAATCACTTCTTCATCTTCTCTAGACAGATATAAAAGATAGTGTTCACACGCACATTTGAATAGAACACGCTTTATACACTCTATGTAATTAACTCTACAGGAATAGGTGAACTGGTAGTCATACATGGAGATGAACCACGGTGATAGTTTATCCTTCATGCACTCTAGAATCAATTGTTGACTGAAACAGCCATTCCGGAGTCAACCATTAAAAAAGGATTTCCTCATTGCTTTACTCAATTGAATATTAAAAAATCTTTGTCATTTTATCGCCTTTAATTCCAATATTCTTAAATAGTCTCCTCTTTAGAAGCGTGGGGGTTTGTGTCAAACGATTAGTCTCCGATGAACATTTTAACTATAAATATGAATGTATATTTTGTGAAGGTGATTAGTCGGGAAGAAAAAATTTCGCTTGTTAAATTGCTTTTTAGAAATTCCGTTTGTTGTCGCTTACATATTGGCTGTTGACAGCCGTATTTTTTATATTGGCGCATACAAACGTTTCTCATATTTTATAGTGTGAGTTCAGTAAGGACAGTGGTTTCTCACCTTACACTTCATAATACCTTGTTTACCATGCTCAGTCTGAAACGCATTGTCATATTTTTGCGAATTTCTACTGTATAGTTTTTTGATTCCATTTAATGAGCAAATTTTCCCTTAGTCCTTCTGACATGATGCATTTGAAATAGTCTCATTAGATAATGAAAAATTAACAAAAGCATTTCAGCAAAGAGAACTTTCTTTTCGGCGACTCATTTTCAGATGCTGTACTGCGGTAATTACAGTTACCATAAAATATTTATCCATCAATAGCTAATGGGTCAATACAAAGTTATCGAAAACAGAAAATAAAGTCACAGGGTGATTTTAGCCGGAAGGTCAACCCAAATTCATCGAAAGGTTGCCAATAGGATTACTATAAATAAATAAATAATAAGCAAGGAAATAAATGAAACGTCTGACACAGATTTGCCGAAAAGGAAATAATACAGCTGGCAATTGTATTTACATGAATAAGAGTATGACCACACCGGCTTACAAATGAAAGTATCGAAAACGTAGTGTTATACAAACACAACACGTTCATTATTAATTGAATTTTGAATAAATGCTTACCTTCTTCAAGTCTTATCAAACCCAACATCTAAATATGATATTTTTCCAACAGAAATATAAATACAATCTCATGAAGTTGAATAATGATAGTTAGAAAAAACATTCAGTCAGCTTGTTACATTCAAGTTACGTGGCAGTTAATTTCATTTTAAAGTTGTTTTGGTAGTTCGCAGGACAAAGGTTTTAACACATAAAAATCCTTATTTGGTGTCAAGACTTGATGTAAATTTGGGGACGTAAAATAAAGTAATGATAATTCATGAATGTATTAGGGAAAAACGGAAAAAAAATCATTCACTCGATCATTATTAAAAGATCGAAATATAGATTTACAAATTTCACATACACCTACAACAGACCATCTAGTCATATGTATGTGACTGTGACATTTTATAAATGAATTATTTAAGATCAAAGTTCATAGTGGGATATCAAAGAATGAAGAGATGTACCAGCTCCTTTCCAGTGCACAGCTCTGTTTCCATTGTCTTAATGGCTATTCCCTAAGGTATACATACATAGAAGACTAATTCGCACCGCATGTTTGAAGTAGGTTAGGTAACCTATGAGTTACTGGCTGCACTTCAGCAGCATGATAAGTATAGACTAGGTGTGACTGTATGAACTCAGTAATACTTTTCACTCAAACTTTCTTTTATCAGCCATACTGGCATATTTTCTTTAGCGCATTATGACAAAGTCCTTATAGTGCTTCATAGATAACTAACTTCGCAGAAGTTAAATTTATAAATGCAAATTGATGTAGAAATGAGAGAAACCTTGTCTTTCATCCATAATGTTAGAGCAGATCAAGAATATTGGTGACAATAGTTTCCAGTTTTCGCCACTGAACAAACTCTATGGAACAGATGGCTCCTATATGAGTTGGTGTTTAGGTTTGCATATTCTAATGATTCAGAGAGCTACACAGTTTAGAACCATTCTTTCTTAACGCAATATAATAGCAGAAGGGTATGCTGGATAGCTACAAAACTAAACGAATTCACTATCATAGTGTTAATAACTGACACCATCGTGGGATTAGAGGGCGAATTCTTAACGCTGTTGTATGGCACTTCACTGAAGTAAAGTGGTTTTTGTAGGTGACCAGCATTTAGTGCTAATGCTCCTTTCCCTTATCAGAAGGTGTCAGCCATGAAAACAGCACACTTTTGATGTCGCTAGTATAAGCTGTTTTATTCCGGAAGTCACACAATGTATATATTCCTAAAACTTCACAAATTACGTCTGAAAAGTCAGAAGAAGAGGTCTGCGTAAATGCATAACTACCATTAATCTGATTACAGGTAGCACAAGAAGAGGTAACTTCTTTGTTGTGGGCATCCGGGAAATGTCAACCACTCCTACCACTTTATCAACACTGAACTTCCTTCAGATCATTATCAACGTTCCACATACTTGCCTTCTAATCTTTCTTCACGTTTTTAAGTCTAAATTCTTAGATTATCCTTAGTTTTATTCAGCTCGGAATCGTTTGATAACGATTTAAGTTCATGGAACAGCCTCGCTTGTCTCCTGAAACTGCACCCTAAACTATACATTAGAGCTTTCAATGTTAGCAACCTCCGTCAAACCAGCCAACAAGTTTTGTAAACCAAAACTGTAGCATCTCGGGCCATCGAAGTGTGCTACGTTTGTGAGACACGCGTACAGGACTCAAGGGTAACTATCCACTTAACCTCAAATGGCGAATCAACAAAATCCACATTTCGAGTTTCTAGAGATTCGATGGCTAGTTCTCGCAGTCTTGAAGGCGTAGGCATAGCATTAATTGAGACGATTTGAGCAGTAGTTCAGCTAGCTCCCAGCCATACATTTGTTGCCCACTGTACAGATATGCTGGGCGAGGTATTGATATAAGGCTCCTAAATACTGTAAAAGTTGAGAAGGTTGTAGGTAACCTAATACAAAGATGTGTGGAAGATCGTCTCAGTAGCAACCAAACCACCCCCTTCTAGGTTTCGGAATATAGAGACATGGTATGATTGACTGACTGTAATCGACCAGAAATTATTCACGGATCATACTGAAGGTGATCACAGGAATGAACTGCAAGTCGATTGACTGTTTATATTTCCAAAACCACCTAGACACAGGAATCAGACAAGAACAATGGGAATCATTAATTTAAGATGGTTACTAGAATAGGAAAACAAACGACCAGGGTAAAACTGTTAGCAACTGACCTTCAAATAACAAACAGGTTGCAGATAGAAGCCGAATGTCCATCTCAGACGCGAATAACCTCCCGAAATAGCTGCTGGAAGGTCAATCAAAAGTTCCACGTCATAACTTTTTTTCGACCGTAAACACAAGTTCAAAAGATTCATCTTGTTTACCTGATAGAATTTAGAAGAAACTTTCAAAAGGTATAAGGAAACGTCGGTTCTGCAGTATGGAAATGGAAGCCAAAACTGTGTTGAAAAGCAAACGCTTCACTCAGTTTATTAAAACCTTAATTCTTTAAACTTAAATCATTTTAATGTTGTTACTTGTATTATCCCAACGTTGATTAGACCGAATTGATCGGTCTCTGTTAGCATATGGGCTCCTACCCAGATCCCTCAATAGTGCCTATGTTTCATTTTTATCCGCTGCTAGCTACTATCCATCATTAATATAACATTAAAACACAGGCAGTACTGAGGCATCCACGCAGTAGCCTTTATGGTAATGTAAACCGTCAAATTCTATCCAATCAACGATGGGCTAATACAAGCAACAATATTAAAACTATACTCGTTGCACAAGAAGAGGCTGTCGCAGCTCAGTGGTCTGGTAGAAAACACTGTGGTGCTTGAAAACCACATTGATATTCTTTGTCACTGGATGCAGACATTAGTTATATTTAAAAGCAAGAAAATGATATCACCTGAAACAGATCTGTTCCCTTATTTTTCTTCTACAATGAATAATTAGTCAGTTATCAGTAATAGGAAGGTTACTAAACAGTCAGCAACTTTCATCGATTAAACGTAGGGCTACATTTTCAGCCACTCTAACAGATGAAACGATAAAACAAAGCATATACAGGAAGTACACATCGACTGACCAGTACGCTCATTGTTACCGCTCTGTACCACTGAGACATAAATGAAACCTGATGATATATTTAGTTCAACTTGCGGAAGTCATTTGCTCTGATAACACCATAGAAGAGGAGCTTGATATCGTAACAGATATCCTGTCAAATTCGTATCTAGGTACATGAAGGAGATGAAAAATAAACCAAATTTCATCACAATGTCTAAAATATCTGTTTTCTATAAACTTGAATCCAAAAGAGATATCGGCAGCCAGATCATGAAGCAACATTTGAGAGGAAATTTACGCAGAAATTACAGTGCTGTAAAGCTATATCCTATCTTCAATAGTTGGTCAGTTTTAGGTGTATCGCATAAAGACAGACTTCCCAATTCTGACTGTTCCATGCACATTTATCAGTTTTACTGCTCTTGTGGAGCAAGTAACACAGGGTGTACAATTAGACAATTCTATCGTAGAATATTTAAACACCATCCAGTGCGGATCGACAAACAAATAAAAAGCTCATTGTTTTTACATTGTATTCCCTAAATAGATCTATCGTCTAACTTTGACATGAAACTTGTCTGGGGCATATTACTTATATATTTACGATTACACAGCTATGAAAACGAGCTGTCGAAAAGATAAATATCTTCTCTTTAAACTCCGTTCGTTTGACGATAAAAGCTATATGTTAGCGTACAGCTGTTGATGAAGACCTTACTGGAAAGAAACATTTTCGCACTCTGCCTTTTTTTTAAAACGTCAAATGGGAACTTTTGATGTGATAATCTTTATCAGAAAAGACTATAAATGACCCCTATTATGTACTTTACACTGGGGCAAGATGAATAAACACAATTTGAACAGTAACATAACAAAGGACTACAATATCACAATATCTAATGTGCTATATGTACGTATGGATGCATAGTTTTGGAATAGTCAGGGTAATATTACTTCTTACTCTAAAAATCTATAGGCATCAAATTTTTACTAATTGTAACCGATTTACAAATCACAAAATCCACGTTGACGTTTCTCACAGCTGAATTATTTTTCCAACTGTTGAAAACCACCCGGTAAGATGTGATATCTGACACAAAAGTTTCGTGAACTAACGAAGTATACTACTGAAGAACATGAGTAGTTACACACCACTCACAGTGATGTGTGGACTTTGCTAGCCACATTAGAGTCATCTCATCACTGAACGGCCGTTTTACTCGTTTAAGTAATTCAACTCTGATGATGAATCTATCTTGGTAAACCAGATATGAGCTCGGCTACTTATACTCAAATGTGTACAGAATATCACAATCTGTGATGGTACTTTTTCTAATTACCATGTGATACAAGCGTACTAATAACGAGTAGATATAGTTGACCTGTCAAAACTTATAGATTAAAGTTGTCAAGGCTACATAAATCGTTTGAAAATTCAGATGGGTAGTTGCTATTTTAAAAAAAGTATTTAAATACGTTTTGTGACCTCAATTCAATACTGAATGACACTGTTAGCAAATTATGCTCCTCAACTGCAGTTATCGAACTTCCTGTAGCTACACCTCTGAGTTCCTGACCCATCGACTAGAAATAGGACCTTCTCTTCAATAGGAAAAGCCATTTCAAACAGATAGTAAAATGAATTTATTTTAGTGACTAGCAGCGGAATCCAGGATAATCATTTCATCCCATCCATGACTCTTCAGATGGATGTACGTGCACCCTAGGGAGTGATGTTCTTCGCGTTGAGATGGAACCCCATGCCCATCGCTTCAAACGCCGACAGAGGTCGAGCGATTCCCCCCTGTATAGCAACAGGAAATTACAATAGTCAAACAAAAGCAGTTGATATCTGTTGCACAAGAGGTAGCTCTCATGCCCCAGTTGATTACGCTTTGGTGTTTGAAGCGATGGGTAGGGTGGTTGAGTCTTAATGGGAAAAGCATCACTCGATGGGGTTCAGGTGTATCCAACTGAGGAAACCTGAATGTCTTGGATTCCACTGTCATTCACCAAGATGAATGCAACGTCATGAATATCCGCATAAAAGCCCATCCGCCAACAGAGGTCGAGCGGTTCGACACTGCATAGCACCGGAAATGACAAAAATGTAAACAACAGGAGGTATTGTAAAGCTTATACATAGATTTGCTTCCCTTGTTAACTACAAGAGATTACAAGTACTAGTTGGTTTGAGTTGTTCCTTGTAGACAAACGTGTATAATGTTCATGAAGGAAACATCTTTTCAGAAAAACAGTGATAGTAAAATGAGTAAAAAACTCACTAGTAAGACATAAGATTTGAAACAAGAAATCAGATACTTTAAGGATACTCATTACCCTACTAAACCAATAACTGAATCCAATAGGAATTGTTATTAATAGTAATAATGGCTAAACTGTGAAGAAAGAATTCAATCGTATACGGTGTTATCATTATAAGGAAGGTACTCTAGAGATATTATACACGACTCTCGATGAGGTTAGGATAAGAATGGCTTTTAAACCGACAAAATGACTTCGAAACAAGCTTTGTAATCTATAACATCTTATTGATGCAATTAAGTAAAATAAATTAGTTTATGAAATCCCTTGTAAGAATACCTAGGTCAGATACATAAGTCAAAATAGTTAGCCAGGATCAATTAGGATGTCCAAGAACAAAAACCCCCCAAAATCAGAAAGCTTTGTAGAGGGAGAAATGGATAACTGAAGCTTTGTTCATCAAATCATCATTGAACACATGCAACAAGAATGACTCAACACCTACTCCAGGTATTTAGACATACAAGAAGGAAGAATGAGTAGTTAACTTTACTACGAAAATTAACCAAATATTATGCTCATTACAACATCTAATAAAACAACACTATTTCGCTGTGTGATACGTTCAATGAATCTACTGAAACGTTACATTCGATTTTTTTTTCTTTATTTTGAAATGAGCTAACTAACTTCTTTTGGACTGTAATATTCAACGAAGAATGAAAATTTTATGACAATAGCATTTTCATTTTCTAAAGAAGTCTTAAAAACTTCCCTGAAACTTTTCGCATCTCTCAAGTCGATCTATGACATTACATAATTCAGACAATTTACTTCCCAGTTTAGTTATATGTTGAGTGAATGCTAGCGACAGCTTAAAATTGTGTATATCGTGATAAATTTTCGTCTGATAAACAGATTTGTGCAAAATTCAGATGCTGTCTGCTGCCATTTTCACAGTTCTTATAAGTAATGGAGAAAGAGAAACATTATTAATCTCAGTTAGGTTAAAACACTCAGTGTAATTCATATCTTAACTTCGGTATCATTCAATGTCATCGGTGAGTATTTTTTTCACACACCCGACTTGGTTAGCCTCACGAATCACTGGTTCTCATTAGAACTTCAGGAAATCCATCTTCAAGAATGTCACTAACGAGCTGTCAACTAATTTTAAAGTAGTATTCATTATGGACTGACATCAGTTGGAGATATTTAATGACATATTGTATTATTTTACAATTATGACGACAGTGGGACGAGAAAGATATATTTCGTTTAATTAACGATTCTTGAAGCCTTGAATATGTCACATATAATGAGACCACATGAATAAACTTTAGTGGAAAAAAAGTAGTTCGAACATGAGACTGTTGGTTGCAACTCAATTATTTGTATCAAAAAGTCACACCTCGAGGTCTCAGAATCTAGAAGGATGAAAATTATACACACCTCACTAAAGTTTTCCTCACAGTTATGAAAAGCGACTTAGCTATGATGATGCGTAGCGTTGCAATTTGATCTGCACATGATTTGTACTTCCTGGATCCAGCCTCTTCTGGTTGTAGTTTTGAATCGAGCGCATCCTTTAGTCTCTCCAGGATGATGTAGCTTAATATTTTGCTTGGGGTGGACAGGAGCATGATTCCTCAGCAGTTCTTGCAAAAGCTTAGTAACATGTAATACAGTAGACATTACACATAAACATACCAGTCTATATAGAGACGAGTAGACACAAATATGAGAAATTCTACTTAGGTCAACTCAACTCACATACTTTCAAAGAACAACGCAAACAGTGAATGAATTGAAACAATGTCCACACTTTTATTACACACAATGATATAAAAGAATAAAAATTAAAATTATGCAAGTCATGCAATAATTCATACAGTTGTACATAATTTATTCTGACAACATATAGTAAAACAAATAATATGATGATAAAATGACAAGAGTAACTGCATCATTGACTAACTGAAATGCAAATCACCAGAAACAGAATGTTACCAGTGAATTCAATTTATATTGAACATTGACATTGATGAAAAATTTAAAGGCGGGAAAATGAACAAAAAAGAAAAGAGATTAGTAAAATTTAGTCAACATTCAATCCTATTCGTCAGCTTTTACTTTACCTTATAATTTTTTCCATCTACAATGCTGATGATGATAATGAAAACAAAAGAGTAACTGAAAGAAGAAACGATAAAAAGTATAACAGCAGTTTATCATACCATTCAGAAGATTGTCATAAACGTCTTCTATAGAAACTCAAAGACGCTTTCATTATCTTTGAATATGAAGGATGTAAGAAATCAAATACAAATTAAGGAAAAGAAAAAAAAAATACTTTAGAAACTGAATATGTAAGATTTAATCTATAATAAGTGTTCTTAAACTGGATACTTTTCGGTAAGAGAACAATGTTTAAAATCCCGCATAAAAAAGTAAGTTAACATGAAATTAGACTCATTATATCACAATATCAAGAGTATTTCCTTAATGCATACACTTATTTCCCTATAATAACAGCGTACAAGACAACATTGGTGTGAAGTAAAAGCGGAAAATGCGGTACAACAATGAAGTTATAATTAATTTTTGCATAAAAAAAAAAAAAAAAAACTTGAATATAAAAACAAGCAAATACATAAGCAAATGAATATTAATAGAACAGAAAAGAAAATAATGGAATGAATTTTTTTTTTCTTTTAGGATAACAGAGAATATAATATAACCATATAATGATGATAGGTTTTCTTGTTAAACAAGTTGAACTTCTTCAAGGATATCATCGTCAAATGATGATGTTGATAATAATTTTGGTTTATATTTACGATTTTTATTATGTATACGATTTGTGATACGTTTATTAAATAATTTTGTTTTAATCAACGATTTCATTTTATTCATCTCATGAAAATCAAAATCACAATGAATTATTCGTTGATCATTAACAATGTTATCTACCTCTTGTGTATCATCATTATCATCTAGTGCTAACAAAGAGTATGGTCCACGTTTAATTTGATTACTTGAAGATAATGATGAGGTGTCCAATTTACCAGCTGAACGTCTTACAATAGCATACGGTGTACGTGGTTGATAACAGAAATGATAATATAGACAGATAGTTAAAGTGAATGAAACTACCACGATGATTGAAGCTGTAGGAGGAAAATGGAAATATTATGTGTAATGAGATTAAAATATCTGGGATAATATCTGTTGATAGCCTCTACATTATCGTACAAAATACACGAAATAAAGTTGAAGTAGAATTGATAGAAGGCAGAATTTACATTACAAGTCATCAGTTGCTAAGGTGAAAGTTTTGGATTTCAACCCTAGGCAGGAAAAACCGCAATGGACGATTTCATCCTATAGGCTGAACAATCAAAATAAATATCCAACTTCTAACCTAATGTCTTTAGCTTCTGAGGAAGATTGTATATAAATGATATGTCGTTTTTGTCAAACAGAGTGTCTTCCTTAAAGTCTTCTGATTTTCGTCGCTCAGTGAAGTATAAGGTCCTGAGGGAGAACAGTCACTATTAGTATCCAGTTCAAGTGTCTCATTCAGGTAGAAAAGTTCTCATATTTCGTTTTATTATGTTAGTTACTTCAATAATGATAGGAGTTACAGTCAGTTTTGAACAAACTAACTTTATCGGTTGAACTAATATCATCAAGTCTTAAATCTCATCAAACTATGTTCATCTGTTCTAAATCAATTTAACTTAAATTGATAATCCTAACCAGATACACACAGACACTTGCTCGCTTGATTCTAAAACAAGAATTATACAGCAGAAGAAATTCAGCAACTAGCAATTTGACAAATCTGACAACTGGCATGTGAACTTTCAACGAAAGTCTAGGTTTCAAATGAGTTTAGATTCATATAGTGTGATAAATAATGTGTGCATATGTGTACAGGTTTGTGTACTAGACCAGAGCACTAGCTTAGTTAGGTCACAACCGATTCTCTACATAACTGAGGTATATGCTTACATCAGTCATAGAATGATGAACGTTTTACCTTTCAATATAGAGTTCAGCAGAATAAACATTCGATTGTTTGCATTTTTGTCACACGAAAAAAAACCCAAAACACTGCTATCATATTAAACAGATGAGTCGATAAAGAGAAATTTATCTAGGAAAAGTATGTGGACGAAACGAAACAGTAAACATATTTTCTCGTCTATGTCCCACTTTACTGCAAACTAGGTTTGATAAAAATTCTAAGTTATACAATAAAGGCTACATGTTCCAAAGATGTAAGTACAAGTAAGGGGAAACTGACAACTTTGCGCAACACATCGATCAAAAATGGCCATCCTGAGAAATTTATAAAAAAAGTATGATTAAAATCGGCAAGAAAGGATATTCCAACCACTAGTGCGAGACCAATCTACAGGTAACTGCAATTTTGAGGTGACGCGTTTGGCAAGATATCAATTCGAAAACCGACTAAGACCGATTCAGAGGACTTTTGGTATTTATAAATTACAAATTTCGTTTAACATATGCACAGTAGTGACACCGAGACTGAAAGATGACGTGATATAAAGTTGACTGTCGAAACAGCAGTAGAGAAAATTGCTAATCTACATCCGAAGGCTAGCAAACATCACTGGATTTTTGCTCTCACCACGATGAAGAAGGAAAGCAACTTAAATGTAAGTTGGCCAAAAGTCTTTCCCTCGATCACGAGCAGTGCAGTCCAACAAAAGTGAAAGAGATGGAGAATTCATGGGCGTTGGATAAAGTGTGGGCAACTATTTAGGCTTATCAGGGATACCGGCAAGAAGATGACGAGGGGTGAAACCTGCACCGAAAACGATGGGACGCGGACAAACTCTCCCATGCCAACCAACCAGCAACTGATCCTTTGTTACAATTTTGTTTCTGAAAACACTTGTTTCGGACCATCCCTGACTTTTAGCATTAGGAGAGTCACCGTACTACATGGGGTCCGCCGACATCAAACCAACGATGGACACAAATAGATCATATCCCCATGAACCATAATTCGAGAGCATCAGTGCGGGATTGCCACTCTTTCCAGAATCCTGGTTCCCACTCCGACCACACTCTAGTAAGCTTTCCGCCATGTCTATCCCTTAACGGTACCAGTAAACAGGCGATAGTAAACCCTCTCTATAGTCCATTGGAAAATGACAACATTCAGGGAGAAGTTAGCTAATCATTTACCTGAGCGTCAGAGATGCTCATGCTCAGGAAGCCTAGCGGGATATCAACTCTGCTGTAGAAATGGCGGCAAAGGCAGCTGGTAACCTACATCAGAAAGTGAGAAAACGTCATTCGACTTCCGCAACCGCATTCGAACTCATTGACGCCAGAAGACTGATTCTAGCTGCCTCTCACCACGATGAAGAGTGAAAGCAAGCAACTTAAACGTAAGTTGGCCAAGTCTTCGCGTCTATCCTTAGCAGTGGTGGGTGACGAAAGAGAGAGGGATGGAGAGTGCATCAACGTTGAATGACAAACAGAAACTATTTGGGCTTATCAAGGATACCGGTGAGAAGACGATGGTGAGTAAAATCATCGCCGGAAAAGATGGGACGCTGATAACCCCTCAGGATGGACGGCTAAAAGGTTAAGCAGAAAACTTCAAGAACAGTCCAATGGGCCCTCAGCAACACTTCACTTGCCCAACATCCACTCTGAACCTAAATGGGACGTGGATATCTGTCCTACAACTCTCCTTGAAGTTGGGAAAGTTGTATCCGACCTGAAACGATGTAAACCACCAAGCCCTAAACAGTTTACCATGTAACACTTTCAAGGATGGAAGTAGGAAATTTCTGCACAAACGTACGGCGATACTAGACAGAGTCTAGGAATCAGAACCAGTCCCGTCAGACTGCTACACTACACTGATCATCCCACTCTATAACAAGGGGAAGAAACCTTGTAACAACCAGAGTGGAATCAGTTTGACTAATACTGTGTCCAAGATCCTAGGCTCCATTCTTATCCGATGCACAACTGGAGCTCGAGAACAAAAAACTCGAGAAATCCAGACAGGTTTCGAACCTGGACGAGGGCACACTCATCGTATTTTTACCGTACGACAGGTTCTGGAAAACAGGCATACTTACAGGACAATGGTAATATTTGACTCAGATGACCATGAGGCATTGTGGCAGTGTCTGACTGTGAAGGGACTACCGGAACAGCCTAACTTTAATCAAAGCTCTCTACTTGAACTCACGCAGCCGTGTCACGGCTATAGGCATTTATCATGTGTAGTGATGGTAACAATCGAAGTTCGCCAGGGCTGCCCACTCACTGTTCCTATTCATAGATACACTAATAGACATAACTTTAGGTAGGTTTGATTCAAAAGGATTGATCTACTGTGTGGAGGTTATTCCGATGACTTGGAGTATTCAGACGATATTATCGTGCTAGGTGAAGACCCCGAGTCTTATGGACGCGTTGAAGAGAGATCTGATTATGTTTGACTGGCATGGATTTCGTACCAGTCAAATGTAAAATGATGCTCGAGGACTGGTCTGATGCAACCACTCCCAATTTAGTGGTAAGGACTTAAGTGGCGGTATGTGCCGACGACCTTACTTACTTAGGGTGTTGCATCGGCCTAGACAGGGTAGTTGCTGACGAAATTTCAACTCAGGTACAAAAGGCTTGTTTGGCATTTGCCAACTTGCGTCACCGGTGGTGCCAACTGATGAGATATCTGACTATCAATCTAAGGACGAGTATACTGTGCTTCAGTCCATCCTATCCTGTTGTACAGGTGTGAGAAATAGCAGTTAAAAATAAGGGAAATGAAGTGATTACAGAATTTTAATCGTAAGTGTCTCTACAGCATTACCAGGGTGTGGTGGAATCGGCGTATGAGTAATGTTGTGGCCAAGAGACGGATACTAAGCAAAAAAAAAGCAAGTCGATTGATGAGGCTGTGAATCTTAGTCATGTAGTGTGCATGCCAAGACCCCGCCCACCTTGACTTGCCATGCCAGGGGATCTTGGATTAGCTTGGTAGAGATTTCAGGGTGGTCAAACCGAGACGTGACACCAGTCGTTGACGTCCCTGACTGTTGATCTGAGTCGCGTAGGGATATAGACTATTTGGGGTCTGCGAGACGAAAGGAGTCAGTGGTTGATGCATCTTGGTGACCGCTGAAAATCTATCACAATGGTGCGGATGTATCCACTCCTTGACATCTTCTAAAGTTTGAATATTCATACTGAACGCTATCTACAGATTGTTTACTCTCTCATATAGCTTTGTTTCCTTTGATATCAATCCTATTCTATCTACCTCTTCTTTTTGTACTGCTGTAAAGTGTAGCAACTGGAGCTAAAGCACTTGTGTGCAAGGTTCCAGCCAGGTTGATTTAGTCAGTCAGTCACTCCCTGTTGTTTATCAGTTCCACTGCTCTGGTGGAGCTGGTTACGTCGGCCGCTATCATACCAATTTAATCTTACGTGCTCCAAAACACATCCCAGCGTGGGTAAGTAGGAGTGTGGTAAAGACTATTACCAGCACATTATCCCAATTGGTTGAAACGAACCATACGGTGGATACGAATGAGTCGTTTACATTCTGTACCACATTCCCATCAACTTGACAGCAACCACAACCAGTACCAATCACAATAAAACAACCCCAGTCATGTATTCAAAAACAAACTAGTTTCGCCGATATAACAAATGTGGTCGGATTCATGATACACAAATTCATCAGCATCATATCCCAATTAATCTAATTCCATACTCCACATACACCATTCTTCCCCACAATCTTGAATAATTTCAATACATTCTATTAACCCATTTTGTCCAACAACATGAGTAACATTCTATCAAGTTAGTACTCTCTCTACTCCTCAAATTATCCCTCCCACTTTCTTTCATACAACTCTCATAAACACCTTTCTATTGTTTTATTAAACCATCACCTATCATGGTTTACCTTCGCAGTATAATCGTTTACATAGTCAATTATAGTGCATTGAATTCCACTAATACTTGATTCTATCATCAACCTTCACACAAGACTTTTCTGAAATAACTTCTTTAACCATGTAATATTGCTGACAAACTGATAAGCGAAATCTCTATATTGTTGACCTGCAATTCCACAATGTATATACACATAACTGTAGAACCTGAAGAAGAAGTTATCGAAAAGAATATACTTTGTTCACTCAAATGGCTTTAAAAAAAATTAATTTACTTACCAATCATACCAAGTACATATAAACGGTAGGCAGCTGATAAACCACCAAGATGTTTCAAATAAAATATATGGTGAATTGGACTTTTCATTATATCAACATTAACGATTTCACTATGATCCAAATAACCATGAGCTCTTAGCGTGAAACGATACATTCCCGGTGGTAGTATCACACTGAAACGACCATTTCGATCACTTGATCCAGTAGACAATTCACTACGAATATAGTCAATATGTATGCGAACCCATGGTATTGGTTGGTCGCTTAAATCCTATTAAAATAAATATTTTAAACAAAGAGGAAATATTAAATGATGATGATGATTAATCAATCAGATAAACATCCAGACCAATGTGTTGAGATGGTTAAAACAATTTACATTCTGTTTTAACTAGAAATGGAGACAAGATATCTTTGGATAATGGATCCTAAAATACTATGCATAGCAGATGTGTTTTGTAGCGTATCGGTCTAAAATATATCAATGTTGTGCCTGAAAGTGATGTATACAAACTATAAGAAGTATTCAGACTCAGTGAAGTGCGCCTAGACAAAAGGTACTTCTCAATATCTTAGGCAGGAGACGATAAATCGTTTTATGAGAAGTAGATTAGGGCGCAGATCGATACAACTCAAGTGTGTAAGGCCAAAACCTACGTAAAGTAAACTAGGGCTATTATTTATACATATACTTTCAGATATTATAGTTTCATCAATTTATTTAAGAACAAGAGACGTTGATAGTTAGCCTATTTCAGCCTGCTGACAACGAGAAGGAAGAGTAACTGACATCGTTGATCACTAGCGATAGGAAACGTCTTCGTTTCATATCACACCGGGTATCAAGTCAGCGAATATCGTTTTAAGGTCGAAAGTCAGCGTATTTGTTTCACACCACGACACTAAATACGAGTTCAACTTTCTTATATGGTAAACCTCATCAAAGTAACCGTTCTGATATGCTTAGCTCGAGTCCATTACTATAACACCAGACATAAACAAAGTCTTTCGAGTTCAAAACTTCAATATCCTACCTAATGTCATGTAAATAGTTAGAAAGCCAGTAACACTTGTGGACAGCTAACTTTCTCTTTCACAAATTTAGATTTACCGACTTCACACCTTTTCTTACGATATGGTCATTATATTTTTCTGAATTTTTCAAGGTCTCTTCCTATTGGTTGAAATTTTTCATTGCATCAATATCCTCAAATTCGAACACGGTAGAAACCCTATGATAAATACACAGGCGTTCTAACGCACTGAGACAATGAAAGTTCTCTATTCAAACTAAAGTTCTCCACCCCCATTACCTCTTATCTGAAGTGTTTCAGATGTTAGCATCCGGGAGACCGATTCAGAGGCTTTACCGTCAATTGGTGCCACCACGTATATTTAAACAAACGACAGGATGGAGTAGGAATTCAAAAACAGAAGTATTCAATCTACATCTGTTTTACGGTTGAACATAAATGACCGCTTCTATATGATAGTGAGCAGTCCTACTAACAGACTTCATGCAAATGGTAAATCCATCGTCAAGAAGAAAGAATGAAATTGAGCTTCAGCAAGGAAAGTTAGTGACTGATGCTTGAATAATTCTGTTGATTTGAAATCCACAACAAACATGGGTTTAGCAATCTGACGTCAAACAGTGTATGGACCATAAAAATAAGTATTCTGGTATCGGAATGTTGTAATTAAGTCGAGGTTTAAAAAGTGATTAGTTTCAGTCAGCAAACGATAACAGTGAAACAAAAGTCTGCATAAATAGTGATATCGTGAAACAACTAACCGAAAACTTTCTAAATAACAATCAAACAGTTAGTATTCAGAAAAACATGAAAATTTATTGAGGATGTTACACCTACAAAAATGAAAATGTTTATTTTAGAAGTAGTATTCATCATGGACTGACATTAGTTGGGAGCCATTGGAAATCTGGGAGCACTGGACAGCTGTTTCGCCCTAGTGTGGGACTCCTCAGCAGTACGCCCCCACGACCCGGTTAGGGACCGAACTCAGGGCCTTTAGGTTTCACGGTGAACGCGTTAACCATCCAGTCACTGGGTCGGTTTCCAGTGGTTCACAGCTTTCAACTTCTGTCCCATACTAGGACGAAACAGCTGACCAGTGCTCCCAGATTTTCAATGGTTCCCCAAATGACGTCAGTCGATGATGAATACTACTTTTACACTGAAAAAAAAATCCTCATTCATCTCGAAACTTTTTATGCTTGAATTTTATAAATTTACCTTATAGAAAATTTGAATTATCATTTTCGAGCCTATTTCCGCTCAACATGTATCAGTCAATTTTATCACTTTTAAGAACGCTGGTTTTCGATCGGTTATTGCCTCACTTTCAATATGCTTTTTTGTCTATTCGCCTCAAAGCGGTTTACATTTTATATAAACGTATGAGTTTCGACGATAAGTGATCACCTTCATATTTCGATTCAAGTAAACTTGCTTCAGTCCAATCTTATCTTTTTATGTTAGCTGATCCAATTTTCAAGTATCGTATCGTTCATTCAGTAAGTAGATCTTAAACTAATCATATCAGAGAAATGTAAAATAATTGAATTCTAATTTTGTTTTCTTCGGGATGCATAAATTCTAGTTTTTTTACTTTTTACCTTTACGTAAAATTAATCATCATTATGATTATCGATCCCAAGAGATAAAGAGCATTAGAAAAGTAAAATGTTTAAAAAGCTATTTTAGCTTATCGAAGCTACAAGTGAGAAGAAAAGTCATCCCAGCAACACAGTTTTGTAAAAGAGATCATGAATGGATCTAAAATCTTCTAAGATGGCTACAATATCGGAAAGCATCCATTCGAAAAGCAATTTACATGGATGAATTGTAACAGTCAGTTTGAGAATAGCCTTATTATTCAGTTGAAATTCCCACAATTGATGAAGTGAACGTTCAATAAAAAATTTCCGAGAGATAATGATAACACGAGCCATCTACACGAATATAAACACGCCGAATTCAATTGTCTGCTAATAGACATTACACAGTAAAATTTAGAAGGAGGCAGAAATGGTTATAAACTCAAACATGCAATGATGTCACACACACACATACACACAAAACAAACAAAAAGTGGCTAACAAAAATGATTATGAGTTAAGTAAGCCTAAAATCTACAACAAATTAACTAAAGGGAAAAAAAAGACTCACATGAACATGACCTATCACACCAAAACTTCCCAGACCAGTTAAACTAGTGTGCTCAATTAGGCCAACTAGCAAGCTTGGAAATCTGTAGTCTGTCCATACTCTAGCAACACCAGATGGAGTGGGTGAAAAACAACCAGGACACAATGTTAGACCAATACTTGGCGGTATCATTAGAGGCAATGGTGGTGGAAATGATAAACTGGATTGAAGTTGAAAATCTGTTGTTTCTTCTAAAGCCAACTGTGGGTTCATAGAGGCTAAACCAAGAGCTAGAGCAGCTGCTTTAGCAAATTTATTCTCAAGTTTTTGTTCACGTTCATACTGGAAACGAAAATCACCAGGTCTACGACGTCGATCGGCAACCTTTGAAAATGTTTTCAAGAACTGTGGATGATTTATTGCACACATACTAGATGGACGATGAAAACTAGGCGAAAGTAATCTGCCTAAAAATCGTAACCAGTTATAGCTTTCTAATACCAAATCCTGACCATAAGAAGATTCACTAGGATCTAAAATGAAGTAAGAAAAAACACTACGAATCCTCAGCACAAGAGTCTATCGATCATTGAACTAACTGAACAGCAGCACTACATACACTTATGATCACTTCACTTTATCACAAGATAATAATAACTTGCCTGAATCATAGTTAATATCGGGTATTTGATCAGTTGGAAAACTTATAATCGAATCTGCTTGATATGACTGTAACCATTTCAGTAGAGCTAAATTTTCTGGTGCAAGTGATTTCAAGGTAGATTCGAAGCTAGATTTTGATTCCCACCACCAATGATGGCTGGTTGTCGAGTTGCTTCCCGTAAGACCTGAAAACAGACAGTAGTAAGGCAAAATATGTATATTTGAAGTAACTGTTCTTCAAGACTTCAGCAAAACGGTTATTGAACATAAACTGTATAGTATTATTAACTATCATCGTCATCATGTACAGCCACTGATGAATGATCGTTTAACGAACTACTAAACTGTTAGAAGGTACATATGACACTTGATGAATGAAACAAGCTACAATAGCATTGAGATCTTTTAAGAGTGAATGGAGAGAATAGCTCTTATAAGACAACATTAATGATAAGAACAGGGTAAAGAAAAAAAGGCAACCTAGGATCATAAGAAGTTGAACTCCGTTGTCGTAAAATGAAGGTTTAGACATGTCGTATATATTCTATGATAAGAACGGCATTCATACATATATACCACTGTTATTACAATTTAGTAGTATCGCTTCTTAATCAATAGACTGAAATCATCAAGCTATCACAAGCTACAAGACATGCTAGACGATAATATAACATTCTTACCAGTAAAAACAACAAGTAGGTAGCCTTGAGAAAAGACACTTAGTAACAGCTCACTCACAACAGTGTCCATTTATAAAAAACCAATAACATAAAACAAGACTCTTATTCAGAAACGTAACCATTCTCTATCACATGCACGTGTACTAAGCTCTGTGTTTCTATCAGTTTTTATCTTGGAAAGTTACATGCTGAATTAAATCTCATTTTATAATCCATCAAACTTTTATATTGATATCAATGATGGACAGTGGAATCTCAGACGAATGTTTCGTCCTATTCTGGACTCATCAGCCAGATATCCGTCACTCCTAGTGGGCGATGCTGTCCACACTACGACTTGAATCCGGGACCGATTGCTTCAACAGCCATTCTCTAGACTGCTGAGTCACAACGGCCACCTCTTGTGCGACGGGTATAGTACACCTTGGATATTACAGCTTGTAATTTCCCGTAGTTGACTTGACCGCATTGATTGGTCCCGGGTTGGAACCCTACTCGGAACACCATCCCTCACTCACAGGCAAATACATTCAGCTGACGAGTCCCAATTGAGGCATAACGTACGTTCTGGATTTCACTAATAGTTAGCTTTTAATACTGATATCAAAATTGAAACGACAGGCAATACCGAAGCATCCGCGCATGAGCCCATATGCCAATAGATACTGATCAATTCGGTCCGATCAACGACGGGATAATGCAAGTAACATCAAATTCTCTATATAAGTTGGAGGAAACGATGAAAACTAGCTTCGACATCGTGCTGAACCGCATATCATTCTGAATTCGGTTAAATGCATATGAATCCGATAATCCGACTTATCCCAATCGGTTGGTTTGATCTATATGTTTTTCACTTTATAGTCATCGTATGAAATATTAAATAATCTTGTCTGACTGGGTCAACAGGATGCCTAAATCAACAAAATTTGTCTGAGTTTGTAGATTCGAATGTCACCTGGGTTCCATCCTTGTTAAGAATTCTACGTACAGTTTTTAATGTTCCTTCTTTATATCGTAACACACAGGAAGGCTTGAATCTCTTCTTGTTGGTGTTGCAGTTACAATTCTTAATACCATTTCTGACTTCCATATGTGTTCTTAAGAATTTCCCCAGAAAACTGTCTAGGAAAACTGTTGATCAGTAGTTTCTGCCATATACGCTTCAACTCCTTAATTTATGTACTTTAATTTAACAGTAAGTTTTTTTAATTCCAATATTTTAATATTGAACCAAACCCGCTTTAACCGATATTGGATGACATGACCTGAAGTTGAGATACCTGTTAAAATGTATTATCGGAAGATATGTGATCACTTTGATATGATTAATACAAACACTTTATAGTTTAAACCTCGTCTAGTAAGTACTGCTGTATTATTGTATGCATGTGTTGTGCATGCCAAGCGACCACCTACCTCGACGTCCAATGCTGAGGAGAATTGGATAAAGTTGGAAGAGGCCTCAGTGTGGCCAGATTAGGATACCTCTGACTGTTAATCTGAGCCGTGTAAGGAGGTGTAGAATACCTAGTTTAGGTCTGCAAGACGATAGAAATCAGTGGTTGAGGAATCTTCGTGAAATAGCAGATGCATTCACACCTTGTCGTCTTCTACAGCTTGAATGTCCTGACTAACCTTAATTTTCGAATTCGGTCTCTCCTTCCATACATGTTTATCTACCTCGATATGAGCCTTTTATCATCCACTTGTTCTTTCCCTGCTGCTGTAAAGCATGACAGTTTGAACCTATGGACTTGTGTAGAAGGTTCTACGTCGATTCTGTCTATCCGCCTGACTGTATGCTAGCTGTATAAAAAAACAAACCTAATGTGGAATAACTTCTTATTTATTTGCAATGACTTCAAGTTAGTCAGTCGATATCAGTATGGGACATGCGATATGGGACGGTAAGATTTGCCACACCTTACATTAACACATCAAGCGACAATAACTCTAACTTGAACTATAAAACATTAATCAATGATATGAACGAAAAGAAAGGCTGAACCATCTCTACTGAAAACCACTTGTGAGACTAGAAATCTTCAGTTATCCGAAACCCGACAAGGGATACAAATTGAACAGATTTATTATAGATAAGAAATTAGTGTTACGTGTCACAATGTACATTTCAGTCTATTGCATAAGCATATAAGTATATTTATGCTGATTTATGCAATGCAGATGTAACCAAACAAAGTCTAGCACACACGGGAATAGAGGCAGAATCCAAAAGGTTCTTTAAAAACCGAAACGGTTCAAATACATACAAAGATAGGAATGAAAATATGTAGATTTCAGGTTAGTGTTCATTACGAACTAACATCAATTGGAAAACCATTGTAAACCTTGGAGCACCAGACACTGTTTTATCCTAGCATAGTGCTCCTCAGCAGTGCGCACCCATGGATATTAACCTGAAGTCAAAAAATAAAATGTAACGAACCTCCCAACTGAATTACCCTCGTCCTTATTAGTCACTCCCTTCGGTTCTCAAAGTCCTAATGAGAAGGCGTGACCAGTGGGGCAAACCAAGGACGTGAAAACTATTATCCAACGACGACATTGGATAGACGTCGCACTATACAGTGAACCGACAGAAGTAAAAAAAAAGTGGATCATTAAATTCGAATCCAATGTTTTTATGAGAACATGTTAGCTGCGGAACCTGAAGGCCCCGGGTTCGATCCCTTGTGGGGTCGTGGACGTGCACTCCTGAGTCTCATACTAGGACAAAACAGCTATCCAATGCCCCAGACTTCCAATGTTTCTACGATTGATGTCAGTTCAAGACGACTTGAAATCAATAAATAAATGGCAATAAACCTCCGAAATGAAAGTACATAAAGTTGAAAGGATTGATTTTACGATTTTAATAGCAGTCACTAGTTTATAGGATCAGGTATTCACATATTACTCTAAAGGCATCAGTTCGTGCAACTAAATAGCAGTATTACCTTCACATGAATATTGAATCCCATGCACAGAGTGATGAAATCAATAAAAAAAGGCCATTATATAGGTATACTTACTGATTAACTGTTCCCATAAATCTACACCATCGTCATTTGTATAGCCAAGAGGTATTGTGTCTTCAGCGCTAAAAGATTAAGAAAATTCAATGAACAGATAACTGATAAAAAATACACTTAGAATATGTACTAAATAAAACAAACTGTGAGCAAGATAGAATATATGTAATCATTGATCAATGAATGAAAGCGTAATCCATTCATTTATAACATTAATCAATAACTGATCTCTGAATGTCATTCTCTAAAAGTATGTCGAATAAATCACCAGGCAGATACTATGATCATTCGCTGAATTACCACGAATAAGTATTTGGTACATGATGCTTACTATTTTAAAGTGTTTACTTCACCAAGGAAATATGAACTGTAAGGGAAAAAAATAAAACGAATGGGCAAACTGAACAAATACGCTCAGTTAAATCTATAGTGAAATGGGTGAAAGAAGTAATCCCGTGGATATGAAGTGGTTTAAGATATTACCTTAATCTTAAGTCCTTAATTGTTTCCCCTTTACTAATCAACATTATTACTCAACATAAACTAGAAATAAAAAGTAAAATACAACTTGAATGTTTGATAACAAGTAACACAGATAACTCTATGCATATTTTATGCTTACTGACCATCACATCACCAGTAAAGGACATTATCATGAATTATAATCTAATCAGACTTTATGCTACTAACAATTAGACAGTAAGATATGAGTTACCAGCCTAAACACCTGATTTATGAAGTTGGTCAGTTGGATTCACTGGATACTGAGATAATGCTTGGACAACTGATCCCCAACACTACTACTGCAAGTTTGAACACGACCCAGAAACTTCGATAAGTCTTCAGCGGGATAATTTACTAATCTGACACCCCTTTCAGTGATAAAACACCTACCTCACAAGAGGCGGAATCAAATGCCACTTTCCAGGTCGATAAATATGGCTGGTGTCTAGCATCGGTAAATGTGTCTTTGCTACAACATCTAATGGGTAGCAATCTTCGGCTCTCGAGGAACACCATCAACTTCGAGGTTACCAACAGGTTTTGAGGATAATTGCCAACAAACGATTACATCAAACCACACAGTAATCAAAATATGGAGCTAGGAAAACTAAAGTGTTGAATTGTGGAAGCACAAAAACAGATACGATAATATACCTTTCAGAATGATAACAATATTCTCGATCAAACGGTAAGTTTTCATGATTTTTCCAGCTGGATGTTGCCGACTGTTTTATCCATGACTTGTGCAGACCATCAGGATTCGGAACTGGAATGATAGTGATTGTGGCGGAATTGAGTAAATTATTCACAGTCGACTGACTACTACGACTATCGCATAGAAAATTTAGAAAATGAGTCAATAATTGAGGTGTTAAACGATCATGACCGTGTAAATTACCAATAATGGCTATATTCGGCATATGCTTCATTGAATGATTCACAGGATAGCTATCATTGACCACATCAAAGAGAAATTCACTGTCTGATATTATGTTTGAATTTGTAGAAGCACCAGTTAGCGATGTTGCATTCTCTATTTTCAACTCCAAGGTAGTGTACTTAGGACCAAGTGTAAATGCATAAATAGGTCTACCCTGAAAGGGAAGTCAGTATGTGACAGAATTAAAATAAAAAGTATAAAACTGTAAATGATAATAATTACATGCTTATTTCAACAATCCTGCTGTCTTGCAAAGAAGAGGCTTATTAACTTAAGCGCTTGACTTTGCCAGGGTCATAGGTGACGCAAGTTGGCAAATGTAAAGCTGGCCTTCTGTACCCGAGCTGAGACTTCGTCACTGACCAGCCCGTTCGTGTTGATTTAAATCCCCAAGTAAATGAAGTGGTCGACACATTCCACTACTTCAATCCATATCATTAAACTGAAAGTACGTGCGAAAGCCTAGTCCTGAAGCATCATCTTACATTTTTTAAGTGTGAAATGCATGTCAAACATGCTCAGATTTTCGCTCAACGGCTTTCACAATAGCTTCAGCCGTACATATACTAAAACTTGAACGATACTGAGAAGATTAGCATAGCCACTGTACAGGGGGTGAGAAGCCAAATCCGAGAACAAACTGCAGTAGTAACATTTTCATCCTTTCAGCATCAGTCATTGTATATTGTATGATAAATAGGGTGAAGATTTATGATACACTAGATGATAGACTGAAGGAGTTGATAAAACCAAGGAAATGTGAAATCTCAACACTCCGAGTTATACCTTCTATTCAGTCATTTGTAGCGCCACCATGATATCTCACTGTCTATTAAGACTCCGGTGTACCTCACAACGGTTGGCTCTATTATACTGTATCATTATGAAACATGGCCATCAGAAGAAGATATGAAAAAAGTTCCAGGTGTGCCACCACCGTCATCTTCGCAGAACTGACCGTGTGTCATGGAACCACTAAGATGATAAAATAGAAGCCAGTTATACACTTTTCGTCAGGAAAGGAAAGTCACTTGATGAAGTTGTGAACCTTTATCGACTCAGGAGTCTAGGGCTTCTGTTACGCATTTCTTGTCACCGTCTATCACATCCCGCATTCCTACCTGATAGAGGTTCGGTTAGGAGCCAACAGACTAAAAGGCGGCAGTAGTCCATGCAGTTTTTGACTGCTGTTTTAAGCAGTGTATGGAAATTTTGCCTTGCGGGTTGGAATCCCGGTGACAATCGAAACTGTTGGTTGCAGACTTAAGGTGAGAATCGATTGCAGTGGCACAGATGTTAGGAACTTTACCATTGTTAGACTACTCCTTACTATATTATCATGATTTCCTACCACTTTTTGACTTTCTTTCCCGTTTCTCTACCTTTCATATTGATGCCCTGTACCTCGATGCGGTTGATACTACGTGTACTAACTTGGACAGCTACGCACTAAAGTCAGATGCTGAATGACTGATACAGCCAAAATCAAAATATGACCCAGGTAACGATAATGTGTACTAGTTCACATCTTCAAAACCAATACAGGGAGGATTACTGATGATACAGATGGCAGACAATGTGATGATCGATGGAATGTCTACCTATGAATTATTGATATACTTCGCAAAATTATTTTGACCCTTTTTAAAACATGTCAAGTACGCTAGAAGTAGCATTATTATTATTACTATTACTATTATTATCATTATTATTATTATTGGAACACAAACATGGTACAGCAAGGGCACTGAGAAATGCGCCACACAAAATAACACAACAACATTACGGAGACAAAGGGATGGGAAATGGATAAAAATAAAACACAATAAGAATAGTATGATCAGAAGGGCAGTCCAGTGAGATACATTCAAAATAAAACATTCATCACTCTTCAGCAGTAGGAGATAGAAGGAAGCTTACACATGACCACCACTGGTTTCCACTCTCAACCGTATCTGATAACGTCTCAAGTCACTGAGTTGCGTGATCTCTCCGACCCAACCGAGGGAGTCATGATGCACCAATAGATTGGTGACCCGATAGAACTATGCTTCTTCCCACGCTGCCACGTCATACACTGGCCACCCCTACGCCTCTTCCAATTTAGTCCAAGAGATAGTAAACAATGAGCGGCGTGGAAGCCATTGGGACGACGTGCGTAACACATGTGCAAGTCACCGAATTCGGTGTTTTCAGATGACTTCACTCATTGAATGACTATCTCCTTCCCATCCAAATACACACAGTCGTACCTCGCAATTACTTACATGGTTTTGCCATCGAACAATCCTACGGAGACAACGATGACCGAACACATAAGGTCGTCGCACATCCTCAGCTCAGAGAAGCCAGATTTCGTAGAAGTAGAGCGGAACTGCACGTACCAAAGCGCCGTAAACCCGACTTTTTATGGTCAGACTGACGTCACGATGGTAACCTACATTGACGTATCTCGCTCTGGCTTTCGATATGTGGTTAGAAATTTCACCACTGACGCCTCCACCAGCACTAACACAGCTACCAAGATACACGAACTTTTTGATTACTAACAACGGCGCACCACCAAGGATGAGCGCAGACACAGTCTCCTGCCAATCTTGCAAAAGTACTTTGATTTCAATGGTGTAAAGCATACGCTATACTTACGGACGCTAATCGCCAACTGACTAAGTGCGACTTGAGTAGCCTGTGTTATCACACAGTAAGACGATATCGTCCGCATATTCAAGGTCGAGTATCCCTTCTCCGGTAGTAGATCTACACCGCCAGCATAAGATGAGACACACAGAAACTTAAGTAGCAGAAATATAGAGACAAGAAGCAAGTTATAATAAAACCATCGAAAATTAAGAAACATTAAACATTTGTCTACTTCTTATCTAATAATTAGTCAACAGTAAACATCAAAAGAGAACCCTGTACGATTCTGCAATGCTCACGAACAGGAATCAAGCTTGAAGCTCCTAATTTTTAATGACGATGATTGATATGTATATTTCTGAGTTTAGTAAAGAAGTTACAAAATTCATTGGTTTTGATTACTTGTCAACGCTAGCGCAGAGACCATTCAAAGGATACGCTGACTTACCAAACGTGACTGACCAACTGAAAACATTTTACCACATGAAGACGTGGGTGACTCAACTGTACGCTTGCGCATATGATTGTAAATATCATCTGGATCGTTGAAATTAATTTCACTCAATTCTCTTTCTAAACGAATATTTGACTTTCCATTGAAATGATCTAAATGAAATGAAATAGCCATTGCCACCTGTTCGTATGCATCGTCTAGAGTAGAGTTCTCTGGTCCAGCAGAGGAAAACATGAGATAAGTACCTGAATATATGTTATGAAAAATAGGAAAAGAAAAAAGAAAGATACTTCAATGAAGTAAACAATCTTGAAAACAAAAAATATTAATCAATCGGATTCACACACCTTTAAGACTGATTTTAAATTCAATTGTCAATCACTGGATCCATTGGTTCACATCTCATTCAAATACTTCAGCTTACCTATCTACTTTATTTAAACAAATACAAATTCTAATGGAGTAGATTGGCAGGTAAAATATTGTTCATTCAGGTTACAGAATTTCGGAAGTATAGTTCGTTAGCTTATGTATTCAAATTTCAAGCCATGGATTTTATGTTCATAATCTGTTGCACCCCTTTCAGTCTGGGCAACCGGCTATTATCATTAACCCTCACAAAACATATGGTTAATACTCTACCACATAAACTTGTGACGGGTTTAGTTGCATAATTTTTATTTATTACACAGAACTAGAAAAGGAATAAAACAGACAGAAATATGAAAAGAAAGTAACAACATATAGAAGACATTGAAGATTTTTAGGGAAATAAAGAACAGATATGCTGTTGACAAGTTAGCGAATGCCGAACTCACTTTGTGTATCCAAGCTGAAACTAGCCCGTTCAGGATGATCCAACTCCCCAAATAAGTGAAATGGTCGATATATTCATGATATAAATGGTACAATGTTACAATCCCTGATTTGATTACAACGATATTGAATCTACAGTATCTCACTTATATAACGTTTATTGGTAAAATCTTCCAACTTTCCATTACTGAATCCCAGTTAGATTCCTGCCTCGCTTACTTCGGTTTGGACAATCAGAAAGTGAGATCCATGGCCTAGTACATAAACCTGTTCCTACTAAGTGAGCTCAGTTCAACTCAAAAAAACAGCTAGGAATCTAGCTAAAATATGAATGAGAAATATTAAGAGATTTATCTTAAACAGTGGAAATGTGATATCCGACGTACAAATAGAACCAAAGAAGAACCGTGCACAAAAGTATATCGCTTCAAACAGTCACTTTTCATAATAGCATGGAAAGAACAAGTGGATAGAAAAAGACTGATATCAAAGTAGACAAACGTGTGTATGAGATGAGAAACAATTTGAAAACAAAGGTTGAGGAAAATATTATTAACTTCGAAGACGTCAAATAGTGAATACATTAGCGCTATAGTGACCGATTTTCATCCATGTCACCAATAGTCTTCAATCACTGATTTCTATCGTCTAAGAAAACAATAATATACTTTTGAGCTAATCATTAAAGTATGAAGCAGGCAGGCGCTAGCACAATTGCATACCAAATCAAATTGTCAAAATTTTATAACAACATAGTAAGAAATCGAAAACATGTTGATGTACCCTCAATACTTCATACAAAATACAACCAACATTAACATATTTTCTTTATAATTCAATTCATACTGAATGATATTGGATATAATTTTAAACCATTGATTCCGGTAGGTGTTCACAGCAAACCTTAACTAAGAAGATTATAGTTCCGTACACACCTCAAGTCAATAGTTGAGCATTACTTAGACTGATACCAGGATAAGATTTTATCAGTCCGATGCTTCTGACCACATCTGATGAGTCAGTTTGCAGTTAGAAAAGCATTAGCAGTTACCACAACAATATTATGTCCACCATCTTAAAGAAGGGGTTCTCATATATACAGCACAAATTCTGTAAGGAATCAACTATTAGTTGATTTGACGAGTTGTGTAGTAACAAATTACACCATCTTACTAACTGAATCAAAATGCATTGAATTTCCAGCTTATAACTCCAACGTGGGGAATACAATCCACAGAATACTAAACAATAACTTCAGAAGCAGTGATTACGCAACTGCAACAACTCTAAATCATCGATACAAAAAGCCTAGAAGAAAATGTAGTAGACTACATACAAGAGTTAACACTTAATTACAGAAAATGTAGGGAAATAGGCAAAACACTACGGGTTATACTGATCTGAATTCACAATGGGAAGCTCAGTGATGCCAATGAAGTCAAGACAGGAGTAAGACAAGGCTGTCTGCTAACACCCATGATCACCCATGATTGTAGTGGACTGGCAACGAACCAACAAACAACCAATCGCTCAACAAATATGCAGAAGGAAGTGGAGAAACATTGGGCATACACTGAGAAGACCATTGCGGGACGTCACGCATCAGGCACTCGAGTGGAAACAAGATGGGAATCCAAGGCGAGGGTGACATGGAGGAGATCGTGTGAGGAAGAAATGAGAGCTTGTGGGCAGTCGTAGAGCCAGGTTCAAAAGATTGCAGAGAAAAGAGTGCAATGGAGACGCGTTACTGAAGCCTTTTAAATCCATTAGGAACCCAAGGGATAAATAATAATAATCGACAAGAAGATAGATTACCTGGAGGAATAAGTTCACAAAAATGACCAGTTGACGAATTAATCTTCATAGACAACCATGTTGAACTTGACTCTTTATCAGAGGATTGATTAGAATGTTGAAAGAAATATAGTGCAGGCTGTAAAAGAATTTGTGGACTTGGAGCTGCAACCCATTGTCGACGCTCTATTAGACGAGTTATCAGATCCGCTGTTAATGGACCTGATTCAATGAGCAATTGACCACAAAATGATACTGAAAAAGAAGAATATGCATAGCTGATACAAACATGAACATGTAATACTATATTAGATTGTTTATTGGATCGATATAGCACACAGTGATAGAGTATAATTTACTGGATGACGTTCCGAGCAGAATTCATTGCTCATATTCATATCAAAGTAATCATCCGATTTTGAAACTTCCTTTATATGGTCCAACGGTTATTCATTCTTTTATCCTAACGGTAGTAAAATTTTCCAGATGTCTGTAATACGTGATGAATCATTCCTATTACAAGCTTTAAGTGTTAATCCGATGAGCAAGAATTCTATGATAGATCTTGCCAACCTATCCTACCCTGAAAATGTGATTAATGGTCAATGAAGGCACAGCAACAGACGAGTTTTTCTTCACACTGCTCATCTCAACAGGGTCTGTCACTGTATATTTCGCTAAATCGATGTGCTCTGCTGTGCTAACTGACTTCGATAGGCTATTTTAACCTACATACTTGACCTCACGATTATTATATGGCACTTCATAGATTGAGTAATTTTGATTATTTCACCCCGCTGAATCTTTTAGTCTACAAGGTTCCCCTCTGAGGGAGTATGTCAGTTTAAATACATATATCATAAACTCATAAGTTATCAACAGAATTCCTGAGTGTAAAACAGTCTAGAATTCATTTAGCATATTCGATATATTTGTTGTTGATATATTTCACTTTACTCTGGTAGTTATATGCATAACCGATCGACCAACCGATAAAACAGATAAGGTGACTGAATAGTAAAGTTTATAGTAAACATCTATATGCAAGTCACTCAAATGTTTACACATCTTGAAATTCCTACATAGTTTGTTTCTGTACACACTTCTACTGGTGAAATATCTTATAAGCTTGATATAAAATCAAAGAGTTGAAATCAATTTCCATGTTCAATCTTCTAGGCAAAAGCATAAAAACATTGTATATATGTTTTTGAATATCCTTCGTTATCTTTTCTATCGACACTGTGGTAAGTGATAAAGAATACGAAACTGATATCATAGTAATATACTTCCAGCCTCTATATTAGATTTCTTTTATTTCATCTAGCATACAGTGATCTAGTATTATTTATTTGATGACATTTTGAGCATAAATTATTATTCCTTATAACCATAACATACAACTTTCAACATCTGATTTTTATAGTCTTATCATGTATTATTTGTTTTCACTGATGGTAAAAATTTTTACATCGCCAGTATAGGTGTTGTGTCAATCCTTTTACGTGTGTTTGGTGGATACTGATTCTAATATCGTAATCATAATAATAACAGTAATGGTAATGATAATAATAGTAACAATAGTAATAATAATCGCTTTATTCCAAACAATATACATGACAGTATGGAATTCTCAGCATGTAATTCCTCAACAGATTCACTTCAAGAACAACGCTTTCAGGTGAAACGGTTATTACATCTGAATAATATTATATTATGTTACATATTATACTACCAATATTAATGACAGTATTGAAGGTAGTAATGCGAAGTAGCCACCTGGTTCTGAATGGGCATCCGGTTCATAATGAGGAATCAACAGAAATGCAAGCGTAATTTTGGTGGTGGTGGTTCATTCAGTCAGTATAAAAATCTGCGACTCAAGTTAAATATTTGACGAATCGAAATATGATGTACTTTTGTGCAGTGAAAAGTCCACTTCCATATAATGTCACATTTTTTCTCCGCTTTTTTACTGACTCAAGAAACGGAGAGTTGGGAACAGTTTTAAAATGTGCAAGAGTACATGATACGTTCAAAGGACATATTTATATGATTAAAACAAACTGAAAGGAAAAAATTTAGTGAAAAATGTTCGGTGGATAATTTTGGTAGCCGAAGGTTCAAGCAGGCCACCGCAATAAGGAATTAAATCTTACCACAGTGTCAAAGTTTTACACTTATATTTCAGCTTCTAGAGAGCATGTCTCAGAGATTCATTTTCTAGTTTGATCAGTAAGTTCAAAGAACGTGATTTGATGAATCAATAAGCTTTCCTCATAACCAAGTTTTTCTATGGTCTGTAATGGAAGTTTTAAACTGCATATAGTTTGTGTATGTTTGATTAGTATTAAGCCCAGGCATACGGAATCCATTTGTAATATGTTATTGTGAGTTTTTGAGAAATTTGAAAAATCCCTTATGAATTAATATAATATTATTAAGACTTAATAGAAAGATGGTCAGGATTTCTAATAAATATAAATACCAGTGAGTCATATTTTACCCAAGATGCATGAATCCAGATAGAGTGACCTCACAACCTAATAAAAAGTATAAGATAATGACTGTGTGCAAGAGATCAACTTTTATGAAGCTAAAATTTAAGAGAGAATGAGAATAGGCGGTAAAAGAAATGGCTATATTGATAATGTTTCACCAGTGCAGCTGCTTCTGATTAGTCAACTCCATTATGTGCACGGTTCAAAGATTTAGCCTACGTATTACAATGACTGGTCACTTCAGAGTAACTGATTTCATGTTGTCGAAGCCTGAGTGCTGATCGAATTCTATCGATGATTTTGCAGTGCCGTCACCAGGCTAGGAAGCTCACTATCGCAGTGCAGTTTGATGGGTGTTAGTCAGTTGGAGCAGATCGGCAGGGCTTCCTAAAGATGACATCAAATCATCTAACAATATGTTTATCATTCAGCATCTTACTTAATAATTTACGGCCTACTTACATTCTTAGCTACTGAAAATATTTTACATCGAATTCCTTCCTTTCCACTCCTTTTAGTCATTTAAATGTCAACAAATCATGAAACGTACTCTGGCGCATTCATAAAATCTCTTCAAACTATCGTTTAGACAGTTAAAAAGAAAATTACGAGAAAACATCACGGTAGATAACAATGAACCCCTGAGCGCACAATAGTAAAATCGTATAACTATTGTGCGAATAGTCAGCTGGAACTGGAGATTTTCATACTGGCTGAATGAAGCTCCACCACCGAAATTGGGGTGCTTTAAATAATTAGGTTGTATAAGCTGCATAGATTGGGGCATACCACTAATGAGCCAGGTGCCGAAAGGATAAAATAACCATATGGCGTTAAGATCACCTTCACATGGCAAGATGCCCGACCGATAGCTGCTACCTTGACGTGGTGGTCGGGCTTGCATATCACAATGACCCAACGAGCTATGCTGGTGGAACGCTTGTTCCCTCGAGGTCCTACCATACCAGAAAGGTCTGTTGGGTAGTGGTTAGACGAAAAGCAGTTACCGTTATAGTGTAAATTGCTACACTATGATGGGGGTCTGAGGGCGAAGTCGTACTGCTGCTAGCTGGATGGGGTGTGACAGCAGTAAGGTGTTTCCCTTGGATGACCAGCAGTGCCAAGCTGATGCTGCCTTCTCAGTGGAAGGGGGGGTTAGAAAAGGTCGGCCCCAAAAATAACACACTCCACCACGCCCCACGGTCTGCCGGGCCGGCGGTGTTGGTTCACTTGTCGTTTCCTTTCGCTCATCCGGCCCCAAAAATACAAAAATTCAAAATAATCATACTCAAAAGGCTGGGTGTGACAGGCCTCAAGCAGATGTCCGATGGGCTCTGCGGTCACACAAATCTCTTTCAGGTACCTTAAGAAGAAATAGCCTTCCACGGTGTGGGCAGCCGGGAAGTGTCAACCGCCCTCACAACTCTGTCAGCACCCAAGTTTCTTCTGACTGCTATCCTCCTCCTCCATCATTACCTTCTAATCTTCCTTCACGTCTCTTAATTAATGATGCTGCATCATCTTCAATTTCTCCTACCTCTGCAGCCTTCGACAACGATCTGAGTCCACAGAACAGCATCCCTGGTCTCCTTAAACCACGCTCCAAATTACATATTGGAGCCTTCAATGTCCGCACCCTCCGTCAAATTGGCCAACAGGCTTCGTTGGCAAAGACTCTAGCAACTCGGGCATGGATGTGTGCTGTGTTTGTGAGACACGCATACAGGACCCAAGTGTGGTTATTCACCTGACCTCTCCTGACCAATCTGGTGAATCTGCAAAATTCACCCTTCGAGTTTCTGGAGATTCGATAGCTAGCTCTCGTGGTCTTGCAGGTGTAGGTATAGCATTAAGCACCAGGGCAGAAAACTCACTACTAGACTGGATCCCAGTTGATAGTCGCCTCTGCGCTATGAGGCTGAACGGCACAGTGAGAACTAAAAGGAATAGTGAGACTCGCCGTTGTCTCTTTGTAATCTCTGCTTACGCACCCACTGACTGTAGTTCGGATGAAGTGAAGGACGAGTTCTACCATAAACTGTCTAACCTCCTCTCGAAAGCCAAACGTTCGGACGTAGTGGTTGTTGCAGGTGACCTCAACGCACAGGTGGGTAGACTGAGTGAGGCAGAAAGGCACTTAGGTGGCACTTTCGGAATCCCAGCTGAACGTACAGATAACGGTGATCGCCTATTACAACTATGCTCAGATAACCGCCTATTTTTAGCCAGCACAAATTTCAGACATAAAGAAAGGCACTGTCTGACCTGGCGTCCACCGAGCTCGACTCAGCGATGGACACAGATAGACCACATTGCTATTAGTCATCGCTGGAGAGGATCGGTGGAAGACTGCCGCTCCTTCTGGAGTACGTGTTTGGACAGCGATCATGCGTTGGTCCGAGCACGTATATGCCTGCGTCTCAATGGACGTAGAAAAAATTTGGCAACAAAACCACTACGAGTTCTGCTGGACAAC
The DNA here is from genome assembly GCA_944470555.2 of Heterobilharzia americana. Classification (NCBI taxonomy): domain Eukaryota; kingdom Metazoa; phylum Platyhelminthes; class Trematoda; order Strigeidida; family Schistosomatidae; genus Heterobilharzia; species Heterobilharzia americana. The sequence goes on from OX104129.1 coordinate 86,207,175, forward strand.
GAAAACACCAAAGCCGTGTTCAGTGAGAAGTTGGCTAGGCAGTTATCGGAACAAAAGACTGTCACTCATCCAGAAGAAGCTTGGTGCCATCTTCAGTCTACTGTAAAAGCAGCACTGGAGACTGTAGCCGACTCCAAGATAATGGCTAAAAAGAGCCAGTGGATATCAGCAGCTTCTTCCAAACTAATGGATGCACGTGAATGCATCCCTGCAGGCTCTGAGTACAATGAAGAGCGAGCGCAACTTAAAAATAAACTGACGAAAAGTCTGCGCAACGATCGTGAACAGTGGTGGGCAGCAAAGGCTAAAGAGATGGAAAAGGCAGCGGCGATCGGTAACAGTAGACAGTTATTTAGACTTATTAAGGAGACTGGGGGGAAATGGTCAACAACAGTTAGTGAGGTTATAGCGGAGAAGGACGGATCGGCGATTCACTCGCAGGGAAGGCGACTGGGACGATGGGCAGAACACTTTGAGGAACAGTTTAACTGGCCTCCAGCCACCATTGCGCTGCCCGCTATCCAGTCGGACCCTGAATGGGACATAGAGACAGGTCCCCCAACACTAGAAGAAGTTGAGAAAGCGGTAGGTAGCCTGAAACGGGGAAGGGCAGCAGGACCAGACGGACTACCTGCTGAGGTATACAAGAATGGTGGTAGAGTTCTCTTAGTCAGGCTAACGGAAGTGTTAGCCAGTATATGGGAATCAAATACGATCCCCTCCGACTGGTCTAAGTCACTCATCATCCCAGTCTTCAAGAAAGGCGAGAAGTCCTCTTGTGATAACCACAGAGGAATCAGCCTGACAAACATAGTGTCTAAGATCCTAAGTTCTATAATTCTCCGACGCCTGAGTGGAGCTCGGGAACAGCAAGCCCGAGAAAACCAGGCAGGCTTTAGACCTGGCCGTGGATGTATCGACCAAATATTCACACTGCGCCAGGTCCTGGAACATAGGCATGCTTACAGACGCCCGACAATAGCTGTATTTCTCGACCTGAAGGCGGCATTTGACTCCGTTGATCGAGAAGTCTTATGGCAGTGTCTGTCACTGAAAGGCGTGCCTAGTAAGTACATCACCTTATTGAAAGCTCTCTACTCGAACACTTGTGGGCATGTTAGAGCCTATGGTGAGTTGTCCAGGGAGCTATACTCATCAAGTGGTGTCCGTCAAGGATGCCCACTATCCCCATTCTTATTTAATTTTATCATAGATATTCTTATGGAGGTTTCCCTCTCGTCACCTAATTACAAAGACGTTGACCGGATCACAGGTGAATTTTCCTTAGATCTAGAATATGCAGATGACATAGTCCTGTTAGGTGAAGACGCTGACAAGATGCAGAGTCTTCTGAACACTTTGAGTGGGAATTTGAGAATGTTTGGGATGCGATTTTCACCACCCAAATGCAAATTTTTGCTCCAGGACTGGTCTTCAGCGGTACCGCGGTTAACAATAGAGAGTGAAGTGGTTGAGTGTGTTGACCACTTCACTTACCTGGGAAGTAGGATCAACCCGGTGGGTTAGTTGCCGATGAGATTTCTGCACGGATACAAAAGGCTCGATTGGCTTTTGCCAATTTGCGCCACCTATGGCGCCGCCGTGATATTCGTTTGTCTATTAAGGGTCGCGTGTACTGCACAGCAGTCCGCTCTGTTCTACTGTATGGCTGTGAAACATGGCCATTGAAAGTGGAAGACATGAAAAGCTTCAGGTTTTGACCACCGTTGCCTTCGTAGTATAGGACGTATTCCGTGGTGTCACCATGTGAGTAATGCAGAAGTTAGGTGTAGAGTTTTAGGGAGAAGAGGTAAGTCAGTCGACGAGGTTGTGAACCTTCATCGACTGAGATGGTTGGGACACGTACTACGTATGCCTAGTCACCGATTGCCTCGTCACACAATGTTGGCTGAGGTGGGTTCAGGCTGGAAAAAGGCCCGAGGTGGCCAGACTAAAACATGGCACCAATGTATGAAGTCTCTGACTGTTGGTTTAAGCCATGTAGGACGATGCAGACTAGGTGGTTGGGGTCCACGGGACAAGAGGAACCAGTGGTTGGAGACCCTAGGTGATATGGCTCAGAACCGAAGTCAGTGGCGCAGATGTATACACACATTATCCTCATCTTAACAACGCTATACCGAATCTCACTATTTTGTCACTCCTCTTTCCTTTCTTCTCGTACTTTATATTTCTTTTGACTGCATTCACTTATCTTCATCCTTCACCTCACTACCTTTTTACTTGATGTGCTGATATGAGGTGTGGCAACTCGGACCGTTACGCAGTAATGCCTGGTCCTATGTTGATAATGATGATGATGATGATATGGCAAGATAGGAGTGCTAATTAGTGTGAGTAGTCTACAAGCAAACATATCAGTCACTAGTATATTTCATGTAGCTTTAATGACCTCAATCTTGACATTATTTATTGAGCTGACCAGATCATACTGCAGTCTGAATACTTTGGTTTCATAACTGCGTCCTTCTCACTATGGACTGTATTTTGCAAAACATCTAATTTGAAAAACTGTATCAGTGCTGGTTAGAATGGCGTTTCGAAGAAATTTTATTTCATGAGTTAATATTACCAAGATGCTGTAGATAAACAGTTATCAAGTCCATATGGCACTGCTTAAAATTTATTCAAAACAGTTTAAACGAATGCTTTAAACCTATATGGAATTTCAAAATATTACTTAATACATATTAGTTGTTTCTGGTATGATGTACTCTATCCTAATTCGTTTTTATGTATCAAGATGATTGCTCATATTCTCGGAGAAATGATTCCGATTATGTTCAGCTGATAGAAAAGAATACCAACTCAGTTTTCAATATTTCATCGACCATGAAGATTATTTTTCTGCTGTTCAGTTACAAAGTGTGAACAACTGAACTAGTGCATTATTATATCAGGTTCTACAATGTGACCATTCATGAACAGAAAAGCACTGATATAAACCATATTAACTAAAATGCTGACAGACTGAATATACTCAATTTTCAAAATATACACACAAAAATGATGTTTTTTAAATAAACCGGCTATTTAGTTTACTGTATGTACTTACAATTTCGAACAGCTGAAAATAATCTATCTAAACCAATCAGAGTATAATGCCATAATTCAGGCAATTGTTGACCACTTGAATATGAACAGTTAGATAGATAACGACAACCTGTTTGTAGACGTAAGATAAAAGGCTCCCTATTGTTACTATCCATATTGTCAGTTTGATGACTACTACTTGAGAGTGAATGAGATAAGAAATTAGATGTAAATGGTGTTGATGATATGAACAATTTCGATACACGTTCGTCAGATGATGCTAATAAAACAAAACAAAAAAGGAATCCGAATAATAATGTCAATGAATGCAGAAAAACACATGATGCGATTGAGTGAAATTGCATATAAACAATATGAATAAGAAACAGAGAAAACAGTAGACAAAATGAAAAAAATCAGCTTTCCAAAACATAGTACTACTTAATTAAATATACAACAGATACCAATATATTTGAGAGGTTTGTGGAGATTTAAAGACATTTCAAGTTGGTATTCATTGTAGACTGACATCAGTTGGAGGAACAATGGAAACCTGGGAGCACTGAACAGCTGTTTCGTCCTGACATAGGGCTCCTGAGCAGTGCACACCCACGAACCCACCAGGGATCGAACCCATGGCGGTGCTATGTCGTGAACTGACAGAAGTTGGAAATATGTATGATTGGATTCCAATCCAGTGGCCTAGTGGTAACGTACTGGCCACGAAACGCGAAGGTCACGGGTTTGGTCCCTGGTGGGGTCGTAGGTGCGCACTGCCAAGGAGTTCTATACTAGGACGAAACAGCTGTTCAGTGCTCTCAGGTTTCCATTGTTTCTCCAACCGATGTCAGCCTACGACGAATACCAACTTGAGATACCAATGTGTTAGAAGACTAACAACAGTATTCGTGGAGAAAGGAAAGATTCGTTAAATGATTTTCAAAACTGTCTCGATATGCAAATTACCGCAAACAATGTGCAAAAAGACTTTAGTTTGAGTATTCAATCCATTTCAGTCATTCCCATAAGTGGCAATCAGTAGTGACATGAATATTTCACATGAAGTGCAGCCTAGTCAACAAATATATACTAAGTTGATAATGGAACAATGAACTATCGACAAATTCTACTTTACCTTCCTACACCCTTAGCTAATTTTAGGAATAATGTGGTCTGGGGTTATCAGGATTTATTTTTAAGGTAGCATTCATCACCAAGTGATACCAGCTGGAGAACCATTTCGTTTCGTCTCAGTGTGGGACTTTTCAGCAGTGCGTAACCATGACCCAGGTACCGGTACAACTCAGTACCTTCAGTTTCCACGGTGAATGCGATAATCATCCAGCCACTGAGTTGGAGTTCAGTGGTCCACAGTTTCCAACTTCTGTCCATTCTTGATACAGTGCGACTATCGCCCAAGGTCTTCAGCTGACATCTGCTTCACTTCCAACTGGGCGATCCCACAGGTCATGGCTCCCAGATTTCTAGTGGTTCTTCAACTGATGTCCGACTGTGATAAATGCTACCTTAAACATGAAATCCTCATTAACCTAAAAATATGTTACTAAATAGTCCTCACTGATGACATGCTTTGAGGTGGATATCCTGAAGTTAAAATGAAGAGCTGTGACCTGTGAGGTCAACCAGGAGAAAGTAAAGCAGATACCAACAGAAGACCTTGGGTGATAGTCACACGATATTACGAATAAACAGCAGTTGGAAACTGTGAACCAGTGAACTTCTAATGTGGGTGAATGATTAATGCGTTCACCTTGAAAACTGAAGGTTCTGAGTTGAACCTTTAGCTGGGTCGTAATGGGTTCATACTACAAAAGAGCACCTAAACTAGGACGAAACAACTGTCTAGTGCTCCCAAGTTTTCAGTGGTTCTCCAACTGATCTACGTTCGTGATGAACGCTACGCTAAGAACATAAAATAGATTACTGACTTACAATATTTTTTATATAATGAAAGTAAACAAAGTAGACATCCAGAGCATATATAACTGCAAAAGCCATTTGAGTGAACCAAGAATACTCGTTTCGATAACTTCTTTAGGTTCCACAGTTATACGTGTACGTATTAAGGAATTACAGGTCAACAATATAGAGATTCAACTATATAGGTGAACAGTCGGAAGAAAAGTTTTTCAATGTTGAAATCTCGATAGATGTCGTCAAAGAATTATTGATCAAATGTACGATGAATTTTAACTTTAAATTTAACAGCAAACTATATAAACAAGTGGATGGAGTCGCATTGAGCTCAGAATTGGGTCCCATATAGACGGACGTTTTTCTATCGAAAGTAGAGAATAGTTTACTCGAACAATCTATTACAGAATTTTCATTTTACTGTCGACATATGGATGATACATTCATCCAGTGCGAAAACAACATGCATAGGTCTAAGACACTAAGCAGATTCAATGCAGTATACCCGGCGATGAAGCTTACAGGTGAGGAAGAAACATAAAGCAAGATAGCCTCCCTTGATGTTATTCTTTCAAGACGAAGAAATGGGTCGATAAAGAGGAGTTTGTTTAAGAAACGTACGTGGACAAGGCAATACACATATTCTCTCAGCTTTGTCCCCCTTCAGTACAACAGAAATTTAGAATACTGGCTATACGTTCGGAAGATAGAGTTGAGGAGGAACTGGAGACTGTATGCAACACACTAACCGGAAATGGCTATCCTGATGAATTCATACTTTTGAGAACAATTTAGAGGTGACATACTTGGCAAGATATTATTTCACAAACTACGCAGACCAATTTAGTGAATTTTTAATGTTGGTTAATTACTTTTTCACACCCCAATGGCAACACCAAGACTGAAAGATGAATTGCCTGAACTGGCCGCCTCCTGTTGCGTTTATCAGTTCAAATGCTCATGTGGAACTAGTTACGTCGGTCGCTGCTCTCGGAATTTAATTTTCCGTGCTCGCGAATACCTCCCAAAGTGGTTAAGTAAAGGTATGGTAAAAACTATTACCATAAGGTAGATGTGAGTGAGTCGTTTACATTCTGTACCACATTCCCATCAACTTGACAACAAGTACACAACGCAGGATCCTTCAAATTCCACAACCAGTACCAATCACAATAAAACAACCCCAGTCATGTATTCAAAAACAAACTAGTTTCGCCGATATAACAAATGTGGTCGGATTCACGACACACAAATCCATCAGCATCATATCCCAATTAATCTAATTCCATACTCCACATACACCATGCTTCCCCACAATCTTGAATAATTTCAATACATTCTATTAACCCATTTTATCCTACAACATGAGTAACATTCTATCAAGCTAGTACTCTCTCTACTCCTCAAATTATCCCTCCCACTTTCTTTCATACAACTCTCATAAACACCTTTCTATTGTTTTATTAAACCATCACCTATCATGGTTTACCGTCGCAGTATAATCGTCTAGATAGTCAATTATAGTGCATTGAATTCCACTAATACTTGATTCTATCATCAACCTTCACACAAGACTTTTCTGAAATAACTTCTTTAACCATGTAATATTGCTAACAAACTGATAAGCGAAATCTCTATATTGTTGACCTGCAATTCCATAATGTATATACACATAACTGTAGAACCTGAAGAAGAAGTTATCGAAAAAAACATACTTTGTTCACTCAAATAGCCTTTTAATTGTAATGAAATTTTTTAATAATATCTCCAATAACTGAATTGACCAAAAGACGATCCATAAGCTAGGTAAAGACCATCATTGAAACAGACAAATGAAAGACAACACAGAAAAATTAGTGAACAAAAAAGTGAAGTTCAAATCCTAACAAAGTTGAAACCTTTGAACTGATTTTCATATTGAGTTATACTGATTAAGTATGTGACAATGAACAAATCCTATTGATTCAGTCCATTCAATTAATCGGATATTTACATGTGGGTTCATGTGCTTTCTCCTGAAACTTCGAAGTAACATGATTGGTTGTGAAAGGCTTCAGCGATTTAAGATTTCTTATGAGCGTCTAGGCAATCTTTTCGCACAAAATAATATACATGATACTAAGCTTGGATTCCTAATTTCTTTTAATTAGTCATATAGATAAATATTTGAAACGCCGATGTACAACTCAGAGGTTGCATAAAGTTGCATACACCATGCATTAACCACTATAAGCGGTCTACTATACTACAGTAGATGGGATATGACCGTAGTATGTGAATCCGCGATCAGGAATGGTACAACTAGATCAGCGAAATGTAATCTTTATAGATACAAAATACAATACAAAAGTTCATAGGACAAATACAAATAAACTTACAAAGCATTTTATTATTCTGTGGTGTTTGCGTACAACTGAATAAATTCTTTGTCAAACCCTCCACTCCAGAACTAACACCTATAGCTAAATTATGAAATAGCTCTGTATTCGAAATTCTTCTACTTAAATCACTTGGTATATGAACTGTAGTAAAAGGCAGTTCAATAGAACGATTCAAACTATCGACCAGTGAATAGCTTGCATTGTTGGATTCCAACAAAATAACCAAATGTGGTTGGAAATGATGTAATATTCTCTGAAAATCTTTATTATCGAATACAGCATCCTAAAAAGAAATATATATTCAATAAACAAATGAATATTTCATAGTGATTGATGAAAAAAGTTAACTAATTTCAGGGATAGGACATAAGTCAAACTAATATATGCATAAAAAGCAGGCAAGCGTACATAAAACACACATAAACACAAGGTACATTCACCAATAAATAAAATAGACAGTGAATGAACACAGTTTCTGAAATGATTTTTTTCAAAAAATGTCCAGTTTGACACCTTGTCCAGTATTACAGCTTATCGGCATCAAAACAACTTCACTGTGGCGATAAAGTAGTATGTAAAAACTTGTGTTACTGCAGAATTTAAAGTAACGCAGAGTTCTCCAGTCTAAACTACCAGCATACGTTTGTGGATTGAAGGGATATACATGAAAGAACAGAGGGAGTATGCTCATCACAATAACTGTAGACAATAATCATGGTTTAAAGAAACCAATAAACTGTAGTTTTTGACTTCGTAATAATCCAGATGTAAAATATCATCCATTTGAAGTATTATCGACATAGTGTTATTGCCTGTATTACACCGTCGTTGATTGGACTGAATTGATCAGTCTCTGTTGCGCATCCTAAATTCCACTGCTAGCCACTGCCCATCATTGCTATATATTATCGACATAATTAAATATCGGTCAAAGTGGCATAGATAAATTTACTCTTCGTTCCTTTCTCAATATCTAACAAGTGCTCATTTTGTGTTCAACTATTTGTCATCAAGTGATTTTTACTTCGTTCAAAAATGTCTTCGCTTCAACAATCTTTATATCCCTACTGTTGAGATGTGTCAGGTAAACAGACAAATCAATGCAAAACCTCGAATGCAAGTGCATTACGTCAAGCTGCAACAATTCACAGCACTACACAAAAGAATAGACGGATAGAATGAGAACGATATCAAATTAGACAAAGTTATTGGGGAAAAAAAATTTGAAGATAAAAGTCAGTGACAATATCCAAGGTTTAGAAGATGTCAGAGTGAATACATCTGCGACCAGTTTTCATCTATGTCACCTAGAGTCTATAATCACTGTTTTCTATCGTCTCAACGACCTCGGTCAAGTGGTCTAAATCTCACAACATGGCTTTATAGATTATAGCACGACTTGGTCTGAACACCCTGAACCCTATTCTAACCCAATTCAACTTCCCTAGCATGATATGTCGAGGTATGCAATGAATCGACATGCACAGTACATCTCCAAGCCATCTCAGTTGACTGAGGTTCACAACCTCATCAATCAACTTACCTAGTATCTTTCGGCTGACCTCAACACTGCTCGCATGGTGATTACATTAAACGCGAGCAATGCTACGAAGACACCTATAATCAAAACCCTGTAACCGTTTCACAGGTATTCAGATACCTCGCCGGTTGGCACTACAGGTGATGCAAGTTGGTATATGCCAAACAGGCCTTTTCTAAACTAGCCGAGATTTCGTCAGCAACCTGTCCGTTCGGGGTGATGCAACTTCCCAAGTAAATGAAGTGGTCGACACATTACACTACTTCGCTTTTTATCATTAAACTGAAAGTTGTTGCAGACCAGTCCTGGAGTATCGTCTTACATTTGACAGGTGAGAAATGCATGCCAAACGTATTCAGATCTTTGCTCAACGCGTTCAAAAGACCCTACGCCTTCCTCTGGCAAGAAAACGTGTCTGCATACTCCAAGTCAGCCACATGATCTTCAGAGAGTAGATAAATTGCTGTGAAAGTTACACGTGCCAAAGTTTATATCCATTATGACGAGAACTGTGGGGAGTTAAAAAGATGTATTGTATACGTTTCTGTCCGTCTATCGATCTGCCTGGTTAACTAGTTCGCTACTTATTAGCCGGTCCTAAGCCCCCACAAAGAGGGTAGGTTGGGCATAGGGCTAGCGAACCTACCCCGTAAAACAAATCTAACCGCTAAACAAACTTCAAAGCACAAACAAAATACAAAAAATAAAACAAAATTACTCCTCTCTGGAATCGGAGAGGCGAAAAGACGCCGATTGGTGAAAGCCTCCAGGGAGTGAATTGGCCGATGTGACTTCTCTCCTCTCGATGAAGCGAAAGTAACGATGGAGACATGGAATATACGCACTATGTTTGAACCTACTAAGGCTGCCCAGATGGCAAGAGAGATAAGAAGGTATTGCATTGAAGTGCTTAGAATTTGCAAAAGCAGATGGAATGGGAGTGGACTCTCCAAACTGTCAACTGGAGAATCAATAATCTACTCCGATACTGTCACTCAGACGACAACCACCAGTACACTGAGTTTTCGAGTGGCTATCATGATGTCCCCAACAGCATCGAAGTGTCTCATGCAGTAGGATCAGTGTCATGACAGCAAGGTTCAACTGAAAAGGAAGGAAGGTCACAATCATTGAATGCTACACCGCGCACCTACAAATAATGCAGAGCAAGAGAAGAAGGAGGAATTCTATAGACAACTGCAATCAACACTGGAGAAGACCCCGACCCAGTTGGTGATATCAAAATTCTAATGGGTGGGGCGACATGAATGCCAAACTGGGAGCGGACAACACAGGAAGAGAACTAACCATGGGCCAAGAAGCACTCGGTGAAATGAGTGAGAATGTAGAAGTTTTGCAGAATTCTGTGCGTTCAACGATTTGGTGATTGGAGGCACTGTGTTCAAGCACAAGGATATACACAAAGTGACATGAACTTCACCAGACACCAGGACACACTAAAAATCAGATCGACTTTATCTCAATGTGAAGAAAGTGGAGACACAGCTTACTTGATACAAGGTCAAGAGGAGGAGCAAATGTAGGTTCACACCATTCACTGTCTAGTGCAAGGAACCTTCCGAATCAAGTTAAAAGCCTTCAAGGAAGATGGTGATAGACCACAGTTCAAGTACAATACCCAGAACAGAAACTGAAGGACGAAACTAGGAAGGAAATCTTCAAGTCAGCCAGCCATCAAGACATAATGGGAGATATCGAGCAGCATCCCTGAAGGAACCTGTGTGGAAGAAGACTGGAATTCTTTGAAAGAGATGTGGAAAGAAACCTGCACAACCGTATTAGGAAGTAAGAAGTAACAGACAAGACAAGACAAGACAAGGAATGGATCTCGATGAATACATGGAAGCTGATAGAGCGAGCATGGAGAGGAAGATGGTGATGATGAAGCAGAAGATAAACCAGTGCAGTGCAAGGATGCACAACGACAAGGAACTGAATACAACCTATAAAACACTGGACAAAGAAGTGAAGAAGAGTGCACGCAAAGGCAAAAGATACTTCAACGACACACTGGCAAGTGAAGCAGAACGCAGTGCAGGCTGCACGTAGGAGAAACAGAGACCTGACAACATCGTATCAAATAACCAGGTTACTCTCTGAGAGGGAAGAGATCAACACAGATGAAACCAATAAAAGATGATGAAGGAAATATAATTACAAAAGAAGAGAAACAAAGGAAACAATGGGTTGACCACTTCAAGAAGCTCTTCAACCGACCACCACCACCACCACCTGCACTTCGTCCAGAAATACCACCTGCAGCCCAGACACAGAACTACAAGTGAACATGAATCCCCCGAGAAAAGTGGAAGTCCTGAATGCAACGCCATAAAGCTACTGAAATGCGGGAAAGCAGCTGGACCAGATGGAATCCCATCAGAAGCACTAAGAAGAGACGCAGAGACAACAGAGGATACGCTCACACCACTATTGTACAAGGTCTGGAAGGAAGGGAAGGTACCTGCTGGTGGATTGGAAGGAGGGTTACCTTGTCAAACTCCTGAAGAAGGGCGACCTCAATTTTTGCAAGAACTGGCGAGAGATCATGCTCCTGTCCACACCAAGCAAAGTATTAAGGCGCATCACCCTGGAGAGACTAAAGGATACATTGGATTCAAAACTATGACCAGAACAGGCTAGCTGGCTGGCTGACTTCATCAAGTACAAATCATGTGTGGACCAAAGTGCAACGATTCGCATCACCACAGAACAGAGTATAGAATGGCAGTCAACTCTCCACCTTACCTCAACTTCATCGACTTCGAAAAGGCCTTTGACAACGTCAACCGACAAGTAATTTGGCAGTTGCTTCAATACTACAAAATACCAAAAACCTTTATCAATCTCATTCAACAACTATATTAAGATGCCACGTGCCAAGTAATTCACAATGGGAAGCTCAGTGATACTTTTGAAGTAAAGACGGGAAGGAGTGAAACAGGGCTACCATCCACTATCACCCATGATATTCTTGATTGTGGTCGACTGGATCATGCAGCAAACAGTGGGGAGTCCTGAGAAGATGGGGATACGCTGGACCACGGAAAATAACCTAGAAGACTTGGATATCACTAACGATGACTTGTGTCTGATGTCACACAAACTTGAAGATCTACAGGCGATAACTAACAAGTTGTCAGAAGAGGCAGGGCAGAGAAGGAAGACGGGACTTCAAGTGAATATAGAGAAGACAGAGGTGATGAAGATACCTAACAAACAACACCAACAACAACAACAACAACGACAAACTCCAATCAACATCAACGGGAGAAACTTAATGGAAGTAGACTCTTCTACCTATCTAGGAAGCACAGTCTCAACTACAGGTGGCGGCACAGACAACGATGTCAAAGCCAGTCAGGATAGGAAAGACAGCAAGACAGGCGTTGATTAACCTGAGACCAGTGTGGAGATCTTCTGCACTCAGCCAGCATGAAGCGTGAACAACATCCGGATTTTCAACACCAACGTGAGTCAAGTCGATGCTTCTGTGTGATGGTTGAGAGACTTGGCGCGTTACGAAAGGGATTTCTAACAAACTACATACATTCGTCAACAACTGCCTGTGCTGGCTAGTTACTGAAGATCAGATGGCCAGAATAATAAGAATAAGCAACAAGGAACTGTGGCTGGCTGGCAACGAACCAACCAAGAACTTATCACTCAACAAATATGCAGAAGGAAGTGGAGATGGATTGGGCATACAATGAGAAGGCTGACTGGGGACATCACGCGTCAGGCCAGGCCAGGTACTCAAGTGGAACCCATATGGGAAGCGACGAGTTAGGTGTCCGAGGGTGACATGGAGGAGATCGTACGAGGAGAAAATGAGAGGCTGTAGGCTGTCATGGAGCCAGGTTGCAAAGATTTCAGAGAACAGAGCGCATTGGAGACGTGCTACTGAAGCCCTATGTTCCATTAGGAACCCAAGGGACAAATAATAATAATAATCGATCTGCAACCTAAACCGCATCCAAGATCATGTTCACGGGGAAGTATTTTTTTATCGACTCACTTGATCAGAAATTAAAGTTCAAGGTAATTTTAATTCAAACAAATAATTTGATAAGTTCGTTTTCTAAATTTACTGATGAACATCTGATATACATTTATCTGTATTACGACTGTAATCAATAATATGCAATGCTAACTCGAAGCGAATCACTAAGAAGCAGGAAACTGTCATTCAGACTGACGCCTTTGAAAAGCTCAGTTACCCCAAAAAAAGCAAACTTTTGTAATATTCGATGAACAAGTAAGCAAAATAAGAAAATAATAATTCATTATCTACAAATGTTTTAAGAACCAATGAAGAGTGCTCTACAAATCAACTAATTCTGAAACCAATCAATACTGAACAATCAGATATCACTATTTGAGATCGAAATAAAACGGTTTTTATCAACAAGAAACCATCTAACTTATTTAGCATTTGCTCAATTTATAAAAGAAAAAGTATTCAATAGTTGTGTTTTAATTTGCGACAGCATAATATAATGCAAGTATTCAGTTAAAAGAGGGATAAAAACAGTCAAGCATTCAACATGCAATAACCACAAACTCAAATATGCACAAGCATAAACACCAATATACATTTGTGAAATAAAAGCGCTAAAACTTGGAAATCGTTTGTTCGCCGTCATGTATACCTATAGAAGAGAGAGATGTGAAATACATGAACAGCTTGTTAAAAAAAACGAATATATAAAGGAGTAAACTAAATCAATCAAGTGTTATGTAAACAACAAGCAGATCGACAGAAACGTTATTAAATGTAATGCATAGCATATTCTATGTGGAACTGGAATGACTGTCACATTTACACTTTCAAGTTTTAAGTAAGGTTATTGGATTGGAATTTAAACTATCCATCTTCAATCTAGTAACTATTAAGTTTTATACAATAAATACTACATATTGCAAACAAACAGATAGACAACACAAACGTAGAACCTTTCACACAAGCGCAACTGGTCAGGTGGCCACATTTCACGGCAAAAAATAAAGAACAACGGAATAGAAAAAGATTGATATCAAAGTAGGCAAACATTTACGGGAGGAGAGATAATTTGAAAACGAACGTCAGGGAAACTGTTCAGACTTTCAAAAATATGGATGGATCTGCGCCATCATGATCAGTTTTTAGCCATGTCATCAAAAGTCATCAGATACTGATTCCTTTCCTCTCAAGGACGTCACAACCATCGACTGCTGCCATGTCTCAGTCTGCTCACCCTCATTTCCCTTCCAACCTAATACAACTTTACCAACCATCGTACGTTGCGGTAGGCGGTGACTCGGCATGCTCAGTTCATGTTCAAGCCATCTCAGTTGATTAAGGTACTCACCAATTGACTTGCTAGTTTTGTTTGTCTAGTATCCTTCCACCTGGGTCCAACATTGCTCACATGTCCATTCCATTGGACGCCAGCACTGTTACAAATAAACCTGTCATCAAAACCATGTAATCGTTTCAGGTTTTCTATTTTTAACCATGTGTCTCATAGCCGCACAACAGGGCAAAACGGACTGCAGCGCAGTATACTCATCCTTAGTTTGAAAGTCGGATATCTAGCCAGTCGGTGCCACAGCTGATGCAAGTTGGCAAACACCAAACGGGCCCTCTGTTCCAAGCTGAGATTGCCTTAGCAACCATCACCCCGTTGAGGCTGATGCAACTTCCTAGGTAAGTGAAGTGGTTAGACCAAACATTGGCGAATGCCATATCTTCGTCTGACGCCTATAAGCCCCCATATAAACATAAGTACAGGGTTGCTGAGCTGTACTGTATTTTACATTGTTTTGCAGAATATAATTGTTATAAACAACTTTGAAGCTACTGTTAAGAACTATGAATAAGGTCACATCCTTTCATAAAACATTACACATTACACACCAATTATCCATATAAACAACACCACTAATAAAAAACTTACAGAACGACTATCACTGAATTCTGAAGTAGAACCACAAGTACTTCGACTCTGGTAGACTATATTCTGTTTCTCCTTCACTCTAGATAACGATTTATGTATACCAATAGGATCTAAATATGGAAATATCAGCAGCTGACTTGTAGCTAAAATACGCCAAATTTCAGGACTTGAAGAGTCTAAACCTATAAGATGGAGAATAAAACAGGACACAACAGGGTTATAAATAAATTCAATCCTTAACATAAAATTGACAGTTTACGGTTAGCTGTTGGATGTAAACATCGAACTCCAGGATAGTAGACATTGATGATCACAGCAGAGAGTTGGTCATAATATAAACCCATTTTAACTCAACATCACCTCTCATTAAGTCTTGATAAAAGCGAATAATGATCAACAATGGGAATTAGTGATGAAATTTTTATATCAGCACAACTATTTTTAAAACTGGTGTAGATAAGGTGTCACTTTAGCATATTTATGAGAACAAAAAAGTATTAAGTTCAAAAGAAAATGAAATCTGTTGTTTGATAGATGGATAACATATTTCAATTGCTAACACTGTTCAAACAAGATAGACGATGACTAAGCATACGTAACACATGTCCTAGACAGCTGAGTTAATAAAGTCACTAGTCGGCATTTCGTTCTTACTTTATGCTGAACTCTAACATGACTTCTAAGTTGTGAAGAAATAATTTCTAATAAACAGTGTCAATTCAAGTGTCTGACGAAATATCAACACCTATTAGCAGTTCCATACATCTGAGTTTCAAATATAATGAAATATGTGGCCCATTCGATACGATAAACGATAGAACTTTTCAACATGATATTCAACTGAAACCAGAAGGCAAATGGAATAAAGCGATTGTACCTGAAATATGAGTCGTTTGCATACCTTTTAAAAGGCCTTGACTAGGGGAAATCAAATAGCATAGTAAAATTGAAAAATGAACCAATCAGCGTTTAGTATCTTAAACGGCGGTAAAAACAAGTAACATGGAGTGAAGCAAAAAAGGCGCGAAGGTAGGGTTTGAATTTTATAGTGATAATATATAATATTAATAATGATCACTTTATTCGAAACAAATTTTAGTACAATTCGGAATTTTCTGTAAGTACATATAAATATTAAAAGTTAGTTTTTCATAGATCAGACATCCTTAACACCGTCTAACCACAAACAAGTATACTAACTTGAAGTGCCCACAAATAATCAATTTTAGCTTACAAGTTTCGCATACTATTAATTAACAATCACCACAAGGGATACAAATGAAAACAAGTATTCACGAAAAATAACTAGTTATCAGGAGTAGAAACCGGATATAAATACAGGGACCTAGCAGACGAGTAAGTAACGCTGGATCTTTTAAGTTAGGTTCACATTCCTTACGAGATAATGTTCAGACTGGCATTCAGTATATGCATGGTGCATACTTAAACATATTTGAGCACCTCTTACATCCCATTATTATCACTTTTGAGTATGTTGATATGCGTTTAGAAAACTCTTATCTATCTAAGACCATTGACATTAATAGCGTGGTCCAGTGATCAAACCCGCTATCTTAAGTTAACTGATTCGTACCTTGCGATCCACTAATTTGAGTTGCTTAGTGACAGAATATCCATTGTCATTTCAAAATGAATTAGTAGTATGGGCTTTATGCACTCTGTTATCAATATTATTTTTTATGGGGATGAGACAAGAGCAAAGTTCCGAATAAACATGACTTTTTATAATTGAGCAGAAATACAACCAACTCCGTATTAAGCAAATATATTCTGACCATAAAAGCAATAATGGCCATCATCTTTGTGTTAGTTGTTCAAAACTACAGTGTTAGGAAGTAACTAACAATGAAAATCACCTGAAGTACAGAGCTAGTAAGCCTAAACGAGAAGCTGGAGCTGTTCACTGATCCAGGGACTAATCATCATCACCAAGATCAACATAGGGCCAGGCATTACTGCGTAACGATTCGAGTTGCCACAGTTCATATCAGCATATCAAGTAAAAATGCAGTGAAGTGGAAGATGAAGAAAGAAAAAAACATAGGTCAAAAAAAGTAAGAAGTAGTAAAAGAGAAGGAGGAATGAAAAAATGATGAGATTAAGTAAAGCAGTTAAGATGAGAATAGTGTATGCATACATCTGCGCCACTGACATCAGTTTTGAGCCACATCACCTAAAGTTTCCAACCACTGGTTTCTCTTGTCCCTTGGACATACATGGCTCAAACCAACAGTCACAGACTTCATGTAGTGATGCTGTGTTTCAGTTTGGCCGCCCTGATCCTTTTTCCAGCCTGAAACTACTTCGAACAACATTGTCCGAAGAGGCAGATGGTGGCTAGGCATACGTAACACATGTCCTAGCTATCCCAGTTGATGAAGGTTCACAATCTCATCAACTGTCTTACCTCTCCTACCTAAAATTCTCCGTCTGACTTCTGCGTTACTCAAGTGATGACACCATGAAATAGGGCCTACGCTACGAAGGTGACAGTGGTCAAACACCAGAACCCTTCTCATGTCCTCTGTTTTTCATGGCCATGTTTCACAGCCATACAGTAGAACAGAATGGATTACAAACATAGTAATAATAATAATAAACAGTTGGACTTCGCGGCGGAGCCAGTGATGGTGTAAGTTGGCAAAAGCCAGTTGAGCCTTTTGTACTGGTGAAGAGATTTTGTCGGTCACTGAGTCACCAAAGCTGATCACATTTCTCAGGTAAGTAAAGTGTTCAACGAGCTCAACTAACTAGACTTGTGATTAATGGGTCATGGGTTCGAATCTCGATACAACTACCTACATCTGGGGTAGCTAAGTAATAAGCTTAGCCCTCACACAATAGGTGTGGCTCCAGAACTCTATGCGAAGGGAATGATGATCATCTGAACAACTAACCAAACTTGATTAATTGATAAGATGGACGTCATATTTCATGATCCATTTGTCCTTCTTATCAGATGTATGTTCCTGTGCCAGTCACGACATAATCACCTATAATGAAAATTTTCTGCATGCACTACTCAAGATCAAATAAAGAAACTATGAAAATAATGAATGTTCAGGTAGTATTGAAGCCTCCACATAGAAGCCTGTCCGCCAACAGAGGTCGAGCAATTCGACCCAATAAAAGCAACGGGAAATCACAAGTGTCAATGAACAACAACGGATACCCGTTGTACAAGAGGTGACTCTCGTGCCCCAGTGGCTTTGTAGATAATGCTTTGGTGTTTGAAGCGATGGGTACCGAGTTTGAGTCTCAGTCGTAACAACATCACTCACTAGATGTAGGTACATACAGCTGACGAGTCCCAAATAGGAAGAATCGTGCATTTTGGATTTCACTGCCAGTCATCAAGTGGACTACAAAAATATAGAAAGTGAAAACGGTTATTTTACGTAACGATATCAATGTATTTATTATTCGCTTCAAATAAACAGGTATTACCATGTAGAGACTTGTATTTCTCTTAGCTTGATCAAAACTTTGGTTACACATATTTGGGTTTCATTAATACTACTTAGTACTGAAGATGAACAACAGTAATAGGTGGATGAAAGTTTACCTGTACATAAGTGACGCAGTAGGCGAATGGTTATTTCCGTTGAAATTAATTCATCATTATTCAAACCAGCTAAAATTACAATTCGTATTTTATCAAATTGAGGTTGTAAGAGTATAGTATCATGTTCATTGAAATTATTGTTTACAGGCATAGTATGAGATACTTTTGAATGTAGATAACGAGGAACTGATAAACTGATTCCATATACTATTGACATTTTCTCATAATTTTTATTTCTGTCAATTTGTGAAGGAGTCAGATTGATTTCATGAAGTGTAAAATATTTTTGAATTAAATAGGATGGATTTTGAATAGATTTTTAATTGCTTCTGTATAGGTTGATTCATTTATGAATAATGGTAAACGATTCTCGGTGATATTGTAATCTAACTGATAAGACCATTTCATAGTTGACGGGTTATTAGGCCATAAGGTGAAATTTAACTGTTCACTACTTGTAATCGGTACATAAGGTAGAAGAGATGCATTTACTTCATATTTAAGTGAATCAAGATACCTGTAAGAAAACAAAAGGTGAAAACAAAGTACATAGTGTAAAATTTGGGCATTGCAGTAGGCTGTAGCCCCAGATTACACCTATTTATTTCATATATAGCACACAGTGATACAGTATCAACGTGTATGATAACGTTTCAGGCATAAATTATTGCTCATAATCATATGACTATCGTTGAACGTGCTTAACACATGGTTCACCACCTATCACAGTCGGTACATTTCGAAAAGCTTATCGACTGATTTAATTACACTCCATACGATTCTATACATGCCCTCAATACTTATAAGTTGACGGTGCATCAACACCAAACAGTGTTTGAAAAGTGTTCATAATCGAATAATATGGAATAATGGCATTTCTTTCCCACTTTTTTGACGAAGCCATCTCTCGACTGTCTATGTGACCAATTTTCAGCCAGTGAGTCATGCTTTCGAACTCATTTTAACCAAACGATGTTTGGGCGGTAAAATTATATTACTAGCTCTCATATAGTGAGCGTAGCTCACGGCTCAAAACCAATAGTAAGAGACTTCATCGACTGGTGCCATGTCTCAGTCTGCTCACCCTCATTTCCCTTCCAACCTAATACAACTTTACCAACCATCGTACGTTGCGGTAGGCGGTGACTCGGCATGCTCAGTTCATGTTCAAGCCATCTCAGTTGATTAAGGTCCTCACCAATCGACTTGCCTGTCTTGTTTGTCTAGTACCCTTCCACCTGGGTTCAACATTGCTCACATGTCGATTCCATTAGACGCCCGCAATGCTACAAAGACACGTGTGATCGAAACAGGTAGTCGCGATCTATTTACTAAAATATAATGCTTTCTCTGTAAGAAGTAAACACCCTGAGGAAAATGAATAGTTTCACACTACAAAATGTTCTCAGAGATTAGTGCCATAACTGACCATTCCATATCATTTTCATTACAAGTTGACAATAATTAACTAAATGATGAAGGCCAAAGAAGTAGATCCTAGAATAAATGAGTATTCCTAAGCGGTAATGACAAACTGAAAAGTATGTCCCGCTATCGTGGCTCAGTGGTCTAGTGGATTACGTCCCGGTGTTTGGAGTGACCAGTCTCGAGTTCGAGTACCAGTGAGGACATCATTCACTGGAAGGTAGGCATATCCAGCTAACAGAATGCGCGTCTTGAATTCCACTGCTAGCCACTATTCATCGTACACTTAGCACATTAGTTATAGAATAGTAAGCACTGTAACACTGGTCTGCGGAATCAACAATTAAATTGTGACAACACTTGGACTCCACTTAATCAGTACTAATCCTGAATGTCATCACAACGCAACGCACTTAGCCACCTTGCGCCCTCAAGTGCAACAGCCAATGAGCCACACCTACTTTACGAGGGTTAGTGATACCACCTGGCTGCCCAGACCTCGTAAACTGGAGCAGGGCTCGAACCTGTGACCCAATGGTTGATAGTCACCACCCTAAACAACTTAGCCACAGCTCCCCGCCCCCCCCCCGCCGAAAAAAAAGTAAATAAACTGAATGAAATCAAAAGTTAGCGAAAACATGGTAACTAGGAGCAACCCTATTGGATTTAAAGCCTGGCCGTAACATCCAAATGATTTTCTTCCAAGTCACTTAGTTTCAAGCCTACATCACCAACTTCATCGTTAGAAATCGGTCAACATAATGGAGTAGACAATTTACTGTTGAGTAATCTGCATCATCTAATTTTGCACAGAGTCAATCAAAATCCGAATGGCTAAGTGCTAATATCTTTGATAGTAATGTCATTTGAAATAATAACAGTTTTCCTAAGGTTATAGATAAGCTTTGCTAATGTGCTGTAATAAGTCAGAGATGCATTTTCAAGACTTCCTATCGATAATTCCCAATTCTTCAAAGCAACCGAATTTCTAGAAAAAAGGTGTTACGCTTCATTTGTATGTTCTTAGCATCATCTAGGATAATGAGAGTCTGATAGCGGCCAACATTTTGAACTTAACTAGTAACAGATTGATATCCACCTGATGATTATCACAAATGCTAAGTTGGATGAAACGTTCAAGTCCACTCCTCCTTTAGTATTGCCATTTGATTAATATGATCAGGTATTACAAGACAAATGTGGATAATAATTATCAAATGTAATTTGGTTGATGTAAAATAAAGCAACTCACCCAATTTTTGAAGCCCATACGCGAAATACACCAGTAGGTGGGAGTAGACGCCAATAATCTCCATAAAGTGGTGTTGAATTGACCAGATGATTCAATCCTTCTACGTGAATCGAAGCTTCTCCGATACGCAGATTTGTGGAACCATCCAAAACAAAACCGCGTAAAGCTCGATGAACCTAAATGCAGTAGAAGTTAATGTGTTGACAAGGGTTAGCTAGCAGTCTTGATCATCAGTTTGTTGCCTTCTTAGATCATACTGTAGTGAGCGTTGCTGATAAGAATGGATATAAGTAGTATATGTTGAGAGGGCGACAGAAATCATAGGGAATTACCAGCAATGGGTAAGGATTCTGCCAAGAGAAACCCAAGAGACAACACAAGCGTATGAAGGGCAAATCAAGAGAGAAGCAGAAGAGGAAATGAAGCACATTTTGCAAATGACTGTCTTAGTGCAAGGTGTGCCATATTTGATGACTACTGTACCACATGTTAATAATAAACATTCCTTCCTTCGTCTCTGTCTTCTCGCTTGCTCCAATTGATGTCACTGCTTCTGACCGTTATGAAGATTCCGTGGTCTGCAATGTTCGAGGATGGAGACATCGAGGTCTTCTACAGGGACTTCAAGTTGTTCACGGAGGTGGTGGGTGTCTGGGATCCAGGAGCGAAGGTTGAGGTCCTTGGTACGTTGCTGAGGCGTAAAGCGAAAGCGGCAAATGACGGCGTGGAACGTGGGGTGGCAAGGAGAGCTATCCCATCTATATCTTCAAAGTTCAAGTAAATCTCGACACTGGTATCTCTTCGACGGCAATGTCAATCATGAACTCGTTTGTGAACGACATTTTCGAGCGTATTGCTGCTGAGGCAAGCCAACTCTCTCATTACAACAATATCCGATTGAGAAAATGAATTACCTGAGATCGCATACGGTGTACATGCAGTAGAACGGGACCAACTAAGATCTATTCGCCTTCAGAAGTGGAGCCCTACACTTAAAGAAGTGATGAAAGCGAAAATTGAAAGAAATGAGAAGACAGAGACGAAGGAAGGAATGTTTATTATTAACATGTGGTACAGTAGTCATCAAATATGGCACACCTTGCACTAAGACAGTCATTTGCAAAATGTGCTTCATTTCCTCTTCTGCTTCTCTCTTGATTTGCCCTTCATACGCTTGTGTTGTCTCTTGGGTTTCTCTTGGCAGAATCCTTACCCATTGCTGGTAATTCCCTATGATTTCTGTCGCCACTCATATCCATTCTTATCAGTAACGCCTACAACAATACTTTCTCAGAAACCAATTTTCTTCTCGAAAAACACACAACACTGTTGGCTTAAATGTTAGTCACAGTTACTACCCCAAATCTATGATCAAATAATTAGCTGACTTCATTTTCATTCACACAATGTTACTCCAACAACTACTGAATAACGTTAATAATGGATAGTGGTTAGCGGTGAAGGTCCAGGACATCGTTGATTGGATCAGTCAATCCAATCAAACCTGAGAACATAAAGGTATATTTGACAACAAATTCTCACCACCTTATACACCTTAAAGTTTCCAGATACAAGAACATTTACTGGTTCGGTTTGAACAAAAAGAAGTCAAAGTATGAAAAGTGCTATCTTAGCATACCTAGTAAACACAGGGCATCACACAGATGCTAAACGAGCTTTTAATGTGAAACATGGTGTGCCAAAAACAATACCACGAGCAGTTTGGCAACACCTGCTTGAAAATAGCTAAGGTGGTCGGAATAAGATAGATCGAATCTGAACGGTGCATTTAAAAAGAATATGTTAAAGCATTAATCCTCCTCTAAACTTCGATAAATTAAAGGTTGCTCTCGTCTTCCTTATTTATTGGCCTTTTCTTTTATCACCATATTCTTCATCTGTAGATGTATCATCTTAATTATTGACAAATTTACGGAGAAAATTCGGTTTCCTTACATTCTGTAATTCACATCTCACCTTGAAAATGTATTCACCTCAAATTTGGCTTGTTTTACGCTGTACAATTCGATGAGAACTTACGCAGAAGAAATATTCTTTGTTCAGATTGCGTTTAATTAATGTTGTAGGAATCTTTAAATATTTGACAATGATCAGTCACATTCAATATTCAACTTAGTAGGTTGAAAACTTTGTTCAAAATCATTCAGCAATGCAAATCATCTGTGTCTTGTCTTCCCCTAACATTCAGATGAGGATAATATTCTTGTCCTAGTTCATTAACCATTACTGGTGTGAAGTATGGTAAATAATATACAAAAGCAAAAGAAGCAATCTGGATGCCATCACTTTCTTACATCATAATATTGCATATAAACTTGATAGGAATGCCGTGTCAGGTGTGCCTTCTTAGACTATACTTCAACGCTTGATTCTGTCCCAAGACATCTTTTGCTGGACAAACAGGCCGGGTTACATGCTAGTCCTAGACTATTAGCTGGATGTACTTCTCTGAGAGGAAACAATATGTTGTTTATAAAGGGGACCACTCCACCTCACTGCTTACTGAGGCTGATGTTCCCCACGTTGCCGTCCTTTCCCCCATCCTTTCTCTTTTTTTATGTATGGCTTATCATCTTCAGCTAGTATCAATTTTATCGAATACGCTGGTGACCTGACAGTTTCCACACCAGTCTCCTCTTGAACAGATTATTCCCAGCCCAATGATTTCCTATCTACTGTTGAGGTATGGTACTCCATGAATGGTCTTGTACTTAACTCATCAAAATATCGTACTAAAAACGTTAGTTTCAGATGTGAACATAACCCGTGAAAACTGCTTATGTTTCACGAATCCTGTTTTATTGATGATTGGGCACTAGACAATGTTACAAGTGTCATTTATCTCGGTGTGTATTTTTCCTTGAACTTTCATGGTTCTCCGACATCTTACTAACTTGCAAAAGAATTTTCCGCCAAACTTTCAATACTAGGAAGCTGAAGTATCTGGTATAACTCAGCCTCTTTCCTTGTATTTTATAAACACCTGCATCTTGCCTATTGTCTTCAACTGTTCTGCTTTATTCTATCGTGGTTTGCTGAAAAAAGACTAAGCTGTGTCGCGTAGAACTTTGAAGATTGTTAGCAGAACTGGTGGTGTACCGCTAAACCTTCTATTTGAAACTGTTATGAACAAACATCTTAACTCATGTAAACATCTGGCCAGGAGTTATTTCATCAGATGACCAGTTAAGAAAATTAACTTTTTATTGAATTCTTTACCCCAATCTTACTCAAATCAATCAATTGATTATATTTTTAATTGTACTTATAATGGTATTCAGGTGGATAGCAGTGGTATAATTTGACGTTGTGTCTCTATGGTGTAAGTATTTTACTTCCAACTAAATAGATGGTTCTAGATTCAAACTGTACTGCATCTACTTCGTTCTGGACTACTCAATAGTACTGTAGTACCCTCATCAATTACGTGTGACTTATAGGCTGATATGCATATATGCACCGGGTAATTAAGTTACACTTTTTTTTCTTTTTAAGTGATAATTGGTTTATATAAGCACAGAAGTGTACATATCCATGTATCTATGTACCTTCATAATGCATGCGATAAATATAAGATAATCATTTCATTGACATTTGATAATGAATGCAGAAAAATAAGATGAAGTAAAAACAACTAACCTCAGATAAAAGTGTAACAAGTGAATATTTATTATCGTCCCAATAGGTGGATATTTCTGATGCCCATGGATATTTAGTACAACCCAGTTCTAATGTGATTTCCATACATCCAGTAACTAGATAATTCCAATCTTGCATACCACCTTGAAGTGGATACCAATTATTACCATTGGTTATTCCATTCGGAAAAATTATGGATCACATTTAGGTCTACCCAGATACATACTTTTATGCGCCTAAAATAGGCATACAAGATAACACAAAACATAAACAATCATTGCTTTAATGGTTCTTTTAAACCTTGGGTTGCCAAAACTTTTGCGTTGGCTGAATAAACCACAACCACCACCACCACCAAAATCACACACGCCTTTCTATTTACCCTCCTCCACCCGGTCTGCAATAGCGAAAATCTGCCCAGCAACTTTGTGCACCTTCGTGTAGTAGGTACATCGATTGTATGAGGGCTGATGTCACTACCTGGCTGCTCAAAACTTGATTATTGGGGCTGGGTTTGAACCCACTACTCAACAGGTGGAAATCTATCAATGAACCACAGCTTCTGCAACAACGTACCACCCCCAAATTAGACGATAACATTACAACAGCTTGTTGTTGTATATGACTATTTATTATATTATTATCATTAATGCTAGTTAGCTGCTATAATCATTACATTTGGAAATAATATACAAGAAGTTAAGTTGTTAAAATAATGAAATAAAAAATTTGGCCAGCAGCCAGGTCTTGTAGATCAGTTGGTAGAGGCACCTGACCACAAACATGGTGGTCGCTGGTTCGAATCCTACTACGGTCCGGATTTTCATTTTACCTTCAATCATCACCCAGTATAAACACTTTCGTGTATTGAAAAGTAAACTGGATAATAAGGGTCAACTGTATTAACAGGTTTCTCAGACAAAAATGGATTCAATGTGTAACAATTTCAAAGAGTGACTAGACAAATAAAAGCTGGTACTAGTAACCCACGCTCAAAGATGTTACATTTAACATCATCGCACAAACCAGAAGGGAACAAAAAGGGGGACAAAGAAATAAAAAATAAAGGTTGTAAAAAGCTTGAAGAACAAAAAAGATGACGTAAAGTGAATGATGTGATGTGATATTATTACGGTTTTTGTTAACAGTAAAACTGTATGTCATCCGAATTACAACCGACTAGTGTGTAAGCAGATACTACAAAACGACACCAGTGTGTGTTAGTTCTTAATGTACAACCTAGTCGAACAGCACACAGGTAACTACCTCTTCAGTGAGATCCATTAGAGAAGTACGCTTTCTGTCCTAACACTAAATGTTGTACTTACATCTGAAAGGACAACCAACTATCGAATCCCTTGTTATTCGGAGGGTGTTCTGTGCCCATTACAATGCACGATGTAAGTCGTGTGAATAAACATACACGAGTTTTGTGTGTGTTTGTTTGTTTCTCAGAGACATGACATATATCAATGGCACGAAAAATCAAAGCTTTGATTTTGATTCGACATAAAGCCGTTACATTCAAAGCTCCAACCTGGGGTTGGCAAAGCAGTTTTAGGGGATCAGGAATAATGTTCGCTTGGCAAAGGATCATTAAGAATGGTTATAGCGTAAAAGGTTGATGAAACTACCTAGGAAATAACATTAGTAAGGAAAAATAATTTCGACAAATAAATGGACAAAGAAGAAGAGGGTGCAGTATATCAAATACTTGCATACTCTTAGAACTCGAGTGTTTGATACTTTCAAGTCGCTGATAGTGTGGAAAATTACGTTTTTAGAAGGTATCTATAAAAAAGAAAGTAGATTTGTTTTACATGATCAAATAAACTAAACGACATATGCTTCGGTTTGGCCCAAACGGTCATTTTAGGAGGGATTGTAGAGTTCCAACTGCACTTAGAAAGTCATAGCTTTAATGACGAAAAGGCATGCAAACTTTACAGACCCTTCCTAGTACAAAAGACTTTACTGCTGCCTGTGTCCACTAAAGAATAAACACATACATGGCCGTACTAAGGCGTAAACGGAGTGCAAGCAGGCACTTCAAAAATGGCATTAATCCTCCACCGATGGTTTACAGCGATATAATCTACTTGTGTCCACCGTTGGTATGATGTCAGTAGAAACCAAGTGAGACAACATCTCTCCTTATGCTTGAAGTTGGTGCTGGCTAGAAAAAAGTGGTTTTCAGAAAAAAAATTGCGAGACGAGCACTGCTGTTAACTAATTAGCATAAA
The DNA here is from genome assembly GCA_944470555.2 of Heterobilharzia americana. NCBI lineage: Eukaryota > Metazoa > Platyhelminthes > Trematoda > Strigeidida > Schistosomatidae > Heterobilharzia > Heterobilharzia americana. The sequence continues at coordinate 86,234,208 of OX104129.1, forward strand.
ATAATGTACATGCCTTTACGATTGACTCATCTTCCCTATTTGAACATCGAAGTCTCTCCCTCTGACTATGCCAAAAGACTGAATCAGCGAAATTGACAACTTCTAGCAAAACCTATCCCTTACATAGTCCAAAATGTATTCAGTAAGGATAGCGACAGCAAATACGTGATGATGGTTGTTCAAATGTTTCCCAATTTTTCCAGATCCACTCAACCAGAAAACGTAGACGACCATTAATTGGTATTCAGACAGGAAGTGCGCTTTACGCTCTGCAACTTTATGGTATCACTACACCAATAAATCCTCTAACAGAAACCACTGAAACTCAGGATTCTAGTTAAGTGAATTTAGTAAACACAACACTGGTCAGGGCAGATGAAGTGAATAACTACACTTCGATGCTGTACACGTTTCTTACAACTGCAGGATACATTTGCAACCCAAAATTCAACAGCTATGGCAAGTGTCTTGGAATCGGTATAGGATTCAGACGTTGAAAGCTCCGATGTAAAATCAAAATGATTAGAAATGGTTTCGCTGGTTCGGATTGTGAACAACAGTCGCAGAGTAAGAAGATTACGATACTGAAAAGGACCTACTGTTGGTGAAAAGAGCAGGTAGTAAAGGCAAGGAAGGATACAAAGATAAGGAAGGTAAGTTAATTTTAAATGGCTTTCAAATACCACCGAAAGCGTACACGCGACTTATATTAATTGGCTGCCTACACCCTAGATGCTGACATCTTGATGAAGTACATCTAAATAGAAGTCGATCAGTAAATAAAGTCTTCTCGACCCATCCAAGAGATATCTTGAAATCAGTCATACACAGCCATCACAAAAATCTTGGGTATAGGTTGATAGGTACAGTAAGAGTTTACATCCGTATTCAGTTGACAGTGAATATGATGAACAACTTATAGAATAATAATAATAATACTATTACAAAGTCAAACAGGACTAGTCAAGTTCAATAGCACAACTCACACGACTATACACCATTGCTAAGTGTCTGAATGTTGCATCATCTGGTGAAGCAGAGTAATACGTTGTCATATTTTCACTTCCATCGAATGGATATGATGCAACCAGTGAACCAGCATGTAAATTACCTGATAACACGAATGAATGCGATTTAGACCATTTCATTATTAATTCAGTTTCTGGTTCCTATAATTAAAGAAAATATTATATTGCCACATTGAGCCATACCTGCACCATATTTTCATAAGTTTTTCCAAATTGATCTGGGAAATTACGATTTAAATCAACATTGTGAAGATTATTGCGACCAATAAGACTGCTTTCATCACCTGAAATGTATATTCGAAATAGAAATAAACCAAGGTTTATTTCATTCTAAATAACAACAATCTCACAATGAATAATTCAATTAATTAGTAAAATATTGTAGAAAAACACTAAATAAACCACAAATAGTGCCAAGTATTTTATTTCAAGTTACACTTGTTGTATGACAGCTAAATAACCTACCATGAAAAGTGCAGCCATCAAATTCAAGACCAACTTTATCTAACGGACTGAAGGATTTTCAGACATCATGAAGACCTACAAAGCTACCGGTTTGTGCTCTTTTTTTCGTTCATTACTAGTATTTTAAATCAAACTTAGTAAAGGTAACTGAAACCACTGGTACAACTATAGGCACGAGGTTCACAACAAAAAGAATCGAAACCTCGTCGATGTTAAATATGGCAAAAACTAGCAATTACTAAATGGGTTCTTTTTTCATACCAATACCAGTGTCCGAATAATGCAACACCTCATACAGTATTGTCGCACATAGTCTTTCGCACGTGACTTCAGTAACGTTACCTGGGTTCAAATCGTGCTCAGTCTACCTGCTATCATAGACCCTGAGTGCAGCTTATTGCCTGGTACATAAACACCTGTACCAGCATCAATCCTATTTTTCGATTCCAAATTTATGTAGATGTGGCAGCTACGAAAATTAACACTTCACCCTTAATTTCTAGTCTAGAGGCACAGCGATAATGAGACATCACTCTGCACTTAGTATATGTGAACAGAATACAGAACACCCAAATTTCTGCTGAGTGCTTTCTAATAGACCTTGCAGCTGATCACCTCTAACCAAACAATGTCACCCAAGAGTGCAGTCAGAGGATCTTCTGGTTAAATGATCCCTGAGACGTTAGTGGCAAGCGCAGTTTTCCTTGTTAGTTACGCTTTATGGATCTTACATGTTTACCAGAAAAACCAATCTATGACTGGATCTATGCTGCTATTCATGTGATCACAAAAAAATGAAGAGGCAATATTTCACTTATTCTTAACATTTACTCAAAATTCTTCAGCTACAGTTCGACAATTCACCTTCTGTTGTGGCAGTTATAACACCACGCCCAATTTGAGGGTCGGGTGCTAATTTAACACCATCCATGATAAGCCTATGTGAGACACACTGAATCAAAAAAAAACATCGCATCAACAAAGGCAATAAAACAGTGACCATTTCAGATAAGACATCCCTTTCGGTAGTCCTATTTTTGAAGCTGTACAATTTTATTCAGTAAAACTATTTATTTTTTAGATGCTGTCAATAATTTGTTTCATGATTTGAGGACATAGTAACAAAATGACAAGTTGTCATAAGTTGTTGAGGCAAGTGAATATCGGCTACAGTTCTAAAGAAGTTCGATAAACATGATCAAATTTTGACAGTGAGTTGCGTAACATGAAAAAAACACTCATAGAGAGAACTGTTATCAAAAGAGAATGGGAAATAGTAAGGGTTTGCATTACGTAAGAAGTAAACAGAAAAGGAGAAAGAAAAATAGGAGTCGTTTGAAACTTTAAACAGTAGGACCTTGAAACTAAAAGAGGTTGAATAAGTTTCTTCTGTATGCAAGGCTGTGTATTCTCTAAGCGAATAGCTACAGCTTGAGCGATGCGCAAGAGGCGAACACACTACCTCCGGTAGGTTTCTTTTCAACTTTGATACAGCAGGTTGTCGAAATTGTGTGGCCAGTGTGGATAAGACATTTAATTACCACACTCCTCATCGAACCGCTACTATCCCTTCTCAGCCATACAGGATAGTGTTTTTGCATTTTTTTTTGGATGACTCGCGGTCACCTACCGATATACCAGAGCAGGTGAACTAGTATATACACATGAAGGTGGTCAAAAGCGAAAATTCATCTTTCACGTTGTTAAAAAATAATGGCTGGTTGGTCAGTACTACTTTCAGCGGCGCTGCAAAGAAAATTCTTCGTTGAAAGTTTGAAATCCTTCCGTTTAGAATTTCAGATGGGCTGCCTGTGAATCCAATGTTCACAAGCAGCATCTTTAACGTAGAAGTGGAGTAACAACTGACATCTGAATTGGATACTTTTATTTATACAACGAGGTACAGAACCATTTCCAATTAGAATCCTCCTTGGATGATTTGTTTCTTCTAAGACATCTGTGTTACAAATACGTCTGGTGCGCGCCACAAAATACATAATTAAGTTTCTTATGACTGATAAAACCTAACTGTATAAAGTTGCTAACTGTAAACTGATCTTTTCAATGTCCCATCAGTCTTAATTCTTAGTTTCAGGTCATAAAATATAATTTTTCAGATCCAACTTTCACTTGAAGGACAAATTTTACCGCCGAGTAGCAGCTATTAAATACATACAGAAAATAACTAAGATCATATTTGTTACCACATATAAGCATCAGTGATATGCTTTATATACAGTTGTTGTTCACTTTAGCTGTCAATTTTCCAGACTTGACATCAAACAGTATGCTAGTAATCGCTCCATGCGGTATCCTATAGCAATCCCCACGTTCTCATCTTTACGTGGCATCGCCTAACATGAACTGTACAATGGTGACGCATCTTACGTATGCTATATTTCTTATCTCACTGATTACTAGACATTGAAACCGAAATCGAAGTAGCCACCATTCTATAAGCATTTATTTCAAAAGTTTAATGAACAATATGGCGATGCACAAGCTCCAACAGTTGCGCCACCATGTCATCAAATAAGAAAACATAAATTCATCATCTATTCCCATCAGAACCCTGAAGTCTATTTGTTACTGGTTTCAGATCACGAATATTTAACTTCTTCATTGAACTCTACATAAGATGTATCTGTCTTACCACCTTGTTTAAAAAAGTTTCCGTTTTGTGAAAAATAAAGATTTTCACAACAGTGGTTATGTGACAAATGACAGAAGAGAAACAACTCACCTGCATTTAAAGAAGCATTACTAACACTTGGTTGCAATCACACCATAATACCCAAGTAGAAACTCATCTACCAACATAATGCACGATATCCCAGAATGTAATATACCTCATCAGTATGTGGAAAGAGATTTAGTAAATATAGTGGGGGGCTAAAAGCTTAAGATTATTGGTAACATATTCCTACAGCCCGATACCGACAGTTGCTCGAAGAACTAGCAGCATGTGAAAATCTGTGGCATAGTGACTAGTCTACAAGCAGTAACAACCATAGGGCATAGTAACTTCAGACTGCTGACCATGCTGAGTGTGACAGCAGAGATATGCCTTTCGTGAAAAACCAGCATTTCATATTGACTCTGCCTTCCCCTATCAGTAGAAGTTAGAAAAGGTCGGCTCCAAAAATGATTCATTTCTTCCATGCAGTCATCTGAGACGAGAGGTATTACTTTTTTAGTCCAGACGTAACACACACAAATGTATACCTCAAAATTCTACATTCTCCGGCAGTATCATCAAAAACAAGTTTATGAAGGTCTCTCAATCCAGCTGAAGCTCATAATTTATCAGAGTGGAAGGAGAAATTGATTACTGAAGCTTTTTATCGAACCAACATCAAAAATATCCAATAAGAATCGAATGCACTCAGCAACCTTGTGCACATTTGTGCAGTAGGCAATGAGCGACACCTAGTGCTACTAGCTGGCTGCCAAAACCTCGGTAGGTGGGGCGGGGCTGAAACCCGTGACCCATTGGTTAAAAGCTATCTCCCTAAATTAACGACCAATAGCTCCACTGCAATAAGGGTAACTCAATAAATATTCCAGATATCCGAAAAATTCTACTACCCATACTAAATATGGAGTAAAACACGAACTACAAAAACAATGTGAGGAAATTATTCAGTAATGTTAGGTATGACTATGGACGAAATAATAACCACTTGCTATGTGAAATATCCAGAAACGAATTACGTGGAATTGTACACTGCAACAATACTTAAGTTTCACTCTTACATCAACGCACATAAATTATCGTTAAAAATCAGTTGAGTTTACTTCAATGCTGTTGTAAAGCCATTGTGACTACTCACTCTGATAACTCATTAACTTTTTGATAAACCTTCATATCTGACAAAGTCTTGTTTCCATAATTTGGCAAATGTTTAGAAGAGAACAGCTTAACAATACGCCTGATATAACCATCGTAATTCATGGCTTGCTTCTACTGTAATTATTCTAATTTTATTCAAACTTAATTTGATTATACAGAAAAAGGAAGCCGGACAAGATACAGCCTGAAGTAAAATGGACACCGATGAAAGCTATCGAATTTACAATCAGCAAACGCAGGCAGAAGGCCACAAGAATAAGGTAAAGCATTATCATATCCGTAGCACTATGCTAAGCAGTCACCCCCATATCGTTTAGTAGATCAACCCAAGGCAGTTCAGCCTAATTCAGTGCATTATTGAAGTGCTGTTGTTAGGCATTGCTTGGAACGATGAATTTAACGGTTTCAGGTTAAACTAATTAGCACTGAAGACTAGACGGCTTGCAATACGCAGCCTCAGTAAAATCAAATAATTACTGGTCCACAGGAAGAGTAAGATAAAAATAACAATCAGATCCCCCCACACTAGTGTTTGTATCTGTCTATTATGACACTTTAAGGATGAGATATCTTGATAGGAATCATAGATGCACCAACAGGAACCACTCAGACATATGTATAATTCATATTTTACTTGACGCCATTACATTTGATAATGTCCTGTGACTTTTCAATGAGCCCAAGTCACTTCACTTACTGATAGTTCATACCAAATGACTTATCCTGCATAAATTTAGCATATGAAAGTTGAGAAAAATAAAAGCAGTCGATCTGAGAAAAGGTAAAAAGGCTGCACAAATCAAAAACGCAATCAGTCTTTATGGATCCTGAGTCTTTTGATTTCAAACAGGTAATGAACGCACCTACCCCATCACTCACTGCCTTTCTATACGTCCAGATGGGATAGAAAATGAAGATATTTTCACTTCAACAATGTACTGACCGAATAATTCAGTGTGGACTCTATTCATTTCACTTTGAACGTAGCTGGAGACTATCAAATAATGTTAACATGGAACCCAGTATAAAAGTTTAAAGGTTCTTATTGCCTTAATGCAACATCAGTAAAGCAAGATACAAGACACGAAGATAAAAGAATGGAGATATAGAAAAAGTGTCATCGAAGGTCATAAGCGAAGAAAATGGGATGGTGCTCATAATAAAATGTTATACGACGACTAAAATGAGGATAAGGTGTAAATATATTTGAGCCACTGAGGTCGATTCGGAGCTACTTCACATGGTGGTTGTAATCACGGATTTCCGTAGTAACGTGAACCACAAGCTGGAAGTTTAGATTTCCTTACATGCCTCAGACCCCGGTATTGATTTCGTTTAGGAACTTCCAACGTTCAAACTCTATGCCGAATCGGATACCAAGCATCCCCCGCCAAAACTGGAACCTCTAGCCATGGCTGTATGCTGTACGTCGGATCCAAGTGTAGCTATTAAACTGACCCTATCTGACCAGTGAGATTAATCTTCAAAAGTCCCCTAAAGAGTATCTGGGGTTCCTATGCTTAGCTATCGTGGACTCGTTGAAGTAAGCATGACACTCAGCTGTAGGCGAGAAAGTGAGCTTGCCGACTGGATGCTAGTCAGCAGCCATCTATGTGCTGTTTGACTGAATGGATCTGTAAAAACTAGGAAGCATCGCGAGATCAAACGATACCTATTCGTAATTGCCACCTACGCACCTACTGACTGCACTCCGGATGGTACAAAGCATGAATTTGATAAAACGCTGTAAATTTTGCTACGGAAGCAAAACGTTCAAGTGTGGTCATAATGGTAGGTGACTTTAACACTCAAGTACGGAAGCCAAGTCAATCGAAAAAGCATCTTGGGGCTATTTACGGAATCCCATGCCAACCAACCAGCACCTGATCCTTTGCTACAATTTTGTTTCTGTAAACACTTGTTTCGGACCATCCCTGACTTTTAGCATAAGGAGAGTCACCGTACTACATGGGGTCCGCCGACATCAAACCAACGATGGACACAAATAGATCATATCCCCATGAACCATAATTCGAGAGCATCAGTGCGGGATTGTCACTCTTTCCAGAATCCTGGTTTCCACTCCGACCACACTCTAGTAACTTTTCGTCCATATCTGTCCCTTAACAGTACCAGTAAACAGGCGATAGTAAACCCTCTCTATAGTCCATTGAAAAATGACAACATTCAGGGAGAAGTTAGCTAATCATTTACCTGAGCGTCAGAGATGCTCATGCTCAGGAAGCCTAGCGGGATATCAAGTCTGCTGTAGAAATGGCGGCAAAGGCAGCTGGTAACCTACATCAGAAAGTGAGAAAACGTCATTCGACTTCCGCAACCGCATTCGAACTCATTGACGCCAGAAGACTGATTCTAGCTGCCTCTCACCATGATGAAGAGTGAAAGCAAGCAACTTAAACGTAAGTTGGCCAAGTCTTCGCGTCTATCCTTAGCAGTGGTGGGTGACGAAAGAGAGAGGGATGGAGAATGCATCAACGTTGAATGACAAACAGAAACTATTTGGGCTTATCAAGGATACCGGTAAGAAAACGATGGTGAGTAAATCATCGCCGGAAAAGATGGGACGCTGATAAACCCTCAGGATAGACGGCTAAACAGTTAAGCAGAAAACTTCAAGAACAGTCCAATGGGCTCTCAGAAACACTTCACTTGCCAACATCCACTCTGAACCTAAATGGGACGTGGATATCTGTCCTACAACTCTCCTTGAAGTTGGGAAAGTTGTATCCAACCTGAAACGATGCAAACCACCAAGCCCTAAACAGTTTACCATGTAACACTTTCAAGGATGGGAGTAGGAAATTTCTGCACAAAGGTACGGCGATACTAGACAGCGTCTAGGAATCAGAACCAGTCCCGTCAGACTGCTACACTACACTGATCATCCCACTTTATAACAAGGGGAAGAAACCTTGTAACAACCAGAGTGGAGTCAGTTTGACTAATACTGTGTCTAAGATCCTAGGCTCCATTCTTATCCGATGCATAACTGGAGCTCGAGAACAAAAAACTCGAGAAATCCAGACAGGTTTCGAACCTGGACGAGGGCACACTCATCATATTTTTACCGTACGACAGGTTCTGGAAAACAGGCATACTTACCGGACAATGGCAATATTTGACTCAGATGACCATGAGGCATTGTGGCAGTGTCTGTATAAGTTTAATCAAAGCTCTCTACTTGAACTCACGCAGCCGTGTCACGGCTATAGGCAATTATCATGTGAAGTTATGGTAACAATTGCTGCGCAGTGATTACTTGTCTTTATCGAGCTATGCATTGCACATAACTACTGTGAATTCTAGCAGATAATTCAACTCACCTTCACTGGAAATTTCGAAACCATCAGGATTGGCTGATGGCATGAGATGGATCTGTGTATAGTTCACCAACAGTGTAACCAGTTCATCAGAACCGTAATTCAAACAAAGTAAATATGCAAGACGTATGATAAGTTCTCTCCCTATTGCCTCGTTACCATGCATATTTCCGACTATCTTAACTTCTGGAACTCCGAGCGCATGGTATTTTGATACTTTTCCGAAGGACAGAACCCATAAATCCCGACCGCCAACAGATTTACCAACAGTGTAAAGAGAGGTTATGGTTGGGCATCTCTTACTGACGGCTTCCATCTCATTGAAAAGCATGGCATAGTGAAGGTACCTGAGGCAATAAAACAACACTTTAATTACCTATTTTCCAGTCTCTCTTCATTTAATTCCCAATCCGAATGTTTCGTGTAAACAGACAGAGGTTCCACCATATGCAGAATCTTTTGCGATATATTTTCCGAATTGTAGGCCTTTATAAAACCAGCACATGTTGCACTAAATTTTTTGTAGAGATCAACTAATCAGCTTACATATTTAAAACTATGAAAAAATAACCAGCCGACATTGACCTTGAGCGGACGTGACAGTCAAATCACCCGGAAATAGTTTTCAGTTATGAGGATAGTAAGCCACTTAACCTGTGTTAGTCCTTGTAGAAGGTATCTGTGTGGAGATCTAGTCCCTCCTTAAACGCATTGGTGGAAGGTACTGAAATAACTCGCTGAGGCGGAGTTCCAGTCGTTAATTAAATGATGGGAGAAAAGCTTATTCCTGCTATGTTGATTCGATCGCGGTTTTTGGGTTTTCTAGTGATATCCTAGGAGATGCTCAGTCATAGCAGGAGATGAAAATAGGGTATATCAGTGCCGAAGTCCTTATTAGGGTAGGAAACGTCAATATGAGATCACACCTTTTTCTACGGTAACAAAGTAGGAATAAGTTTAGCCGATCCAGTCGTTTCTCATAGGATAGATTCCAAAGGCCTACCACAATCTTAGTACCTACCCTTTGAACACGTTTGAGCACATCAGCGTCCTTCTTTAGGCATGGGCTGGTCATTCGAATGCAGCATCCCAAGTGGGGTCTAGCGTAAGTAGGACAGAGCATTCTGAGCATATCCTGAACAAAACTTTTGAAAGCGGAAGCGCTTTGGTCCAGCTGCATTACAGTTCGCCGAGGTTTTCAAATCATGGCTTATGACGGCACCTAAGTCTTTCAGTTCAAAGACTGGAAGTAGTGGTGTACCATCAGCGGAATACTGGAAACAATTGCTGTGACCACTGTTCATTATCGCACTTTTGTTAGGGTTGATTTCCATGCACCAGAGTTTGGATCAACCTACCAGTTCATCCAAATCCGTTTAAAGTGTATACTTAGCAAAGTCACCACGTATGGCTCCCGAAACAATAAAATCCGGCATTTGGAGCAGAATGGCAGTCCACTAAACGATACTACGCACACTCTAAACTTCATCTTGCAGAAATAATTAACAGTGGTTCGTCGGGTTACACGTGTGACATGATGAAGTATATTCCACTTGTGGAATAGTCAGTTGTCTCTCTAAATAAAAGGAACCTGAAAGAATAGAGATAATCAATCGACTGTTTCCGACACAAACTGCAATCCTTGAGGAAGATTTGATCAGCTTGATATAGATGGTGTTTCTAACTACAGTTTGCATGACAGCGGGGAGCTTCTTGAGAACAGTCCACCGTGCCGAATGACTCTATAGATGCACTAAACCTCGTTTAAAAGCATCTGGAGAGGGAGCTGTGAAGACGACCTCAGGGGGGGATTTCACAGTTTACAAGTTCTAATCGCAACTGAGTTATGGCAGACACGAACGTGCTCTGTAACGCTCCAATCTGGAAGAATGGCCTCCAAGTTCGTGTTATCGATTAAAGCTTAAGAACGACCCGTTAGGATAAAGAGGATCGCGTGACATATGATATGTCCTGATCGGTTCTCTTCTTATCTTCCTATGTTGTACCGGGTGCAGCTTCGAAGCGATTCAGCATACCAGATGAGGTTTGTGTCGTATCCAAGTCAGTTTCTTCGTAGGTCTCCTCTGAAACCTTACTAAGATGACAACGTTACTTTTCAAATGGGAGAAACTTCAATGACTAGAGAAGTTTGTGCAAGTGAGCATCAATATATGGCCCGTGCAGTGTTGCAAAAAGACCCGGAACTAGACTACCTAGAGTATGAGACGGAAACACCAGGAGTGAAGATGCCATATTCGCTACGAGGCTTCAAGTGTCACTAAGGTCAATCCACGGATCTGTCTCAGTGTCTCAGTGAGAAATATTTATTTTCCGGGTGGAGTCGGAGGATAAGTTCACTGAAACAGCTAGTGCCACTTGCTTCAGTCGTCGCACACTTTGCAGGAGAGGTGGCATTTTTCTGGGCCTTCAGAAATCATTATAATAGTCCTGATTGAACTTTAGGCTAGCAATGAAAATTTCCGCTAAACACGTTAAATCAACTCCCCTTTCAGTTTGTCTAGACCTCTGAAATATGTCCTCTAAACGTACCAGTTACTCTTGGGGTTTTTTTAAGTGTTCTGATCCAATCACTTTCCAAAGTTATAACAAAGCGAAGGAAAGATATCATACGTTAAGGGGATGCACTTTTGGATACACAAAAATACATCACATTTCCATCCTTTGAACACCTATCTTCAATAACACATTCTTTTGCTAACTGAATGAACCACCACCAGTAAGCACCGAAAGCTAATCCAGTCCAAACTGACTGCTTGACGTTATTCTCTCTGATACCGTAGTTATGAATATCGTTCGGACGCCGCAATCACTTTGGCCGAAAGCATCGTTTTGGGAGTGAATTCGTTAATTCCTTACATCCTAAGAGTTTTGTGCTGAATCAAATATGCCGTCTGGAATAAAGCTATCACCATAAATAACTTATTTTGATCTCTGTCGGTGGTAGTTTGTGTGTGTGTGCGTGTGTGAAACCAGTATCTAGACGTCAACTGTTCCACTGTATCTCATAAGCTTTTTGATGATTTCTCCTTAGCTAAACTAATAAGACGAGCAAGGACTCTGATCGTACGGTGCGCAAAAATGAAATCCTCTCTCACCCTGCAGTAAGTCAATTCAAAAAGCTTAATAAATCCAGTCTTTCCCCAAGAAGGTTGGAGAACCCTTTGACCATACTGGTTCCAACCTCTGGCATGTTTCCTCCCCATTTAAAACACGACTTCGTTATTTAAATCTCATGCCTCGGATGGGTCCAAGACATTCCTAGCGCCAGATTCAAAGCTTTCTGATCGAAGCCCTGAAAGTAGGTCAGCAAAGTCCATGAGATCCGAAAGCATTTGCCACCCCTTGCTTAGCTGCTAACAGGGACACCTGGTCTGTGTATTTAGCCACCCTCAGCAGTCACTTATTGTTAATCAAGCAGTCGCCGGGGTTGCAGAGGCCTATTTGAACGACTGTACTCTCTCTGATATTATTTTTGCCGGTACCATATCATGAGCCAGTCTGCTTGGGGCAGTTAGGGCGTCATGTAGGAACAGCCTCTCCCCACCTTGAATGAGCCTCCAAAGCTAAACACAGAACACAAGCACGAGAATGGAAGACCACTTCGTCCTGGGCAACTGGTTCACGTGCAGCAGGAAGAAGAACTGGCCTTCAGGTGCTCCACTCCATCTGCATTAACATCCTGTCTTCTGCAGCAACAATTCCCAGGCTTAATGGAAACATCAATATTTAGGGTACAGTTAATTCGTGCAAAGGTTAAGATCAGTAACCGCAAACGCTTGTGATTTACATGAATGAGCGAATACTAACTCAAACCAGAAGAAACTATAAGTATTAATGTAGGCCAATGAAAGTGATGGATCATATTAAGCATGTAAATCGAAGGTAATAAAAGGAAGCAACCCACGCTAGGAGAAGACAAATCACATCTACTTTAGTGATACGAAAATCATTTTCACGGTAGGAATTTTATATTGCATTACTAGTTGAGTGTGTCTACATACCACTTGATACCCTATGCATCCATACCATGCAACTGATTACAACTCTAGAACATGCATCCTCTCTTCCATGTGATCCCGGGATCATAAACTTTAGGAAGCACGACTTACGAAGCACACGTTACTTCCTTTTCGTTGTCCTCGTGCTTTTGGATCTTGGCAATTCGGTCACGATCTAGTTACAATTTTCGCCCACAGATTAAGGCATCTACACACTTGTATTATCTGCTAACTGTTACTACCATCTCCGCAACTGTTGGTTGCATATCTCTGGTTTTCATCAATGGTTGAGTTTTGAAATGGGCTGGACTTCAGTGCACTTCGCTACCTGACGAAAAATTGTAGCATTTCGCTGTTTTATATGCCAGTTTGCTGCCAACGGTGAGGTTGAAAGACAAGTAATAACTTTAATCTGTGTTTCAGCAAAATTTCTCAGCTTTCTGTTTTACTGTCAGACAATAGGCGTTTATTATTGTCTGGTGTCTGTACCCTGTGACGCCAACATGAGTGACATTATCATTGCCGTAAATAAACCAGTCCATAAAGCTAGGAGACCAAAATTCTGAACCCGCATGAAAATAGTTCATCTACTAACGGTCCCCCTGTCGATCTGTCAGGCGTCACGGCTGACGTATATTGCATAATATCTTGAACAAAAGCAATGTAGTTGCTGATCTGCAGCGTAAACTAGGTCGCCCTGCACCTCTAGTCTGCCTGCTGAACCCACAGCAGACTTATCAGTGGACAGTCTAGTCTGGTGTGAAACATTAGTGAATCTTGTAGCCACTGAAGCAAGCGGACTACTGACCTCGTCACACAACTCCGTCTTCCTAAATGTCCCTGAGTGTTTCACTAAAACGCGTTAAAGCGACCTCTTCCAAGCCCGTGGTTTGCATGAATCTGTCTGCACAGTCCGGCGTCTTAGGAAGGGGACTGGTAAATATCTCTGTCCAATATCATCCCAGTTCAACTCACCCCTGATGCGAGACACTTCCGCGGTTCGCATAAGTCTGTAAGACTCAAAATTCTATGGGAATGCCGAGGTGTTCCAGATCTTACCCCCTGTCAACGACGCACGCGCGGTTCGAAACCTTATGAAGTCCCTCTGGAAACCCCATCCGAGCCAACGGCCACCCGAGACACACTGGCGCCTGGGAGTCAGTCCATGGCACCAGACAACATCGTAAGCGTAGATCGAAAAGGCCGACCTAGCATGCTGTTGCAAGTGCATCGGTTGCTTCCGCCTAGCCCACCAACATAGCGCAACCGCTGAAACTGAAGGTCAAATATCTGCCGGTTATGCAAATTTACTCGCAGGTAATTTCGATAATAACGGTAATAATGTATCCGATATGCACCTGATCTCGCTGAATTACAGACGAAACCTGCGTACCCCAGATGCAATTGCGCTGACAAACCTTCACCCCCCCTTTAAGCCTCTCACATGCGATGGTGACCTCCAGGTGTATTGACAATGCATGGTCTCAAAGTGCCACGTTTTGACGATCAAAACCTAAAAATCTTAGCTCGGATTTACTGCCAAAGCCCATGGCACAGAAACGAATTAGTCATCCTCGAAATAATTACTTTCAGTCCGTTAAACCCAGCGGTTATAACACCATTCAAAGGGTGATCCCGTTCCCTTACACGGACACATTCACGACGCCCATCGGCACAACATCAGGCACTACGGCACCTTCGGTAACCAACAGAAAGGTAGGGTCCATACACCAAGGCGGTAAAAAGAAAGGGTATATGCGAAGGACTGTTCATAACACAAATGCCTCTCATGGTCAAGAGAGCAGGTGCTACAAGAGAAATAGCAGGTTTTTCTCCTTACAACCATCTCCACAACATTCGGCTCAAGTGTATGCTCACCCTAGTACGACGTCACCTCCGGACTGGAAGCTCGCTGTCCAGGTGAGGCCTATGATACTGGCTCTCCAACATGATGGACCCTATCGTTTCCCCGCAGAAGCGAAACCACGGATAAACATGGCTCATTTCCATAGACACCCATACCCTGGGTTCATAATAAAAATCTAAATCTTCACTGACTGCACAAATTAACGGCACCTTTTGCTGTTCAAATGACGAGGCTTTCAAGCCAGCTGACTTCAGCCCTAACTCACGATCACTACAATGGCAGGGAATATATTACGCCAACCAGTCATCCCCCAGCTCACATACCATCAATCGCCACGAAGCTATTCTCAATATCCCATGCTAAGGTATGCTACTCTGACCGCCGGAAGCTATCATACATATCTCCCACATATAAATCTGGGCCGACGTCAGATATTCAAAATTATCGTCCCTTAGATATTACATCTGTAGTCTCTCGTATCATGGAGAAGGTGGTTGTGCAGGAAATTACTGATTCCGTGGCTGTGCATCAGCTACTCTCCTACACACAGCATGGTTTCATAAAAGGTCGTTCATGCAGTACTTGCTTACCGGATTATTCTGAGGAGGTCACCTGCAGACGTAATGACGGTCTCTTCGTAACTGCTCCATTTTTTGACTTCAAAAAAGGTTTGATAGATGGCCTCATAAACAATTAATTCTGAAGCTTGAATCATTTGGGATTGGTGACCCCCTTTTATCGTGGACGGGCTCATTCCCTAGACAGCGTAATCAAACAGTAAAGTTCAGTCCCACTTATTCCTCCCCAAAGCCTATTTTGAGTCGCGCCACTCAAAGTAGCGTGCTGGGGCCCTTACTCTTCATCCGTTTGTCGATGACCTAAAAACTGTGTATAGCTTCCCCCACTCGTCGTAAATGAGGGTTTAATAGACTTCGAGAAGACCTAGCGTATTTGTTCCCTTGAAGTGAACGTGGCAACTCCCGCTCAACTCTAGTAAATGAGGAATTCTCTGTTCCAGTAATTCCCACCCAAAAGTCAGTTTACACCTCGGCGATTCTGCGCTGCAATCTTATAACTCAGTATGTGGTCTAGGTATTGGGTATTCTCGGAACTCAACGTTTACGGAGTGTGCTCAGTACCTCGCCTCCAAGTGTAGGCCCTCAGTTGCCTTTCGCTTAAACATGTACATACCGCTGAGATTAGACAACCTTTATTCACAGTAATGATCTACCTACTACTTGAATATTGCACAATCACCCTCAGCAATATGTACGCTTCGGACAGAATACACATTGAGAATATTCAAGGAAGGTTTACCCGCTATGTACCGGGCCTTCACGAAGAACCTGATTACGAAGGAAGGTGTAAGAAACTGAAAATTGACCCACTTTGTCTGAGGCACCTTAAGCTCAACCTTAACCTATTTTCCGCTTTTCGCGTGGCATTATTCATGCCTGTTGCTCTCCTACTTTTAAGTCTATGTCCTCATACAGTCTGCACAGTCGCGGGTCTACTGTACCCGTCAAAAGGCACCGCCTTAAACTTATGTCACGATCCTTTATGATTCAGTACAGCAAGTTATGGAATGAGCTTCCACTAGAGCTTCGCCTTACCTGATGGCAACACATTTATAATAACGCTATGCGACAGATTTCCCTGGTACTTTGTCTCGTATCAATCCATCTAATGGAAGCGAATTAACAGCCATTGTATTTCCTTGGCAATGTCGCATACTTCAATGTGAAGTCAATGAAGTTGTACACATGTGTAATATTCACCACTATTGAACGATGGTTCTTCCATTTTTCAAATACTTGTACCGCAACAAGTGTTTTCAGTGCTACTAATCTGAATTGCTGGGGTAGGTAACGCTTGAAGAGTGGGAAACGCCTGAACTTAGACATTCACCTGGATTAAATGATTGTATGGATACTTACATAGTCCCGAAATCGTTGAAGTAAGTTATTGTTGGTCAGTGGGGCTATGAACATAATAATTACTGTTAAAATGGACGTTTATCTGACGAAACACGGGGTACTGCACAAGGGTCAATCATGTTGACTACTCATAACGCAAACACCGAATATTGAGCCGTTTTATGTGAAGAAGGAATTGTGAGTAGGAATGACCTAAACTCAGAACGATGCGTATGTGCTGTAAAATGATGTTTTCTGGCCATTTTCATAACGTTTAGACACTTGATATCATAATGGAGTTTAGTGTCCTCCCTCTGTACCATTCAAAACTGCTCAAAAGTTTTATGTTTCTCCGCAGTCATCAATTTTATGAGGCCTGCAGACCGACTTCCCTCACGTTAACTTCATAACTTGAGGATGAAGATATTTATTTATTTATTTATTTATTTCACTCTTGCATGTCCCCGTTTCAGTTGCAATGTCTACCCAACGAATTCCCTCTTTTTGCAGGTATCCATAAATTTCTTGATATTCATACTATGTCCACAAATAAGAGGCATAATGGAGCAATCGGCACATAATGACGGTAGAGCCGCTGCGTCTACTGTGAACGCGCTCAGATCTCTGAATATATGACTCGGAGTTGTTAAAGTCCTCCGGTTCCTTTAATGCAGATAACTTTACGATTGCATACAGGAGTGTGGGCACTGGCTCCTCTCCGTATAATGAACTTACTGAATACTGTTTTCCTCTCAAAGCCACTACGGTACACCCCAGATATAGAAAATTTTAAGAACCTTATAACGACTCCATATATATACATGACAACATACATAAAGTCCGAATAAGTCAAAAAGAATAGGGACTTCTCTCTTCTCCAAATTTCATAGCGTGATGATTTCTTTTTCTGTGTCTCCTCGGGATTCTTCTTTCTTTCCCCATTTGTGAAAACAGCTCCATATCGACATCGGATGCCCAAATTTAGTCTGAACATAATTACTTTGTGGAAATAACACCTGCTCATTGATGCCAATAATTATTGAAGTGCTCCCACTCTTTCGCGAATCCTGGACGGTCCTTAAGATTGACCAACTTATTGGTCACGATTTTTTGTTTGCGACGAATCAATTAAACTTTCCCAACAGTATTACTAGCAGAGACATTCTGAACAGATGATTAGACCAGCAACCGATTTACCTATTGGCTCGGAAGGCGACTTATCTGCAGCAGCCCCATACTACATGTTTTCTATCATTCCGCATCAAGTGATCTTTTCATATTAATGTGCAACAAATACACCTCTTGAATGATGCTGCCTGCGCTAATATAAAAAGTGCCCGGAGTCTACGTGTAAATACTGCCACTTGAACTATTGGTTATTTCAACGTCTAAATCAATCCAACACAACGAATATTCTTGGTGGAAATGATTTATATTACCTTTAAAAGTAACATGGTGATCTGCAAATGCATTGATATAGTCATAACGTTGGTTATATAACTGTGGATACCCTACTGATACTCCAGATTGTATAAATGGGTCCTCTGTGGTTAGCATAGCTAAAAACTGAGGATCATTCTAAGGAATAAACTGTCATATTACCAATTAGCAAACTACGCGAATGGACTAACGACGTTGATTGGTTTTAACGCAAACTACGAACACTGCGCGCTTTTGATATTGTTAGTGGAACCCATCTATGCGATGGGAGACGGGAATCCATATCTGTCTCACGAATTTCAGTAAATTTTAATAAGATAACGCACACTAATGATTTGAAATGCAAATTATTTAATACTAGATACTTTCAAGTTATGAATTCTACGGTGCTTGTATACTGACATCCCTCATGTTAAACCTGTTAAATGAAGACAATATCTAGTATTATCTAAACTTTAGCACTCTATGTACGCCGTAAAGTAATATTTCCTTGTTCCCAACAGTAGAATCTGTCTGTGTGGTGGGAAATCAAAATCCATGCCCATCTCATGAGGTTCAGCAAATTTTAATAAGATTACGCACACTTATTACTTTATATGTGAATTATTTAATACTAAATACCAGCTTGTAAACTTTCGAAAGTTGTGAATTCGACGGTGCTTGTAAACTAGTACCACTCATGTTAAAACTCCTCGTGTGAGGATAATATTTATTATTATCTAAACTTAAACACTCTGTATACCCTGAAAAGTAATATTTTCTTGTTCGTTTCATAACTAGCAGTATCTCCGGCTGCTTTTAGCTGAGTTTAATGACATCCCGTCTGTACCATTCTGGACTCGTAGTCTTGTAGATATTTTGAGATGTATCAGCGCAATGAAGCCTGTAAACTGGCTCCTCTCATGTTAAAATTTTAATGTGGGATATAACATTTATGCACTTATCAGTTTGACGATGCTTGTAGACTGGTATCGCTCATCTCAAATCCACTATATGGGAATAAGAATTCTTACTATCTTCACTATGACACTCCACACACACCGCAAAGTGGTATTTTCTTCTTTGTCTCACGACTGCGATCCTTCTGGTGTTTCTCATAGTTTAACAACCTCCCCCCTGTACTATTCAGGACTAGTAAAATCTTGCTGATATTTCGACATATCTCAGTGTGATGATGCCCATAAACTGGCTTCTCTAATGCAAAATTACTGATATGCGAGTGAATTATTTACTTATTGATCTACTTTTCATACGCATTTTGATCGCTTCTTAAGAAGCGCAGGGATATCATGAATTCTGGGTGGGCAAGTCAGTGCGCCATTCTCTTCACCCTTCACATATATATCATGGTTTGGTGCGATAAAGGTGAGAATGCTAAGAATCGACCAAAGTGCGTCCAAGTTAGGGTGTCGGCGGCAACTCGCCGAAAGTTTGCCTAACTTTCCAGCGCCACCGAGAAGTAAACTTGGATTTTGTTCGGATGAATTTTTTGTAAACTCTCTTTGGGACAACGGTGAGGAGCCGGGTGTTGCAGTTTTAGCGAAATGTGTTTGCTCAGCAGCGGTGAAGTATACTCCCCACCCAAGGCACCTAATCGGTAGATTCATGAGCTTTCGGCCAGCCCAACCGTGACCTCGATGAACTGCTTGTCGTAGAATGGAAGTATCAACTGAGGTGCTAGGTGGCAGTACAAACAGTACTGTTTTATGGCCTTCTCCCATAAACTTGGAGCCTAAGTGTCAAAATATAGCTTACGTTGGGAAAAAATATTCGGTCTGCCATGCCGTCACACTCTACGGGAGTAGTAACAATTCGTTCTCATCCAAAAATCTCCAGCTTAATGGAAAAGTACATACTTTGCTTGACTACTGAGTGAATTTTCTTTGATCCTAAAAGGACTGAGGTCACCCCAAACTACCTGATGGTAATATAGAAAATAGGGTGCATGCTCTAGAGCTGTAATCGGTTGGATATCACAGGTACAGAAGGCACCAGCTATCCCTTAGGTACATCCAATATATACCGTTACATTATTGTGGTTTATGTTGACCCATAAAGAATCTCTTATTCTATCGATAACTACATTTTCCGCCTTGAATGCGACGAATGTCCAAAATGTACATCAAGCAATTTCCCTCTTTCCTGTTGCCTCGATCACATCGAAAGTGTCTGCACATATCAATAGCTATCATTTCTCCGGTTTCGCGTAGCGCCAAGACTGCGTAGATAATATTGCAGCCAGTTGAAATATCAATGCTACTGTTGTCAACATTGATAGTCTGCCAAGGATATACCCTGAATTTTGCACTATGCTCAGCTTTTAAATTAGTTAAAGAGACTCAACCATAGCTCAGTGCCTCTCGATTTGGGATTGCTGATGGCAGTACATTGCATATAGTATCTGTACATGAACCGTTTTTAGTTGCATAGTTAGCTCAATATCCTAATGGTAGATCGTCCTCAGAGTGATTGAAGCAGCATGATATTTATTTGGGAGGTGCAGGATAGCGACTTCATTTAAAGTGTTTTTACGGCGAATCCACTCAGTAGCGCGTAACGAAGATACGAATCTTCGGAGTTCTGGAATTCAAAGCAAAACCAACCAAATCCAAAACAACCGGTTGTCAAACGACAAATGTACATTCGTATATTAGGTGTACTCTGTGAACATTGTTCTCTACGGCAAAATATATGCACAGTTTGGTTACAAACCTCCAATTTTGACGACTACTGCGGTTTCTAGCCAAAACGAAATGCGGTAGTAACACCAACCGAAGCAAGAGGTTTAATATGGTTGTACAGGCAAACTGAGTGAGGTCGAACAAAATGAATGGCAGATGTTTTTGAATACACTACGAAAATAGGGTAGCAACACACCCGACGGTGTTGTTTGAGCATATCGTATCTACATACACTGAGTTTGACTCAAAGCTTGGTCTCCAGCATCTGTACTTGGTTTACAGAGTTGGTTAGATGTGGTCGGTGGGGCTGGTGACACTTACATCAGGGTTCACCATATCCAATGTTTATTGGTGTCTGTCGACACCAGATGGTTGGTGCCTGAAAGTCGTGCGCGTGTTTGGCCGTGTATTCTCCACAGCTGCAAGGAGGCTACGATTATCCGTCCAGAGTAAGGGGTATCGGAATCCACATCACTTTTTTGGTCTCTGATTGCCTATTAACAGAAACCCTAATCAAGAGTCTCAGCATTGTTTCATAAAGAACAGGTCCTGCGGTATCTGCCACTTTGACTGCTCCAACTTCGTCACTAGTAACCGTGAGGCGCGTAAAATCGCCGTTGTTTTATACTCTGACCCCTCAAAGGCATTTGATAAGGTGTCCCAAAATATACTCTTTAATGAGCTGCAATCGATTGGTACTTGCGACTCCCTACTTAGCTGGATAAAATCATTTCTTAATGGTCGTGCTCAAATCATGAAAGTAAACTCCTTGCAGTTTAAACCTAAACACATAACTAGCGGAGTTGTGCAGGGTACATTCCTATACGCCGATGACTTGAAGGCTGTGTACATCTGTCACTCTCAAGAACTGCGTAATACTCTGGATACTGCCCAACAGGAACTAAGTAAACTTGCATCATGGTGTGCTGAGTCTCACCTTTAATTCGATAATGACAAATGCGGTTGGCTTACCACAGGCAACGACAACCACGACCTGACCCTCGAAGTATGCGGAAAACAGCTACCAAGACTAGCTTTTGTGCTATATCTTGGCATCAGGCATTCCAGAGGCTTGAAATTCTTGGAACAAGCAGCACATATCAGAAACAAGTTACGCAAACCCTTGGGATGTATCACCCGTAACTTCTGTAGCACTGAATCACGGGTTCTACTCTATAAAGCGTGCATTCGCCCACTTTTAGAGTATTGCCCGTTTATTTCAGTGGCCTCCGCAGAAGTGGCAAACTGAAAGTTGAAGGGGCACAACGTTACTTCACCTTCAGAACATTAGGAGCTGACTGTAATCCAGACTACACGTCCAGATGTGACATGTAGGGTTAGAACCACTCTAACTGAAGAGACTTAAACTGAATCTTGTATTTTATCATAAGTTACTTCATCGGCGCTTGCCCTCTCATGGTCCGCAAATCAAGCTGCTTGTAGCGTCTGCATACGATATGAGCAACCACAAAGTATTGGTTGAAACTGGGTGTTGTGCGACGAGCTTGCGAGATAATTTCTTCCTCAATAAATTCCCACATATTTGGATAGGCTTCCACGAGAAACTCGTACGACAAGCTTGTTGACACTTTTCCGCTTCTCACCTACTAAGCTACCAATAAACGACAAGTTTGTCACTCAATTAGCCACCATCTATGCATCCTGGGCTAATGAGGATATACTGGAACCTCTAAATGTATGAAACAGAGCTAGCATAGCCCTCCTAAGCTTATGGGTTGACGATTGCTTACAAGGGTGCGAGTATTGTTTCCCCTCCTCACCGTAATGAACTAATGTACACTGGTTCCCTCTCAAAGCTACTACGATACACCCCAGATGTAGAAGTTTTAAGAATCTTATGATAGAAAAACTATGTGGTTAATCACACATGCACGCATGAAAATGTACACAAAGTTCGGATATGTCTAAAAGTATAGGAACTTCTCTCTTTTCCAAGCTGGTCTGCGTAGTAATTCCCTTCTGTATATATGCTCGTGTTTCTTCTTTCTTTTTTACTTCACAGCAACAGCTTGATGACGACATTCAATGCTGAATTTCAATCTGGACTAAGTGGAATAGTACCTACTGTTTAACTCCATGAATTATTGGACTGCTCCTAACCTTTCTCGGTTTCTGGAGCACCTTCACATCAACTAATCAGCTAGTCAGGATTCTTCTTGCTACGAACCGTCTAAACTTTGCCAACAGCCATAGTGGCACAAATATTCTGAACAAATGATCAAACGAAAGGCCAACAAACCTTTTGGTTCGGAATATGACTTACCTGCAGTAACTCCACACCGCATGTTCTACAGTACTCTGTATCAAGTGATCTTTTCAAGTAAAAGTTACCACGCACCAAATACGCTTCTGGAATGATGCCTGAAGTCCATATATGGCTGCTGCCATTTGGAATTAACCACCTCAACGTCCACTTCCATCTGCTACTAGAAGCATTCCCAGTGGAAATGTATACTACCTTTGAACCACATGGTCAACTGGATATGCACTGATTTAGCCACTCACCTTGGTTATGTAACTGTGGGTACTTACTGATACTCCAAATCGTATAAGTAGGCCCTCCATGATTAGCAAACCTGAAAACTGAGGAACTTTCTAGTGAATGGATGTTTATATTAGCAAATAAGAAACTTTGCAACGGACTAACAACGTCGTCTGGTTATAACACAAACTTCGAATATTGCTATCTTTTGTCGTTGATAGTGGAACCTATCTGTGTGATGACGAATGGAAATCCAGCAGCAAGTTTTAACAAGTTTATGCACATCAACAACTTGCTATGTTGGTTATATAATTCCAGATACTATTCTGTAAACTTTCAAAATCATCATTTCGACAGTGCTTGTGAATTGGTATGTCGTGTTAAATTCATTACGCAACGAATGGGAGCTTTTATTATCTTCCCTTCGACTCACTGAATATGCTGAAGGTGGAATTTTCTCCGTCCCGTAACCGCGATCTGATGTTTTTGACGGAGTTAAACGACCTCCCGTCTGCACTATACAGGACCCGTAAAATTTTATGGATTTTTCGACGTATATCAGTGTGATGATGCCTGTAAACTGGCTTCTCTCATGTCAACTTACCAATGTGAGAATAAAAATATATTACTGTCATTATTTATACAGCCAACAGGAATGTGGCGCTCAAAAATTCACTGTTCTTGGGTCCAAGTTGACTTTGGCCTCAAACTGTATTCGCTGCCGGTGACTGCGCTTCTTACAACTCACATCGGGTATAACTGGTGCAAGATTGGGTTCAGGGTGTTTCCTGGCAAGGTAGTTCCGTCCAATAGTCCAGAGCACCTAGTCACATGGTGCCATGGAGATGCAATCTGGGTGGAGTGATTCTAGCACTTCCCTTTAGCAAACGGTAGGGTAGTGTTGTTGAGGCATTTTTGGTGGTCTTTCAACCCGTCGGACTTAGCTCAGTACATGGAAACTTTTTGATGGGCTATTATTCGTAGATCGATTTGCTTACATAATTCTGCCACTTCCAGAGGGCTTCTAAGAGTCACTTAAGATCAATGTGTTGTTTCTGCATTCGTCTTCATGAGTTGGGTTTCGTGAATGGGGTAGTTTGTTGCTTAAATACCTTGCTGCCAACATTTCAGGGAACATACTGCCATGGGCTGCGGATTCTCAGTTTCTCCCATAATTCCGTGGGGATGACGTGACCATCGGTGGAGCGCTAGATTTTGCTTTAAGGCCTTTCCATAGAAAAGGGCAGTTCCAGGGCGCCAGGTGGTCCTGTTACATGGTGCATCTTGCGACCATCGATTTCCCTGTTGCCTGAAGAGGTTGACAGTATCTTAGATTCCGGGACACAACCTGATGAATGGAAACGTACTTATATATAAGTCAGGAGCCAAGACCATCGTTAGCTGTTGCAGACCAATTAACGTAACCAAGTAATCTCAAAAGTTGAGAAACAGGCGATTAAAACTCAAATAATGATAGTGATAGTGAATATTTTATTTTCCATTAGTAATTTAACATGACAGAACGCAGTTTACAAGTACCATCACATTAATATATGTTGGAAAATGTACAAGATTTTATGGGACCTGAATCGTACGGAAGGGAGGTAGCTAAATTAAATTGAAAACATCAGAAGATTGCACAGGTCACGAAATGAACAAGAAAATACACTTTCTGGCATACACAGAGTGTTAAAGTTTGGATTGTTTTCAGTCATATTTTCTTTCTTCACCAAGGTTACGCGAAATCCCAAATTTCTGTTATAAGCGGTCGACATGTTTGATTCGTCTTCGTAATGCCCCGTTACGCGGGAAAAACGTCCATTTTACCATAACTTCCTATGCCTGCGGCTTCGAAGACCAAAAGAATCCACAATGACGATTTTGGGAGTCTGTAAGTTTCCACGTAGTCATGTAATCCAAGTGAATATCTATTCAAGTGTCACTACTTATAGCAATACAAATTTACGCTGTCGGAACTGGGTATTGTGGTGAAAAAAGGAGCAAACATTTAAAGAACTGCAGACCAATAGCAATGCGTTTTCATTACTGTTCACGTCAAGGTATGCAGCATTATCAGGGAGGTATGTTCACGTTTGATGAAGTACTAGAGGAATCTGTTGCATGGCACTGTCGTGAATATGTTCACTTCAAGTTAATACATGGGTTGATCCCCTGGATTTTACTGACTGTCCAGATTTTCGTCGTCATTATGACCGTCCAGAAATCTGAGCAATTCGAGGATTGATAAATGTTCATATGGTGAGAGGGTCAGATAAGTGATGGGATTGGTAATTCTTACTTATTGGACAGCAGCTTTCGTGGGCGCATAGTTTCACTGCTTCGAAAAGAAGTGGAATGTTGAGAATTGCTAAGGTTTGTTCCCATTTGTGTTCTGTTTTCATCATTGAAGCTTATCCTAATGATGCGGATATTCGAGGATACGAGTTAAACCCATCGATTGTTTAGCGTCCAGATTTCCAGATAATTCAGGAAGTCTTCATCATAGTCCAGTTTCTTCATAGTCCAATGATATTTTCATGTTGCAACTACCTGAAATTTTGGTAGAAAAACAACAAAAGCAGGTGTAGCCTCCGCCCCTCTCAGGTTGGAAATTGTTTGTGTTGAGAGTTCCTAATATGTCTGTGGTTCCAGTAGCAGTATTGTTGGTGCTTTTTATGGTGTCGTCCTGTATTTTAAGTATATTAATGTGATGGTGCCTGTAAACTGATTTCTCTCATGTTAAATCACTAATGGGAGAATAAAATATTTATTTATTTCCTATGGTTTATTCGACTTGATGTTATTTTTGGGATGCGATATGATACGCGCAGCTGCGGTGCGGGGAATAGTCACTGTTTTAGTATATCGTTATAACCCCAAACCTTTTTTACTTTCTGGCACCTCAGCATATTTGCAAGCCTGATCTTGCAGCCTCTTCTTGAAAGAAACATCTATGCTCCTTTAAAGTACGTGTCGTTCGATAAGAGAGAATCCGCGTGGTGTGTTTTTCTACTTATTTGCTTTAAGCTGATAGGGTGTAGGACCTAACTACTTGCCTTTAATTGGTCCGAAATATTTCGAGTGCATATCTTGTTTATCTGCTGTTAGAAACAACGCTTCCTGTATTGTTCTCAAGTTTGCCGTGTCAGGGAAGCTGAAAACTATTGTATCAAGCTTTAGCTGAAGTAGCTCAGTTACTTCAGTGGCAATTAACCTTACTAAGTGGTCTAATCACGACATATTTTAAACAATAAACTATACGAACACATGCCATTTTTACAAGTAATATCCGAATGGTTTTTTCTCAGTTAAGCTGCAAAGGTTAGAAGGAATAAATAATCGTGCCATACAGTCACTGGGGTGCGTGATCTCTTCGACATTGCTGGTCACAAATTTCGGTTAAAAGCCGCTTCGTTTTACGGCTTCAGTGAAGATTAACACGGGTACAATCCCTCTGTGTGAGCAGTATCCTGACAACACTAAGTTAAATTATCATTTGGAGTGCATTCATGTCGAACGATGAGTATAAATGAGGATGAAAGTACGCGGGCATCCAATCAAACTTTCGTCGTCTACAGATACCGCGCAAACTAGAGTTAAAGGCTGGGACGGACAGGGAAAATTTGGGACTGGAGTTATGTGGTGTCATATGACGTGGGTCGACGATTCAGATTCACGAGGTAGCAAACAAAGTCGGTTGAATGAACTGAGTCAAAGGTACAAGAGTTTGAAGCTACTGCTGACACATGAGGGCGGAGAATATACAAGGTTTTCTGATTAAACCAGTCAGTATGCCCTCGGGACTGGTGCCTCATTTGAAGTCCCCTAGGTTAGCTTCATTACTGGGCGAGTAGTTGTCGTAAGTTAGAGAGCCTGCAGGTCCGGACACAAACGGAATTTACAACTTACAGTTCCAGATCCAGTTTGAATTGGAGCCATGAATTTTGGGGAGCTTTTAGTCTTAGGGGAAATGCCCTCTGGTTCTATTTTCGCATCTCTGGCTGGCTGGAAATGACGGTTCGCACACGTTGAATGGAAGTTCGAAGTTTATTTCCATGCTGAGTGTGCGGCAGTATGATCCGCGGCCATAACCGCACATCGGATGAGAAGAAGAAACATAGAGGTATGAGGGATTGGTGTTTCAAAATCAGTCCTGGTAATAGGTGTATTGTAAGCCAAGACGCTCAGCAGCAAGTGGTTGCTAACCTGCACTAGTTTCATCCAGCTGAACTACACTTCGGACGCTGCTGCTATACTTTCTTGTAGTGTGTTGTTTTGTCTGTAGTCCTTCATTTCGCACACGTCTGTCCATAATTTCTTGATACAGGCGTTTTGCTTTCGATTTCTGAGGGGATTGTCATCTTGCAAAAGGTGCGGCGCTTCCGTCATGCTATATATCCGATAAAACATTGGCGTTGTGGTCTGAACAAGTTTTGTACCTGCATAGTTATTTTCATCATTGTTGATGGCTACTGACCTAGCTACCACTAGCCTGGTGATGTTGCTTCTGCGGATACTCTAATTAAAAGCCCACCCAATTATACTGTTGCATGATAAGCCTGCATATGGTGTTACCAACAGTCGGTCATCATTACCATGATCCCCCACACACCGATGCGTTCATAACTTTCGGAGCCATTACCCTAATCTGGTTGAACAGATGTAGGTAGTCTGATGATGGGGTTTACAAAAACTTAGAATGCGGCGTTGAGATCACCCCCTGCCGGAAAATCTAACACAGTATGGAACCTAATATGCGAAAGGACATTTGAGGACACAAATCAATTAGTATTAGTTTGAGATTAGCCTGGGGAAACTGTAGAAGTGACAATAATACACAACTAATTTTCTCAGGCAACTGTAATAACTTTATTCCAGACAATAGGGATAACAGTGCAAAACCTCAGCATACAGAATTCTAACGAACTTCATTTCCGTTAGGATGAGATGGTATATCTGAATTTATTGTATTCTCAGACTAAACAACGAAGTTATTGATGTCAGCAAAATACCTCCGTGTTAGTTTGCAACTTCATTCTCTTCGGACAAGATTCATGGACAACATCTTCGGCCTGATGAGTGGAATCTGCGTCACACTGCTGCAAATAATTAGAATATATGTAATTTACATCAGTGGCCTCAGGAAATACACGTTTTCTGACAACTTTTTCTTCTTTGAAACCGCTTTTTTTGTCATCTTCTTAGACTGAAATTAGATAGTTAAACATTTTGTGCATACTAACTTTAAGTTTCCGTAAATTGCCTTTCGAATTCAGATTCTGACTATCTATGGGAACGGTACTTGATGTCTGCAGACAGTAAAGGTTAATTAGTGTCCGCTTACTTCATGTATTTGCTTAACGAACTGAGTAGGAGTTTCCTCATCATTCGCTTTGGATTTAGCTTCTCTGAATGATATCAGCTTCTTCAAACTATAGATGGAAGTTATAGACTTATAAGGTATAGTAATTACTTTGCGTTGATTCGTTTCAGGGCGTTTCTGTAGGGACACTCACTGATTGAAATATTATCAAGACATTCCAAAACGCCATCGAGGCAGCACTAAGTAACTTAATTGTGAAGAATGCCAAAGAAAACTGGTTTACACAAGCTGGTTAAAAAGATATTAGATATTAGCTACTTGCC
This sequence comes from Heterobilharzia americana, assembly GCA_944470555.2. Taxonomy (NCBI): domain Eukaryota; kingdom Metazoa; phylum Platyhelminthes; class Trematoda; order Strigeidida; family Schistosomatidae; genus Heterobilharzia; species Heterobilharzia americana. The sequence continues at coordinate 86,262,967 of OX104129.1, forward strand.
ATTTTTCAGAGACGGGTATGCAAGGTTTACTAAAGATTAGTGCAAAAAGAAGCAAGCCTCAAGAATTAGGGGCTAGAGACCAAAAACTACAAGTTTCTTTTACTTGCTTTATTGATGTTTGCCTAAGTGCCAGTCAGAGCGGTGAAACTAAATATTAACGCAATCGCGGGAAGCCATAATTGAGTCAAACGACAGGCACTTGCACTCACGTTTTTCGCGCGACTTCTCACCATATGGATGTTGTCAAGAAAATAGCCAAGTCTCTGGCTTCCAATCAACAAAAAGTGAGATGGAGAGCGCAGAAGCAAGTGGCAGTACTACTCTCTAAGAGCAAACTGAATGGAAAAAGTTAGTTCTGTTTTTTTTTATCATGCTGTTAACTAAGGTCTATTAATCATAAGTCCATTAAGTTTTCAGTAACGAGATTACTGTACCAGTTGTTGTGTGTCAATTCTTGCAGTAAATATCTGCGTGAAGATATAGTTTCTCCGTGAACGCGTTGACTGAATGAGCTGATATTACTTCAAAGGTTGAGTGGCATTTTTGTCATTCTGAAGTAATTTGGCTTTTTTTCTGTTCCTTCTATCAAAAGCTATAACAATTAACTTTAACTGGAGACGTTTCAGTTAAAGATAGACTGCGTTATTGTCTGAGATCAAGCTTCGAGCCTTTGTGGTTCGACATATGTTTCATGTCTTTTTGTTTTTACACGTTTTGTTTCGTGTTTAAGCCTTGTGGTGCGTTTCATTTGTTCGGATATTTTATAGCCATTTCTATTTTATCAATCTTCATGCTGTAGTTGGTAAAAAAAACTCCCGATTAGTCGACCAAATTGCAGGTTCGCTGTTGTAGAGATTGCACTGTGATAGCTGTGAGAGTTGGTTCCACCAGGTGTATACTGGACTCGCCTTTAGCGTATTAATAGTGAAGTAAACTTGCGTCTCCTCGGTTATATCACTGTTGCAAACCACTGGTCACTGTGATTTAGGAGGCTGTTGACTTTGTGGTCTCCAGAATACTTTTGCATAATATTACCAATAACATTATGAGTTTGGAGTTCAATGATGACGCACCTAGTGTCCTAAAAAGCAAGTCAGCACAAGGAATGGAAGTATGTCAAATGACACGGTCTCTGAAATAGATTTAGACAGACAAACATCTGTTCTTACGACCTCATGTCACTTCAGTAACACCACCATTGAATAATTCTGCTCAGTCATTGTGATGCTTCGGACAGCCTAGAAACATCCCATTTCAAGTGGATTAGTACTTCTAAGAAAAAGAAACGAACCAAGTCATTGGCAGCAAGCATGTCTGAAGAAGTTAAACAGGTATCAAAGGCTGTAAGAACTTCATCTAAAGTTACTGATACAAACTGTGGTGTAATATTTTGAGACTTGGAGAGGTCGTTAAACTCAGACGCATTTAACCGACAAGCTCGTGACTTGTGACTCGTTGCATCAGCACTGCAATACCTATCACGGTCTTCCATAGGAGTACATATGAAGTTCGTAAGCTTATGTAAGTGGGAAGTAGATAAAGTTGGTAGTGCATGGTCTCGGAAATGCATATCACTGTGTATTCGGAAAGCTGTTATAGTACGTTCGATGGTGACAGGTGCATGCTAGTGACACGTGAAATGGCTTGTGACACAAAGTTGGGCAAGGTACAGTTCCTGTCGGAGTCATCTATCGGAGTCCTAATTTTCAAGTGGATGACTTAGTGCTGGGATGCCTTAGTAAGTGAGGAAGTAGTTATCGGTGCTTAGTAGTGGCAGACTTGAATGACCCTCGTGTTAGTTGGAGGAATCTCACAGCTACGTGTGTATATAGCTGTTTCGATATGGAGCTGCTACTGACTGTTCGAATGTGCCATAGTACGAAATGTAGTTTTACCTACGCGCTGTGGTTCAGAGTATGAACCCTCACTGTCGCCTCTAGTCTTCACTCACTAGTACGAGGAGTGGTTCCAGCACTTCTCACTGCTGGCAAAAGTGACCACGTAGTTCTTACTGCCGAATTCAGAACTTACGACTCGATTTATGAGTCAATCTCCTCCAGACCGAAAATTTCTTGTGCAGACTTGACGGCAATAAAAAAATGGCAGTCTCAGTGAACTGATCTGTCGATACAGATTGAACTGTTGAAAAGGTTTGGGTGAAACTGAAGACGACGTTCGAAAGTGTCACCTTTCATTCGTTGGTCAGTACCATGTAGACCTCACAAAACCCCCTCGGAATTGAAAACTTGAATGTCTTTGCAGAATCGGACAAGGACAAAGCCTTAATCCTGTCGAATTACTCTAGTAAAGTCATTTCAGGGGCAACTCGTTTTTAACTATCGACTAGCCATTTAGACCTAGATAGCGGTTAGTATTGAGGAAAATAACCAGGAATGAATCTTTGGGCTATGGAAACATGACCTATTGGCAGGGCAGCGACATAGGTTCCGACCTGGAGGCTCTTGCCTAACGAGCTTACTTCTAGCCAGGAAAGAGTTATTGGAAGCAAGAGATACATAGTATTTACTTATTATTATTGACAAGGCGTCTGGTAAGATTTCCCACTTGGGCTTGCTGAGGAATCTCGTTGATTTCAGTAGAGACGTCAACATGCGTGAGAGGTTTAAGTACTACCTGGATGATAGGAAGATACGGGTCAGAGTTAATGGATTATCTGACTGGAAACCGGTCATGAGTGGGGTTCCTTAGGGCACCATATTGGGGCCCGTTCTGCCCTTTCTCTGTCGTAATGAATTAGCAGGTATGTTTATGTCACCAGCCTTGTTATTTGCAGATGATTTAAGGTTTGGAAGATTGTTCATGATAATGATGATAGGATAGCACTCCAGACTGACTTAAATGAGTTGACTAAATGGTCTGAGCGCTGAAGCCTGGAAATCAATTCTAGAGAAAGTGCAGTAATGCACACTAGCCAAGATTCGTACTACCCTTACTCAATAGATGAGTCAGTATTTCCTTTCGTTAGAAAACAAAAAAATCCAAGGGTTGTTATTAGCCACGACTTAAAAACATTAATGTAAGAGTGAAACTTGGTCGATTGTAATTCCACTTGTTTGTTTATTAGAAATATCACAGTGAAACAGTAGCATTTACTGGATAACGCTTCGGACACAATTTGTTGTCAATATTCATATCATGTAACTCCACAACTTTGAGACAGACTATATATTCCTAATTTTATCCCCTTCTGTGTGATGACAAGGGTAGTAGAATTTTCCATATATCTGGGACAGGTGCACAATTATTTCTGTTACTGCATGTGTTTGGTGTTGATTCGATAAACAAAGATTCGGTTATCAATCTCTTCTTCCCTCCGCCCAACTGAGTTAGTATTCAACACTTGCCCTATCCCACCCTACTGTGTGATTGTGTGTCATCGCACGCAGAGCTATAGCAGAGCTTTTCTCTAGATTTCTTATCTTATTAGGATCTACTGTCCCAGATATATGGAAAATTCTGCTACCCTTGTCATCACACAGAAGGGGATAAAATTAGGAATATATAAAGTCTGTCTCGAAGTTGTGGAGTTACCTGATATGAATACGAACAATAAATTGTGTCCGAAGCGTTATCCAGTAACTGCTACTGTTTCTCTGTGATATTTCTAATAAACAAACTAAAATGGAATAACTTGGAAACGATGGCACACATTAACGTGGCTGCAGGCAAGGCATTCTGCATGCTGTGTTCACCCCTTGGGGGATTTCAGAGCTTTGATGGGGAAATATTCCGGATATTTTATCCTGCTTATCCGATACCTCATCTAGAAAACTGTACATAGGCAGCTCTCCATTGCTTCCGACAAAGTGAGTCTCTGGGTCATTGGTTTAGGGAGATGACTTTCAACCAATGTGTCACGCGTTCGGGCCCGCTCCACCTACCGAGGTCTAAACAGACAGGTAGTATCATTAGCCCTCGCTCAATCGTTATCAAGTTCAACATAGGACTAGGCATTACTGCATGATGGTTCAAGTTGCCACACTTCATATCACCACGTCAGGCAAAAAGGCAATGAAATGGTCGATGAAGAAAGGAAGAAAAATCAGTCAAAAAGGTGGAAAGTAGTAAAAGAGAAAGAGGAATGAGAAAATGATGAGATTAAGTATAATGGATAAGATGAGGATAATGTATACATATATCTGCACCACTGATATCGGCTCTAAGCCATATCACCTATAGTCTCCAACTACTGGTTTCTCTTGTACCGCGGACATTAACCGACTAGTCTGCATCGACCAGTCAAAAACTTCATGCAGTGGTGTGATGTTTTAGTCTAGCCGCCCTAATCCTTTTTCCACCCTGAAACTACTTCGGAAAATATTGTGCGACGAGGCAGATGGTGGCTAGGCACACAAGTTTCAGACATCTCGGTCGATGAAGGTTCACAACCGCATCAACTGTCTTACCTCTCCTACCTCAAATTCTCCATTTACCTCCCGCGTTACTCATGTGGTGACACCACAAAACAAGGCCTATGCTACAAAGGTAACGGTATTCAAACAACGGAACCCCCCCCCCCCCTCATGTCCTCTGCTTCTGATGACCCACGTTTCACAGCCATGCAGTAGAACATAGCGAAATGCAACACAGTGCATACGACTGTAAATAGACAATCGTGCATCGAGGCGGCGCCACAGATGGGTGGGTTGGCAAAAGCCGTTGGTGACTTTTCTATTCGTGCAGAGATTTTGTCGGCTACTGACTCACCAAGGCTGATCCTACTTCCTAGGTAAATGAAGTGTTCAACACACCTGACCATTTCACTCTATCGTTAGCCGGGGTACTCTGAAGACCAGTCCTGGAGCGAAAATTTGCATTTCAGTGGCGAGAAATACATTCCGAACATTCTCAACTTGCCATTCAAGGTGTCCACAAGAGTCCGCATCTTGTCAGCGTCTTCACCCAACAGGATTGTCATATGCGTTTTTCAGGTCTACCAAGAACTTTCCTGTGATAAGGTCAATCACTGTGTAATCAGATATCGAGGAGACCTCTGTAAGGTGTATGATGAAATTTAATAATAATAGAGGGAGTGGGCATGCTTGACTGACCACCTGACGTACCAGCTCATCCGACATCTCACAATAGGCCATAACACGTCCACGGGTGTTCTAGTATAGAGCCTTCAATAAAGTGAACACCAACTTAACAGTGATAATAAAATCGTTAGCTACTGTCTACGTCTATGCAGTCTTGTGGCTAAAGGAGGTAGGCGGGATACCGAAAATCGCCGTTTGCGATCCGCGTTTTTCGTGTCACGTCGTTTTCATGACAACGACGAGTGATTATCTTTGGCGACATACTCTTAGATAAGTGGGGTTCACAAAGAAGAGAAAACTACAAACAATTCAAAGATCTCATCACTTCCTGCATGGCCAATGCCTTCTCACGCAGTTTCGCAGTGACTGTAATCGGACTTCTACTACACCCTATGCAGCCTGGTTAAGAAGTACTCAGTACTAAAATGACAAGACAAGTTTGTTTACCTGGAACGTGATTTTTATAGTCTGTAAGGCCTCAAGCCTGCATGAAGTGGTACATTAATTTATGTTATTCCTTTATAGAATAGAACACATTCAATTAAAAAGGATGTTGTGTTGCGACATGATCAGAACCTTCTGCATCGTGTAATACATGGAACAAGAATCACACAAAAAGTAGCACACTTCTCCCCACCCAACGGCCCTCCGGTGCTGGAGGTATGATTTTCCCTCATCCGGCGTTAGATCAACCAAGTATGAAAATGACAAACTGCAAAAGGTCGTGTGCGACAGGCTTCAAGCAGATATCCAATAGTCTGCGGTCACACAAGTATGTTCATCTATCAGGCACCTTAAGAAGAAACAGCCTTCGATCATGTGTTCAGATGGGAAGTTTCGACCTCCCTCACGCCTCCAGTAGTACACAAGACCCAGTCAAACATAGCCCGTCTTCCTCAACTCTGTCTCCTCCTTCGCCTTCACCTCCTGATGCTAATAATACGCCTCTTACACCCTCCTCGGCCTCTCATTCTGCAACCATTGGCAACGACCAAAGCTATCGAAACCCCATTTCTAGTCTTTTAAGACCCTGTCATCGAAATCCTGTTGCTGCTTTCAACGTCCGAACCCTGTGCCGAATCGGACAGCAAGCGTCGCCTGCCAGAACTCTTGAATCTCGAACCATGGGTGTATACTGCAATTCAGGGACAATCATACAAGACCCGAGTGTGGTTACTGGATTGACCCCATCTGACCGTTCAGACTAATCTTCAGAATTCCCCTATAGACTATCTGGAGACCCTATGTATAGTTGTCGTGCACTCACTGTCGTCGGCATAGCATTGAGCTGTAGGCGAGAAAGGGCGCTGGTCGACTCGGTACCAGTCAACACTCGTCTATGTGATGTTCGACTAAATGAATCTATAAGAACTAGGAAGGATCGTGGGATCAAACGATAACTGTTCGTGATGAAAGCAGTTTCTTGAGAAATATGAAGCTGAAATTTTGACTTCTACTTCTAAACCTATCGATGTAAAGGGTCACTAGAATTATTGCTTTTCTTGGCGATCGGATTTCGGCATAGTTCTTTGTCGCTTACTTATGGTCTAGTTAAACAGTACTTTATGACCAGAGTATTTTAGTTGAGCACTGGTTTTCGCGTTGAGTCAACTCTTGGAACTGACTCCATATTATCAGTTGACTCATCCGTGATCGGACTTGACAGGTTGAGAAATCTATTTGAAAAGGACTAGCGTAGGCTCATAACTACACTGTTGGAGCTAAAATCAAAGCGTGAGTCTTCTTGTGAGGAAGTCTTATGCCTGTCCGCATACTTAGAAACCCTAGTTAGTACAATTTTGTTGTTTTGTAGCTGTTTGGATCGATGGGTATGACTGTGCTCGTATCAATGTTGATATCTGGTGACCACTGGGCAAACGAGAAATCTTGGCAATACGACCTTGAGAGATCATTAGCATCAACGCCGATCTGGAATCGCTAATGTTTGTATCAAATCCAATAGGGCTTTTTCTCAAAGCAGTGCCATTCCACCAGAACAAGGTAGAAGTTTCTTACTTGGTGGGTTTCTATGACATTTGACTGGTGGATACTCAAAGCTCCATCACTGACTGTATCTGAAAATGCCTATAGGTGTCATGCAGATGCAGCACGGCTCCCAACAACTTATCCAGGTGTTAACCGAGTGAATTGCAAAATGGTTATCTTTAAAAAAGAATACCTCTTTGGGTCTGGATAGGATTCATGCTACTGTCCTTCAGGATGTCTCATTCTCCACTGAATCCATCAGCAGATTATCCAGGCATTTCCTTAACCAGGGCATAGCACTCGATAAAGACAAAACAAAGCCAATGTAGAACGTGCATGCAAGTGCATCGCTTCAAGTTGCCACATTTCACAACAGTATACGAAGAACAAGTGGATAGAAATACTAATGGTAAAGGTTTAATAGGAGAAGAGGGGACTTGAAAATTGGAGTGATTCAAAACATCTAAGCTTTGGAAGACACCAACGAGTGAATACATCTGCGCCTTTGTGATCAGTTGTTTTTATATTGTTTCTGCCACTAATATCGCTCGTATACAAATGTTAGTATTTCTTCTGTTATTGTCGAATGGGAATGTATGGACTCCCTTATTGGAGTAGGTGATCGTTACTTACGTTTTTACCCTGATGTACTTATTGATCATCTGTGTCCTATATTTGTTAACACCTATCGTTTGCAGGTGACTGGACTTATGAACAAATGTTGGGCATTTGTAAAGGTCTACACTATAGTCTGTGGATGCAGACAAACTCCTGTTGAAGGTACTTGCATTTAATTTATTTCGTTTCGTTTAAAGGAACAAACTGTCACACGTATATGCAATATATTATTACGCATTCAAGACAATACAACCATATTATATTATTCCTATGCCATGTTTGAAACAATAGCAAGGGAATGGGATAAACTGGATTACTGGAGGGTGGACAAATTTTTGCTGGTATGTTGAGAAGCGATTCATTTACTACTGGCCAGCTTGCACGAGAATTTTTCACCAAAGGTCTTCAGTATATATCATATAAAAAACCTGATGTCTTGGAGCCTTTTATAGAAGCTATATTCACCAAGGTGCTGAACAAGGATACAGATCATGCCGTCGGTCTGAAAATGCATTTCTGTACCTTAATAAGCGAAGAACTACCGAAAAAGGTATGCGCATTTAAACTGTTTTTATTCAGGAAAAACAGAAAGTTAAGATGTCATCTGTACAGTCTATATTTAAGCAGCTCCTCTTGCTTTTGCCTTTACTCCCTAGGTAAGATTACAGTCAAACATTAGTATCCATCTTTTAGACATAACACATATGCTCACAGTATTTTGTCTCTTGCCACACAGATCACCAAACTTGTTAAAAGACGTCCCCAAGTAAGTTTTCTTTGGCATTCTTCACAATTAAGTTACTTAGTGCTGCCTCGATGGCGTTTTGGAATGTCTTGATAATATTTCAATCAATGAGTGTCCCTACAGAAACGCCCTGAAACGAATCAACGCAAAGTAATTACTAGACCTTATAAGTCTATAACTTCCATCTATAGTTTGAAGAAGCTAATATCATTCAGAGAAGCTAAATCCAAAGCGAATGATGAGGAAACTCCTACCAGTTCGTTAAGCAAATACATGAAGTAAGCGGACACTAATTAACCTTTACTGTCTGCAGACATCAAGTACCGTTCCCATAGATAGTCAGAATCTGAATTCGAAAGGCAATTTACGGAAACTTAAAGTTAGTATGCACAAAATGTTTAACTATCTAATTTCAGTCTAAGAAGATGACAAAAAAAGCGGTTTCAAAGAAGAAAAAAGTTGTCAGAAAACGTGTATTTCCTGAGGCCACTGATGTAAATTACATATATTCTAATTATTTGCAGCAGTGTGACGCGGATTCCACTCGTCAGGCCGAAGATGTTGTCCATGAATCTTGTCCGAAGAGAATGAAGTTGCAAACTAACACGGAGGTATTTTGCTGACATCAATAACTTCGTTGTTTAGTCTGAGAATACAATAAATTCAGACATACCATCTCATCCTAACGAAACATCCACAGTTTTGACTGACGAATCCAAACCAAATATAGATTGTTTCACATCACCTAACGTTCTGGTTGATTTGAGTGAACAGGAGAAACACGTTGCATACACTCCGCTTTCTTCAGAAAGGCGAGTATCGTTTGGAAAGGTATTTCGTAAGAGTATGTCCCGTATACACTTTTCGACCAAATGATTTTTAGAATTTAGTGCAACTCGTTGTATCTCCTTGACTCCGCCAGTCAGTGTTATTCCAGCTAAAGGAATCTTAAGGGGTAACAGTAAGTTGCACATTTTCTCCTCATCTTTTCTGCAGAGTCATTTCCTGAAGAGGCCAGAGTCAATGTTTCATTTTGACTGATGTGAAATGTCTGTACATAATGACTAATATAAGATGTATGTATTTGCTAATTGTTTTGATATGCCTTTTTGGGATCACACGTCATTGAAAATGTTCGTCCCAGCCTATTGTGAACGTTTTTTAGTGTGCAAGTAGAAAACTGTCACTTTTAGGAGACAAACACGAAATGAGTTTGTTAGTGAAAGATGAAGCTGAATATATATTCTACTTGACATTTTACTATAGCTGTGGTCCACCACTTGTTTAGGCATTTCACTTGGAAATAGGGGTTACGGGTTTAAGCAGCCGGGTGGTATACTAGTCTTCTGAAAATAGATGTCTGGTAAATGAACATGCATGTAGCTGTTGACTTTCATTCCTTCTTTATCTTTTATCTGACCCTAAACTAGACAATGAATCTGATTTTGAAGAAAATATGTCGAACTTCACGGTTTTATAATACGTTTTGTTACTCTGGAATAGCATGAAACCTAAATACAGTAGATAATGGGTTCATGTGGTTGCGACTTCAGTCATCAAATTAAAAATGATCATAAACCCGACCATACAATAAAGGCAAACCGATCGATATCTGCCACTTTGACGTGATGGTCAGGCTTCCATACCACAATCAGCTATGCTGGTGGAGAACCTCCGTCAAGGTCCTGCCATGCAAGAATACTGTTGGATGGTGATAAGACAAGCAGCAGTAACCGTTGTAAATTGCTACGCTTCGACGGAGAAATTCGGTGAAAATGATGCTGACTGGATGAGGAGAGGATAGCAGGTAGGTGAATTCAAATTGCTATCAGTTGTCGTTGGAGTATCGCTGGGAAATTACCAGCCCTTCCAGTGCAAGTGTTCGGATAGCCGTCGGTTCGGCCGCACGTATGTCTGCGCCTGAAGGGATGTAGAAAAGTCAGAGTTACAAGACAGAACCAAGCGCTGCTTGACGATGAGAATAATCAGGTTAGTTTCAAAGGGAACTGGCCAAACACTTATTCAAACAGAACACCACGCATCCTGAAGAAGTCTGGCACCAGATGTCTGCTGTATGTGAGACGTTACAAATTGTAGCTAACTCAAAAGTCTGGAAAGACCACTGGGTCTCAGCAGTTTCTTCAAAACTAGTAGGGCTTGTCAACGCATTCGTTCGATCTCCAAGCTGAGAAAGAAAGGAAAACAACTCAAATGTGAACTAACAAAGTCTACACTATGACTATGAGTGATGGTGGGCCTGGATAGAAATGAAGCGAAGCGCTAGGAAATTGCCTGTCGCATTGAGAACAAGTACTTACTGTTTTATAACTTATCAAGAAAACAAGTGACGAAGTTCAGGTTGTAAGTGATCTCAAGCAAAACATTTCAACAGGCCTAAATTACTGATCGTCCCAGTTTACAAGAAACGGAGCAGTCTTCCGGGTATAACCACAAGGGAATCTGTCTGACGCAATGGTCTAGGATTCTAGTTTCTATTATTATCAGACGTCGAAGTGAACCTGGAGAACAGCGAACCCGAGGGAACCAGACAGGCTTCAAACCTGACCATGGGTGGATCTACCAGATATTCACATCGCCAGGTTCTCGAACATATACACTTGCCGGCGCCCGATACCAGCCGTATTTCTTGACCGGAAGGCAACATTTGACTTCGTCGATAGATGTCTTACGGCACTGTCCGTCACTGAAGGGAGTGCCGAGTGTGTACATCATTCTGTTGAAGGCTCTGTACTCGGGCACCCATTGGTGTGCTAGAGCCCATAGTGAGTTGTTTACGTCGAGTGGTACCTATTTTTATCTAACTCTATTATAGAAGTACTCAAAGAGGTCTTCTCGTCGTGTGATTTCACGGAGATTAATCTTATCACAGGAGGATTCTTGTTAGATCTCAAGCACGCAGATGACGTAGTGTTGTTAGGTGCAGACGCATTCTTATGGATACCTTGAGTGGCAATTTGGGATGCGTTTCTCACTACTCAAGGGCAAATTGTTGTTCCAGAAATGGGCATAGGTCGTACCTCGAGTAGCTTTAGGGATAAAGGCATTGCTCCTCGTCTTGGATACTCAATCACTGGTTCCAAACGCAACACTTCTCGTATTTAATTCAGGTGAATAGTACCCTTAACTGTGGTTGAGCGGATATGGTTCATAGTCTAGTACGCAGGCATGAGGTCGGGAGTTTCTTTACTACTCCTACCGTGTTATAAACAAGCAGAATTACTTAGAAATTAGCATAAAGGTGTGGTAGCTTAAGCTTTAACATCTACTAACGAAATCGATGGGGAGCCGGAAACCTAAATGGTTTGTAAATATACGATTACACGGAAAGGTAGTAAGGAATTTAATCGCCTAGAGTGAGTACATTAGTACTGTCTATTCTGTTGTTCATCACCCATGAGCAGGGTTACAAAGACACCTGTAAGCCTTGCGTGTCATCCAATTTCAACAAACAACTTTAGAATATGACGGGACTACTTTTCAGTACCCTCACTCTTTGATATGCAGGTCCGTATTTCTCTCAATCATGGATGAGTAGGCTAGTACGTGATAGAGATTTAGTTAGAAATCAGGCTTATTCAGGCTTGTACGACTTCATAAAGAGCGTGGATGTAGTTAACCACTTGCACTCGAGCTTCAGAGCATCTTCACCCGTTTGAGAAATACGAACTCAAGCGGGAATAACCAGATATGTCTGCAAAATTGTCTTTTGCATACTCATCTTCAGGGGCATTCAGTATATGAAACCCTGAAAAGAAGATGGCAGCTGTATTTTTCACCAGTACATCTATAACAACAAAACGCATTCAGCCACTTCATGCAGTAGGGAGTGAGCCACGCCTATTGTGTGAGGGATAGTGATACTACCTAGCTGCCCAAACCTCAGTAGGTGGAGCAGGGCTCGAACCCGTGACCAAGTGGTTGGCAGTCATTTGCCCAAACCACAGCTCTGCAAGCGATAGTGTATACACTTTTGTTACTGATTACTGGTTTAAGGACTTAACTTTCAACCAGTGGGTCATGCATCCGAAGCATGTTTCACCCATCAAAGTTTTGGGAAGCAGGTATTACCAGTAGTCCCCACATAATAGACTTGGCTCATTACTAATGCACGGTGATACAAGATCGTTGACTTCGACATACCTGCCAAGCACACCACTGTTGTTTCTTCGTATAAAGCAACTCTCCACAACCAGGCACCGCTACAAAGTGTCGGTCGAGGGAGTCAAACACTGGATGCTACAAGATCTTATTAGAAAAGGAAGCGAGTAGCAAGGTTATTCATAGCTCCTTGTCACCTCTACTTAGTCAAAGCAAAACAATCCGGATCTAAGCAAACGAGAGTCTTTTGTGGTTAACAGGGATTTTCTGTTTTCAATTTTTGTATTGCTGATTGTATTCCGAGGTTTTATGCACGTATGTCTAGCCACCGATTGCCTCGTCACACAATGTTGACTAAGGTGGGTCCAGGCTGGAAAAAGGCTCGAGGTGGCCAGACTAAAAACATGGCATCAATGTATGAAGTCTCTGACTGTTGGTTCAAGCCATGTAGGACGATGCAGACTAGGTGGTTGGGGTCCGCGGGACAAGAGGAACCAGTGGTTGGAGACCCTAGGTGATATGGCTCAGAACCAATGTCAGTGGGCAGATGTATACACACATTATCCTCATCTTAACAACGCTATACCAAATCTCACCATTTTGTTATTCCTCTTTCCTTTCTCGTACTTTATATTTTTTAAGACTGCATTCACTTATCTTCATCCTTCACCTCACTGCCTTTCTACTTGATGAACTGATGTGAGGTGTGGCAACTCAGACCGTTACGCAGTAATGCCTGGTCCTATGTTGATAATGATGATGCACGTCACAGGCAGGTACGTTTAATGACTGATATTCATTTGTCGTATCTACCTGCTATTCATATTTTAGTACGAAACTATTCCTGAGCTTTAGTGATCAAGGTAGTTGTTGTTTAGATAACAACCGACGTCAATAAAACTGATTCAACCTAACACTACAGTAGGTGTATATCAAAACACAATTCATAAAAACGAGAAGTTTTAGATCAGCCTTGGCTGCACTCATAAGACACGACGTAAAAGTATGTGTTGCGATCGTATGTGGCTTCGAAAGTTGCTACGGCCATTACCATGGGAGATCGTTACAAACCTTTTAACAGTTGACAGTGAACAAAGTAACCTTTCATACGGGGAATCTGGTAAAACAACTGAATATAGCGGAACCAAACGCTAATAATAAGCCTAAAATAGGATGACATCAATCTACTTTTGTTTGTATTTCACGAATTAAAAACAACCGGTGAACATTGTATACTACAGTATTCTACCTAATAAATGAATTTTGAAAAAAAAAGTTATGAGATGAATAAATTATCAACTTGAATATATCACAGTTATTAAATCAGTACAAACAATGTATGGATACCCGTTTTGACTATATGATGGTCAACTTTCAAACACAAAACCCTTCTGAATGAGATCTATTTTCGCTTCATTAACAAGTTTTATAAGCTCTGTTGCCGCTTCTGGACAATCGTTGAAATTATAGGTACGATATAAAACAACTAACACAGAAACGACTCCAAAAATTATTAAAATATGAAGAGGTAACCAGTTAAGGAAGATATTGGCTATATTGGACTGAACATTAATTATCCCCATTAACTTTGACATCCATATTGTTAGGACCAAAGAGACTATCAAAAACCACTCCACGATTTTCTTCATGACAGATGAACGAAAGAGTTAAGCGCTTGAACACGATGGCACGAAACTAAATGAGATGTGTGCACTCCTCAAGATGCGATAGACCTGAAATTTGAAAAAAGAAAGTATTTAAATTTACAGAACTGACAAACATTGGTCTTCAGAATTGACTAATTTTTTACTGCGAGGGGTTAAGTAGTTGAGTACACTCACCACTCCAACCACTTACCAATTCTGATGACTAATAAAGCTTCTAGGCATTCTTTAACGGATCGCTTAACTTTTGTTAGTATCTCACATACGATCCACGTGATATCTGAGTATTTAAGGTTAAACTGTCCCATTCTTACTGCTGCTATGACATGTGGCAAACAGAATCGACGGGGAACCTGGCATTACTGCGTGGCAGTCTTGGTTGTCCCAATTCATATCACCACATCAAACGAAACTGCACTAAGATCAAAGATTTAGAAATAAAGACGGGAGTGGTGGAAAGTCCTGAAAGGAAAAGGGGGAATAAGAACATACTGAGATCCAGTATGATGAGTCAAAGTCAAAATTGACTCAAGTAACCAGTAAGCAATGAGTCACATCCATCGTGTAACGCCTAAAGTTACTAACTGGTTGCCCAAATCTCGGTAGGCGTAGCAGTGTTTGAAACCAAAACCCACTGGTTGAAAGTCGATCTATCAAACTAATGAGCCGCTACTCCATAGTATGATGGTCAAGATAAAGGTAATCTGTGAACTCAACTGTGCCACTTTACCTCACTAACCACTGGTTTACGCTGTCACGCACACCCCAACCGAGAAGTCTACATTTCCAAACATAGCCACACCAATATCCAGACTTCAATCACCGTTCGCATACTTCGTTTTGGTCACTTCCAACCTTTATCGCTAAAGCTCTGCGAGGCACGACCTATGCCCATTTCTGGAACAACAATTTGCCCTTGAGTAGTGAGAAACGCATCCCAAATTGCCACTCAAGGTATCCATAAGAATGCGTCTGCACCTAACAACACTACGTCATCTGCGTGCTTGAGATCTAACAAGAATCCTCCTGTGATAAGATTAATCTTCGTGAAATCACACGACGAGAAGACCTCTTTGAGTACTTCTATAATAGAGTTAGATAAAAATAGGCACCACTCGACGTAAACAACTCACTATGGGCTCTAGCACACCAATGGGTGCCCGAGTACAGAGCCTTCAACAGAGTGATGTACACACTCGGCACTCCCTTTAGTGACGGACAGTGCCGTAAGACATCTATCGACGAAGTCAAATGTTGCCTTCCGGTCAAGAAATACGGCTGGTATCGGGCGCCGGCAAGTGTATATGTTCGAGAACCTGGCGATGTGAATATCTGGTAGATCCACCCATGGTCAGGTTTGAAGCCTGTCTGGTTCCCTCGGGTTCGCTGTTCTCCAGGTTCACTTCGACGTCTGATAATAATAGAAACTAGAATCCTAGACCATTGCGTCAGACAGATTCCCTTGTGGTTATACCCGGAAGACTGCTCCGTTTCTTGTAGACTGGGGTACTCAGTGATTGAGGCTAGTCAATGGGGATCATATATGACTTCCATACACTAATTGGCACTTTAGTTAACCTGACTAATAAGCCTCGACAACCATGCATAGGAAGCTACAGACAAATCAACGTAGAACCTCGCGCACAAGTTCATTTGTTCAAATTACCACAGAGAAGCATGTGAGGAACAAGTGAATATTAAAGTAGTGATACTAAAGTAGAGAAAGATGTATGAAAGAATCAAAAATTTCAAGGTAAGACTACTGAAAACATTCATGCTTTAGAGAATGTCATAGAGTGAATATATCTGCGCCATTGTGACTGATTTCAAGCCACGTCTTCAACCACTAATTCCTGTGGTTCAACAGACCTCATTCAGGTGGACTACATCTCCCCACATAGCTGAGGAAGGTCAGACGTTTTGCTGCTAATGATACCTTCAATTCCGTGTCACTGAGTCTTAATGTTTAACACACATCATTACGTGAACGTAACACCTTATATTTCTCAGAATTGAAGGTTAGCTTATTGTAATCTGCTCAATGAAGTCAGGTTAGACCATCTTTCAAAGTGAGTCTATTTTTATCTATAGCTTCGCATCATCAACAAAGAGAATTTCACAAAACATCCGCAGAAGCAAAAGGTTTTCGTAAATCATGAGCTGGACGAGCCCTAAAGCCTAACTCTAGTGGACTCCACTAGGACACCTTGTTTACTGGGACATGGCAGAATCCAACCGAATCTTTAAAAAATTGATCACTGAAATATGATGAAAGCTAATCGATTCCAATTAAACTTGTTGATAAGACATTTGTGGTTTACGTGATCAAAGGCCTGAGAATAACCTAGGTACATTATATTTATTTCGCTCGAGCGATCAGTAATACTAGTCCAACTATCTATTGTGGTCACTAAGTTATTGATACATGATGGTGACGTGATGAATTGCAAAGAAGTTTGTGCAGATGCAGCTTATTAGTTCAGGCAGTTAACTTTTGTTCAGTGTGTTAGAATCCCAACCCTCTTACCGACGTTTGGACAGCCGGGTATCACTAGCCCTTACACACGGTGTTTCATAGCCTGCTAAAAAAAAGTGAACATTGTTGCTGAGTACATCTCGATTCTTTTACCAGATAAGTTATAAACTTGTAGTTCCTTAGGCTGCTTTACTGACCACGCCTTAAGAGAGGTGTGACGTGACCTAACTCCCAAGGTCTAGGTACTTTCGAGATACGAAGTAATGTATAGGAATCAGAGGTAGTCCCATCACATTGGTCTACACTAAAAATTCCAGTCTATGAGAAGGGACGGAAGTCTTTTGGCGGCAACCACCGAGGGATCAGACTAACTATCATCGCGTCCTTAACCGATGTATGACTGAAGCTCGAGAAGGATAAACTAGGTAAGTTTTAAACCTACACGAGAGTGCGTCGACCAAGCCTTCACTCTTCGTCAGAATGTGAAGCACAGCCATACTAACCGGTGGCTGACACTTACCATATTTCTTGACCTGAAGACCGCATCCAACTCCGTCGACCATTACGTGCCCTGGCAGTGGAAGGAGTAACAAGTTAGTGTATAATGCTTATCAAAGCTCTCTACTCGAACTCACCCAGGCGTATTAGGGCTATTGGAGGGTTGCCATGTGCACTGACAACTAATGGTACTCGCTGTCACCATCTCATAGATATAATAATGGACATAATCCTAGCGACCTTTGACTTCACATGGCTTGACTTACTCCCTGGAGGGCATCTGGTTGACTCGCAGTAGGCAGAAGATATTATCCTGCTAGGTGAAAACGCTAACAAAATGTAAGTCCTGCTGAAGGCGTTTAGCAGAAATCTGGGCATGTTTGACGTGTTTTGCATCCCCCAAATGTATGAAGATGCATAAGGACTAGTCTGCAACTACCTACAGTTAAAGGATGGAAAACGAAGTGGTGGGGACTCGCTTGAAATCGGACGGGTTGATTGTTAACGAAATTTTAGCTTGGATACTGAAGGTCCGTTCGGCATTTGCCGACTTGAGTCATCCGTGATGCCAGTGAGATATCTGATTGTCTGTAAGGGGATGAATATACTGCGCTGCAGTTTGTTCTGTTCTGTTATGACTATGAGAAATGGCTGTTTAAATTAGAAGATATGAAACGGTTACAAGGTCTTCGTCACATCGCCCACATATAGTGGAATCACCGTGTGAGCAATTTAGAAATCGGGTGAAGGGTATTAGGCAAGGAAGAAAGTCAGTCGACGGGGTTGTGAACCTTCATCGACCGAGATGGCTTGGACATGCGCTGCGTATGCCAAGCCACTCTCTACCTTAACGCGCCCTGTTATAGGGAATTCGGACTAGTCTGAAGGAGTGCCCCCGGTGTCTATACTAAGTGATAAAAGTTGATGGAGCTTGACCATTGGTCTGATTCATGCGAAGAGGTGCAGACTACCTGGCTGGAGTCACCAAGGAGGTAGTAACCGGTGGTTGAGGATTCTTGGTGAGGTGGCTGAAAACTGGTCACAAAGGCGCAGATGTATTCACTCGTTGGTGTCTTCCAAAGCTTAGATGTTTTGAATCACTCCAATTTTCAAGTCCCCTCTTCTCCTATTAAACCTTTACCATTAGTATTTCTATCCACTTGTTCTTCGTATACTGTTGTGAAATGTGGCAACTTGAAGCGATGCACTTGCATGCGACGTTCTACATTGGCTTTGTTTTGTCTTTATCGAGTGCTATGCCCTGGTTAAGGAAATGCCTGGATAATCTGCTGATGGATTCAGTGGAGAATGAGACATCCCTGAAGGACAGTAGCATGAATCCTATCCAGACCCAAAGAGGTATTCTTATTTAAAGATAACCATTTTGCAATTCACTCGGTTAACACCTGGATAAGTTGTTGGGAGCCGTGCTGCATCTGCATGACACCTATAGGCATTTTCAGATACAGTCAATGATGGAGCTTTCAAGTATCCACCAGTCAAATGTCATAGAAACCCACCAAGTAAGAAACTTCTACCTTGTTCTGGTGGAATGGCACTGCTTTGAGAAAAAGCCCTATTGGATTTGATACAAACATTAGCGATTCCAGATCGGCGTTGATGCTAATAATCTCTCAAGGTCGTATTGCCAAGATTTCTCGTTTGCCCGGTGGTCACCAGATATCAACATTGATACGAGCACAGTCATACCCATCGATCCAAACAGCTACAAAAACAACAAAATTGTACTAACTAGGGTTTCTAAGTATGCGGACAGGCATAAGACTTCCTCACAAGAAGACTCACGCTTTGATTTTAGCTCCAACAGTGTAGTTATGAGCCTACGCTAGTCCTTTTCAAATAGATTTCTCAACCTGTCAAGTCCGATCACGGATGAGTCAACTGATAATATGGAGTCAGTTCCAAGAGTTGACTCAACGCGAAAACCAGTGCTCAACTAAAATACTCTGGTCATAAAGTACTGTTTAACTAGACCATAAGTAAGCGACAAAGAACTATGCCAAAATCCGATCGCCAAGAAAAGCAATAATTCTAGTGACCCTTTACATCGATAGGTTCAGAAGTAGAAGTCAAAATTCCAACTTTATTTTGTTTCTAAAGGACAGCCTACATATATTAAATAACTGCAGAGCTAAGAGAAAACGCATCTCACTTACCAACGAACCAGCGGGATCGAAGTTGTAGAAAACGACCGTTGTCAGGTTTTCATCTAGCCTGCAATTAGCTACACTGTGATACGAGGGCTAATGTATCAGATTAGAGGTGACCGCGAGAATATGGAAGATAAAAGAGGAGGAGAAAATTGTTCACCAACGACCCAGTGGATACACAGCACGTATGCACACTGATTAAGAAGAGGTAACTGACAGACAGGAGAGCATAACAACGAAGAGATGAGGTAGTCTAGACATACTAACCAGGAACGGAATCCGCCGAGTTGGAAGCGCGTTAAGCGAACTGTCCAATGTCCAATGGCAAGCGTCATTTTGCGAACTAGTTTGCACTAGTTGACTCCTTCGCGTATACTTCTAGTCTTCTAAAGGGGTTTCTGGTCCCGGCGGGATTCCAGTGGAGTGAGTCTACTCACTCCCCTGCTGTAACTCTAGTAAAATAGACTGGCTTTTGGGTACTCAGATAGTTGTTGACGTAATAGAAGCCTTCGCCTAGCTTCTTTCCGCATTTGAAATCTTTGGATCATTACTCCTTATGGCTATTAAACATGATAAAAATATCGGTCAACATGTTATAATCAATATAGTTCTGAGATCCTGAAGTGACATTTAGTGCCCCGGTAACACTAGTATAGAGTTCGACGAGATTCAGAACTGATGCTGACCTTCGTGGTTTTGTCGAACTCCGTAAGCTAGGGGCACATGCTCAAGCACTCACACTGCTTGGCCTGTCATCGTGTTACGTTGCACTGTTCAACATCGACCCTCTATCCAGTTAGTCGAAATGCATCAGCATTTCGGCACGACTTTTCAAGTATACCTATTCCATTTGATCACTCTAGTGTGTTCTTCGTTGGTTTCTTATTCGTGTTTTATATTGCAAGTACGAATAATTGGTGGTTGACCTCTTCATCCGTCAAGTTCAAGCATGGAAGTTTCCTAGAATTCCATGCACATCCTAGAATAATATCAACCAGGAGTTTTAATGATTCCGAGGAAGTTGTCTGAATCGCTCCTACAGGTGGGGGGGGGGGGCTTTCAGGATTTAGAAACTTGTATAGAGTAGAAAAGGTGTCTGCTATGTTCCAGGCTTACTTCCCTTGTTTCCTCTAAGATCAGCCTACACTAAGGATAAATAGATGGTGGAATGGATTTCCAGTGGTGCTCAAGATGTTGCGAGCCTCCTCTTCTATATATTCCATAGGACGTAGTTCAAGAGCACCTAATAGTCCTTCATATGCTTTGGAACTGAGTCATGGAAGAGATTTGGTAGAGATCTACCGGGTGTGACCTAAGCTCGATGTATCCCTAGGTGCGGAGGAGGTGAAGAGGATAGTCCTGAACTCCAGGTAGGGCCGTGTGAAGTTGCTGAAGATTTGGTGGAAATATTCACATTCTCACTGCTCAGAAATTCGTAGGAGGGTTAGTGACGCCAAGTTTCCACGAAATGCCTTTCTGTCACAATCGGCATACGATTTTAAGCCTCGAGGGTTTAAAATGCTTAAATCCTCCTCCACCAAAGACGCTTGTGGTCCCATGCCACTGAGGCTATGTGTATGACGTGCATCATGTTTTACATGTAATACCTTGCATTGTTCGGGATTAATTGCTAGTTCATCATCGACTGCAAGGAAGAACTGCCTTCATGAATCTTGATTTCTTTCCATAGTTTCCGGTCATCGGTGAAAAAAGGGTTTTGGAAGAGACTTGATGAGGCGAATCATTTACGTATATGTTTGAAGATGAAGAAACCCCAGAATTGAATTCTGAGGAATTTCACTAGGACATTTCGTTCCTTTAAACATAGAAAAACTCGCCTAAACTCTAAATAAACAACCTCAAATGTATAAGGACAACCATCTATCATCCACCTATCTGCTACGGTTCGTAAAATAGGAGTGCCCTTTTTGAAATCCGTTTTGTCTGGGCGTAAAGGGGTTAATCGACATGAACTAGTCCCTCAGTCCTTCACAGATCGTTGATTCCGCCAAGTTGGAAGACATTTTTAACAAGACTGCTGGTTTGTTTTTCTTTCTGTGGTTTAGTTGACCTCCCTTCCTTGAATGCAGGTGTCATATTTCCCGACTTTCGAGGATCAGGGAATCCTTGAATAAGGTGGCAAGGGTAGTAGAATTATCCATGCATGGCACAGGTGTAGAATCTTCCACTGCATGGATTTGGTGATGATTTGGTGGACAGAGATTCGGTTAACAACGTCTCTCCCCCTCCATCCAAGGTAGTTTTAATGCTGTCGCTCTATCATATCCCACTCTGTGGTTGTGAGCAATGGCGTGCAGAGCTATAGCAAAGCGCCTCTCTGAACTTCTCGTCTTATTAGAATCTATTAATCCTGATTTAGCTGATTTTTGTGTTCTGTTATTCTAACCGACCCTGGTGAACCACTTTCGCCCATGTGTTTAGTCTCACGATCGTTGCAGGGGATTAGGTAGAACTTGATTGTTTTGTGTAAATGGGTCAGTAGCATATTTCAACCTGCGAAACTTGTTTCTAGGCCGGTTTATAGGTCTAGGTTCTACTTTGCTCCCAACCATACCGAGAACTCAGCACAAATCTTCTGAGGTGCGTTCCTTTTATGGTAACACATCGGGGGCATTGAATTCTCTCCCAACCTTGCCGCCGTTATTACTATTAGTAGTAGAATTATTATTAATAACACCTGTGTTACTGCTACCACTGTTAATATTTTTACTTCGGTTTCTTGGAAACTGATTGATATATTAAGGCTGCAAATTACCGATATGCGAGGTATTCTTGATCTGTCGAATTCGAAGCCGTAGATTTTGTGGTCTACTAGCAGGCTTCCCCGTCCTGTCACCTGGGTACTTAGCTAAGCCTGCTGCAATTCAGACGGGGTGTAAGGACTTGATGTCTAAGTAGCGGTCCGAATGGAAAGGTTTCCTATAGACACTAGCCCCTAAACTCCAATCCTGTTTACGTTCAATATAGCAATCTAACACTGCTAGTTCATCTTCATCACTTTCCAAGTCAGATAAATCAGATTACACTCACTACCGAATTTGCGTGCTCCAAGAACCTATTGTTGTGTTCCTATTCCAGTACTGTAAATGCATCACCTACATGTCGGAATCATATCTCTGAGGTAGGACCAAATGTTGAAGGGCCGTCCGTCCCCAACTATCCGTAAATACGTCTGCGATGATATGGGGTATTGGTGACCCCATGGCAACACCAGTTTGTTATGCGTCTCACTTTGAAACTCAAAAACTAGAAGTTGGGCACAGTCGTACTCCTAGCACGGGTTACTCAATCGGCACCTTAGTTCAATGCGTAAGCTCTTTGTCATCCTCAAGCCCATTTCCAACTGCCTCTAGAGCCATGTCGATCGACATGTTTGTGTAAAGGCCAGTTATTTCAAAACCAACCATTTTTTCATTGTCATCTAATGTGTGCTTTAAGTTATGACGGTCAGTACATCGGGATTTTGAAGAACCCCTTTCTGGGCCTAAAGCGACTGCTAAGTATTTAGACAACTCGTGAGTTGGGGTGTTTCTAAAATCTTCCATAAACCTGACGGGGCAACCTGCCTTATGGGTCTAAATGATGGCATATGTTCTACTGGGATTATCAGTTTTCGGCCTTAAACCTTTTTGACTCACATAGAAACTGCTTCATCCGGCTCATAAAGTCTCCTGTCAATTTCTTAGCCTTATTCTTAATAGTAAAATGATCAAACCTGTAAACTGGTTTGTATTCGTGTAGCCTATATTGTATAAAACATATATTATTATTATTAGTACCACGGATTTCTAACTTTCATTACATGGTCCTGTTTCTATATGCTCATCCACTTTGTGGGCGTGTTTAGATTTATTCATTTCGGAAAAAATGCACGTAGTCAACAATTATGAAATTAGCAACAGCACATCACCGACGTCTCAGTGAGTCATCAGTCTCTCAGCTAGAGTCCGAGGCTCAACAGAAGTAAGGGTGCTGGAGAGAGAGTCCTAACTCCAGTGTGGCTGTTAATGGATCCAGATCACAAGATGTCATTCCCGAAATAAAAAATGGCGTTGAGTCCAACAGATCAGACAATTACAGATGAAGTAACATTGAAGCAACAGAAGGAGAAGCCCTCAGGAACCTTTGTAACGACAGCAATATAGTAATTGCCAAATTGGATAAAAGCAACTCAGTAGTTGTGATGGATGAATCCGACTGCATCTGTAAAGTGAATGAGTATGTAGAAACAGGACCACATGAGGAAATTAAGAATTCAGCAGTTACTTTATTTCGGTAGATGGCAGCTTAGGTACAGGAGCAGGTTATGGCCTGCAGAGACAAAGCAGTGGTTCAGTGGTTTTGAGAAGAAGATGCAGTTACAGATGCATCAAGCTGGCAGCGCAGATTCGAGGAATTCAAATAAATAGGGTTATACAGCTGAGAATAGGAGGGAAAGCGACAGGGGGATACATATTTGGATTGATGGTGACTTTCACGTGAGGTGATAATTTGAGAGACAAGACATCGATTAGAGTGCTGTCTCAACTAAGTACACATCCCGACTAGATGAGTGCAGTCTGCATGTCACTGGGTTGATGTCGAGACCCCTTTAGAAGTTGTCGGTAGATGAGGGGGTGGCTGCCGTGATATGAAAAGCGTTTCTGTGGTCACAAGCTGTGAACGAGAAATAGTGTGGTTGCAGGCGGGCCCTCGCAAATTAGACAATTCTCTTAGGGCTACCACAAGCATCGTCACTGTGGCCTTCGCGTAACATTTCCTTATTCAGAAGACCTCCATTATCTAGAATCAGGTGGGCTGCCAGACAGTCATCGCATATCCCTTGGTAAATAAGCGTGCAAAGGCCAGGATCCCTCAGTTAGTCCCCGCATGATTTTCGCTGCGTCCTAAAAATACATCTTGTGACCGCTGTCCTGACTTCACCAGTGAGGCTTGCGTCGCTCTGTACTGACCAGTGGCTGAGGTCATACTTGATTCCCGTAGTGCGCTGGAGTTACATTCGGATCTTATTTTTAGATCCGAGGTAGGTGTTTTCATCCCAGCTATACCTCAGCTCTACCCAATGACTGGAAGGTCAGCGTGGTCGCTGCTTGCCTGGCATTCTTTCCTCAGAATGGGAATATACGTCATCAAATTTCTCCTCCCTACATTGTTTTAATCATCTAGTTGTAATGTGTGATCGTACTACGTACGTCCGCGCCCTTTTAAAGTCATGATGTATCGCTCAACAAGCTGATGGCCAAATCAAGGTAAAGCGTCATGGTAGATGGCACTGGGCTCACTGGCATTTGACTAATCCGGAGACTACGGAACCCAACTATCAAATTTGCAATAATAAATATTCTCCTACAAGTAATTTAACTAACAATATGAAATCTTCCCCCTTATTGGCAACAATATATTCTGGATAATGAATTATCTGAACACATGCCACTTTCACGGGCAACATTTAAGGGTCGTTGTACTCGGTGGAGCTGAAAATGTTAAAGAAGAGTTAATCGTCATGCGAGGTATAGTCTTCCGGAGTAAGCAACCGTTTGTAATTTACGGTCACAAATATTACGTAAAGCCCATTTCTATACAAAACAGCAAGGGAACGTGTAGCGTCACATACTTCTCCACATTCAGTGGCCTGGAGTTCGACGAGATTCAGCGCTGATGCTAACATTTGTGGTTTTATAGTGGTGCGTGTTACAATTCGGTAGAGTCTGATCAACCCTACTTAGCTTGATGTGCTCTAGTACCTGCTTAACCAGCACTCTACCTAACGTGTAAGTACTGATAACAAGACACAAATCAAAAGAACTGATACGCAATGTGTTCGAAGGAGCTATGTATTTAGTTGAAGTAAATGTAGTAATAATGAATAGGGGAGAAGTTTGATCAACTTATCTGGCTTGTAAGGCTGAACTAGGGACTTGGAGTACGTGCGTGGTAACCAGCGCAATGGAGCGCAAAATGGTGTCCAAGCCTGCTCGGATGCGTGCTCGTCAAAACAAAACTTAGAACACCCTAAGCATCCGGAGGAAAGCTGGAGATTTATTTAGTTAATTTAATTTAAACTATTTATTTTAGCCCTAGTTACATTTTGGTGCCAGGAAGGTGCACTACAGGTTATCCCCCTCCTAGAAGGTTGTTGGGATACCGGCAACCTTCGATCCTAGGAGGCGACTGCGAGGCGGACACGCAACACCTTTCCATATTGGTGATGGAGTAGGTGACGTGTGGGTCTCCGAAGCTAGTGCAACTATGCACACCTACGAGGCAAGAGAACTTTGCCTCTAGACGCAACCCTTCTCACAGTGGTGGAAGGTGACCCGAAGCCTTCGTCTACTTTTCCCTATTGCCTAATCTACCGGGGAGTGTACAAAAGGGAAATTGGTACAAAGAGAACCGAAAAACGATTTAAGTAGCATCGTCAGTGGCCAATTGTATCCAATTTTCAACGCATTTTCTAGGTTCTGCAAAAAAAAGAAATGGGACACTAGAGTGCTAAGAAAAGAAAAACCAAACTGTCTGAAGTGGGGGAGTGCAAAAAATAATAATGACCAACCAAAAGGATGTTTTGGGAAATTAAGTTGTATTTTTGGTTTTTTCTGCTTTTTAAAAAAAACTTCGTTTACAAAGTGGGGAACAAAACTTGTGAAAACTTCAGATATGAAAACGCATTGATAGTGCATGCCACGATAAAACAGTTGGAACTCCGAATTTACCAAGTGTGAAGTTGCGCTGGAGCTAATTAAAGAAATCGGAGTATCTTTTGGGCCAGATGTACACGCCTCCCGGCACGTGTAGAGGGTACTGGATCAGTGCTACTAGAAGTGGCTCTTTTAGAAGATTCAGGGTACGCACGGCTAGATGAGTCTGTTTGGGAGTCTGGCAGCAAGGGTTTTTCTAGTTGTGTCGGTGTGGAGGGGGGTGGGTCGTCCTCTATATAAGCTGCCTTCAAACGATCGACACTTATAGAATCCTGCCGTCCAGATCTGTCAACGGCGAAAAACTTTTCTTTTTACTGAGAACTTTGAAGGGTCGGTCGTATGGTGGCTGTAAGGGTTTATGTACACCGCCACAAAGCACCGATACTCGCATGCAATCTTGGAGTCCTTTATCCAACTGCACCCATCTACACTGTATCCGTGTGGATGGGGTTAGAGGCGGCGCATATGTGACTTAAGAGTTTGCGCATAGCCATGGATGTCGGTAGGAGTTGGGTCACTACAATCTGGAGCGACCATTTCACCCGGCAAACGTAAGTTACTGCCGTAAACTAACTCAGCAAGAGCACACCGCATATCCGTCTTGAGTGTAGATCGAATGATGAGAAGAACCAACAGCAGAGGCTCGGTCCATTTCATATTGTCGACTGCCACTAGTGTGCTTTAAAGGTGTAGGTGGAATCGCTCCACCAAGCCATTGAAGCTGGGTGATGTGCGGTAGTGCGGATGCTTTTGCATCGCAACAGATTCATCAGCTTCCGGAAGGTAAAGGATCCGAACTGTTGGCCTACGTCGGTTAGCACGGTGGAAGGGCATCCAAACTGTGAAACCCATCCTCCAACGAACACCCGACCTACTGTTTTGGCAGTAATGTTAGACAATGGGATGGCTAACAGCCAGTGAGTAGACCTTTCAACACATGTCAGTAGGTAACTATATCCATCGGAGGGTGGAAGTGGGTCGACAATGTCTAAACGGACATGGGCGAATCGTGAGTCCGGTTTGGCGAAAGTTCCAGGTGGTGGGATGTTGTGACGACTCACCTTGAAATGCTGGCACTGAATACATGACCGTGTCCAGTTTCGAACATCACGGTTAATACCAGGCCAAACAAGCCTAGGAGATATGAGTTTGTCAGTGGCACGGATGCCAGGATACGAAAGATTGTGCAAAGCATCAAAAACATGCTTAAGCAAGGGTAAAGGAACAACCGGTCTGGGTGTGCCTGTAAAGGTGTCGCACAATACTGACACTTCACTGTTCAGGAGCGGTAAACGCTGTATCTTCAGAGAGGTTGTGCTGAAGGTTTTCAATCTCCTCGTCTGAATCCTGAAGTTTGGCAATCTTCCATAAGTCGACTGCTCGAAGCAAAGTAGTGGTGCAAACGCGAGACAGTGCGTCTGCGACAGAGTTATTCACACCAGAAATATGACGGATGTCCGATGTGAATTGCGAAATATAGTCTAGGTGACGTAACTCACACGGTGAATATCCGTTAGTGGTGGTGTGCGAGGCATACGTCAAAGGTTTGTGGTCGGTAAGGATGATGGAACACGACCTTCCACAAAGTGACGAAAATGCTTCACTGAGGCATATATGGCGAGCAGTTCCCTGCCAAAAGTGCTGTACCGCATTTCGCAGGTGGATAACTTCCGGGAGAAGAGTGCAACTGGGATCCAAGTGTGAGCCGAAAGTTGTTGCAACACAGCTCCAATGGCCGTGTTAGAGGCGTCGACCGCAATGCTAAGAGGTAGGTTTACGTCTTGATGCACCAGCACCGTGGCGTCTGCTATTGCGGTTTTGGTCTTACGAAATGCTTCTGGTGCCTCAGCAGTCAAGCTGAAAGTTTTACACTTACTTTTCAGCAGGTTGGTCAGTGCAGTCAAAATCAGCGCACACTGGGGGACGAAGCGACGATAATAGCTCACCGTCCCCAGAAAAGCACGCAGAGCTTTGAGTAACGCTGGGACTGGAAAGTCTTGGATCGCCTTTATCTTTTCAGGTAGTGGGCGAATGCCTTGCTCATCGATGACGTGTCCCAAAAATTTTAGTGAACGAACGCCAATCTGGCATTTGGCCGGGTTGACTGTCATCGAATGCTCTGACAGTCTGGCGAAAGCCTGTTTCAGGTGGTTAAAATGAGTGTTTTCGTCTGGACTAGCGATTAGTATGTCGTCTAGGTAGGCATAGGCGAAGTCGAGTCCACGTAAAACACCGTGAATAAAGCTTTGGAAGGTTTGTGCTGCGTTGCGAAGACCAAATGGCACACGAAGGAACTCAAAAAGACCAAACGGTGTAATGACGGCTGTCTTGGGAACATCGTCAGGATGAACCGGGATCTGATGATATGCACACATCAAGTCAAGCTTACTGAAGATAACCGGGCCCTTTAAAGATGCAGTCATGTCGCGTATGTGAGGGACTGGATAACGATCTGGAATCGTTTTAGCTTTGGGCCTTCGGTAGTCACCACAAGGCCTCCAGTGCATACCATTGTTCTTGGGTTCCACATGCAGGGTGGAGACCATGGACTGTTGGATGGTCTGATTATTCCCACTTTAAGCATGTGTTCAAACTCGGCCTTTGCAGCGTGCATTTTCTCCGGGGATAATCGCCGTGGTTTCGCAAACACTGGCGGGCCAGTCGTCGTTATGTGATGAGAAACGTTCGAAGTCACACAAAGGACACAACGACTTGGCTTAAAGGCATCCGGAAAGGACTGAATGATAGACGCGTAGGGACTAGAAGCGTCCGTCGTGCAGTACACGGGACTGAGGGGTGGCGTCTTTGTGACCATACCGGAGACAGAGAGTGTTGTGGTAGAATCTATCAATTTATGCTTTCCAGTATCTACCGGCAGCTGATAGTGCTGTAAGAGGTCCATACCAATAATGCCAGTGGTCACACCGCCACTATGAGAACCCAACGAGAGGAACGACGCAATCCAAGGTTGGGGTCGAGGAATCTCCGACCATAGGTTGTGATGGGCGAACCGTTGGCGGCACGAAGTTGCGGAGACATTGGCCGCAGACGCTCTTCCTTCGTAAGTGGGATGACGCTAGCTTCTGCCCCAGTGTCAACTAGGAAGCGTATCCCAGAGTGTTGATCAGTGACGAAGAAGAGGCGACATGGAAGTGGCTCGCCAGCGACGTTAGTCGCCGTCACGTGCTGGCTCACACGTTTCCCGCCTGGTTAGCCTCGAAGGGGCAAGATCGAGTGCACTTTTCGGCATTGGCACCATAACGTTTATGGTGCCAGCACAACCTGGGTTGGGATTGTCGCGATTTGAAACGCCTGCTACCGGTGCGGGAGGTAGACCTGTTGTGCAAGCAAGACATGCAACCGCTGGAAGAACTACCAGACCGCACTTCGTTCTTGATGCTGCGCAACTCCTCATGCAGTTTCAAGATGCGAGCTATAACACCGAAACTTGTTGCCTCACTAGCTGGGGGGGGGGAAATGAGTTTTTGGACGGGTCCATGGCAGTAGACAGTGCAGCTGAAATACTAGTGTTGGGCCTCGTAGCATCCACAGCTCTGCCAGCCGCTTCCGTCAGCTCTATTAAGGTACACTTATGGAAGGTTGCGAGGATCCCTTGGACCGACTGTGGTAACCTCTGTAACCACAGTTGCCTGAGAAACGCTTCATCAATTTTGAAGTCAGCAACCAGCTGCTTCATCTGACGAAGCAGTTGCGTCGGCTTGCGATCACCCAGATGCACATCCCTGAAAAGTTCTTGCACTTTTTGCTGGTCAGTAAGTGCAACGCGTTTGATGAGGGCGGTTTTGAGGCGATCGTAAAGATTCGGTGCTGGGTCATCTAGCACATCTGAGACGAATTAAAAACAACCGGTGAACATTGTATACTACAGTATTCTACCTAATAAATGAATTTTGAAAAAAAAAGTTATGAGATGAATAAATTATCAACTTGAATATATCACAGTTATTAAATCAGTACAAACAATGTATGGATACCCGTTTTGACTATATGATGGTCAACTTTCAAACACAAAACCCTTCTGAATGAGATCTATTTTCGCTTCATTAACAAGTTTTATAAGCTCTGTTGCCGCTTCTGGGCAATCGTTGAAATTATAGGTACGATATAAAACAACTAACACAGAAACGACTCCAAAAATTATTAAAATATGAAGAGGTAACCAGTTAAGGAAGATATTGGCTATATTGGACTGAACATTAATTATCCCCATTAACTTTGACATCCATATTGTTAGGACCAAAGAGACTATCAAAAACCACTCCACGATTTTCTTCATGACAGATGAACGAAAGAGTTAAGCGCTTGAACACGATGGCACGAAACTAAATGAGATGTGTGCACTCCTCAAGATGCGATAGACCTGAAATTTGAAAAAAGAAAGTATTTAAATTTACAGAACTGACAAACATTGGTCTTCAGAATTGACTAATTTTTTACTGCGAG
Organism: Heterobilharzia americana; assembly: GCA_944470555.2. Classification (NCBI taxonomy): domain Eukaryota; kingdom Metazoa; phylum Platyhelminthes; class Trematoda; order Strigeidida; family Schistosomatidae; genus Heterobilharzia; species Heterobilharzia americana. Next base: position 86,293,487 of record OX104129.1, read on the forward strand.
GGGTTAAGTAGTTGAGTACACTCACCACTCCAACCACTTACCAATTCTGATGACTAATAAAGCTTCTAGGCATTCTTTAACGGATCGCTTAACTTTTGTTAGTATCTCACATACGATCCACGTGATATCTGAGTATTTAAGGTTAAACTGTCCCATTCTTACTGCTGCTATGACATGTGGCAAACAGAATCGACGGGGAACCTGGCATTACTGCGTGGCGGTCTTGGTTGTCCCAACTCATATCACCACATCAAACGAAACTGCACTAAGATCAAAGATTTAGAAATAAAGACGGGAGTGGTGGAAAGTCCTGAAAGGAAAAGGGGGAATAAGAACATACTGAGATTCAGTATGATGAGTCAAAGTCAAAATTGACTCAAGTAACCAGTAAGCAATGAGTCACATCCATCGTGTAACGCCTAAAGTTACTAACTGGTTGCCCAAATCTCGGTAGGCGTAGCAGTGTTTGAAACCAAAACCCACTGGTTGAAAGTCGATCTATCAAACTAATGAGCCGCTACTCCATAGTATGATGGTCAAGATAAAGCTAATCTGTGAACTCAACTGTGCCACTTTACCACTGGTTTACGCTGTCACGCACACCCCAACCGAGATGTCTACATTTCCAAACATGGCCACACCAATATCCAGACTTCAATCACTGTTAGCATACTTCGTTTTGGTCACTTCTAACCTTTATCCCTAAAGCTCCGCGAGGCACGACCTATGCCCATTTCTGGAACAACAATTTGCCCTTGAGTAGTGAGAAACGCATCTCAAATTGCCACTCAAGGTATCCATAAGAATGCGTCTGCACCTAACAACACTACGTCATCTGCGTGCTTGAGATCTAACAAGAATCCTCCTGTGATAAGATTAATCTTCGTGAAATCACACGACGAGAAGACCTCTTTGAGTACTTCTATAATAGAGTTAGATGAAAATAGGCACCACTCGACGTAAACAACTCACTATGGGCTCTAGCACACCAATGGGTGCCCGAGTACAGAGCCTTCAACAGAGTGATGTACACACTCGGCACTCCCTTTAGTGACGGACAGTGCCGTAAGACATCTATCGACGAAGTCAAATGTTGCCTTCCGGTCAAGAAATACGGCTGGTATCGGGTGCCGGCAAGTGTATATGTTCGAGAACCTGGCGATGTGAATATCTGGTAGATCCACCCATGGTCAGGTTTGAAGCCTGTCTGGTTTCCTCGGGTTCGCTGTTCTCCAGGTTCACTTCGACGTCTGATAATAATAGAAACTAGGATCCTAGACCATTGCGTCAGACAGATTCCCTTGTGGTTATACCCGGAAGACTGCTCCGTTTCTTGTAGACTGGGGTAATCAGTGATTGAGGCTAGTCAATGGGGATCATATATGACTTCCATACACTAATTAGCACTTTAGTTAACCTGACTAATAAGCCTCGACAACCATGCATAGGAAGCTAAGAACAAATCAACGTAGAACCTCGCGCACAAGTTCATTTGTTCAAATTACCACAGAGAAGCATGTGAGGAACAAGTGGATATTAAAGTAGTGATACTAAAGTAGAGAAAGATGTATGAAAGAATCAAAAATTTCGAGGTAAGACTATTGAAAACATTCATGCTTTAGAGAATGTCATAGAGTGAATATATCTGCGCCATTGTGACTGATTTCAAGCCACGTCTCCAACCACTAATTCCTGTGGTTCAACAGACCATCATCATCATTATCAACATAGGACCAGGCATTACTGCGTAACGGTCCGAGTTGCCACACCTCATATCAGCACATCAAGTAAAAAGGTAGTGAGGTGAAGGATGAAGATAAGTGAATGCAGTCAAAAGAAATATAAAGTACGAGAAGAAAGGAAAGAGGAGTGACAAAATAGTGAGATTCGGTATAGCGTTGTTAAGATGAGGATAATGTGTGTATACATCTGCGCCACTGACTTCGGTTCTGAGCCATATCACCTAGGGTCTCCAACCACTGGTTCCTCTTGTCCCGTGGACCCCAACCACCTAGTCTGCATCGTCCTACATGGCTTAAACCAACAGTCAGAGACTTCATACATTGGTGCCATGTTTTAGTCTGGCCACCTCGGGCCTTTTTCCAGCCTGAACCCACCTCAGCCAACATTGTGTGACGAGGCAATCGGTGACTAGGCATACGTAGTACGTGTCCCAACCATCTCAGTCGATGAAGGTTCACAACCTCGTCGACTGACTTACCTCTTCTCCCTAAAACTCTACACCTAACTTCTGCATTACTCACATGGTGACACCACGGAATACGTCCTATACTACGAAGGCAACGGTGGTCAAATACCTGTAACCTTCTCATGTCTTCCACTTTCAATGGCCATGTTTCACAGCCATACAGTAGAACAGAGCGGACTGCTGTGCAGTACACGCGACCCTTAATAGACAAACGAATATCACGGCGGCGCCATAGGTGGCGCAAATTGGCAAAAGCCAATCGAGCCTTTTGTATCCGTGCAGAAATCTCATCGGCAACTAACCCACCGGGTTGATCCTACTTCCCAGGTAAGTGAAGTGGTCAACACACTCAACCACTTCACTCTCTATTGTTAACCGCGGTACCGCTGAAGACCAGTCCTGGAGCAAAAATTTGCATTTGGGTGGTGAAAATCGCATCCCAAACATTCTCAAATTCCCACTCAAAGTGTTCAGAAGACTCTGCATCTTGTCAGCGTCTTCACCTAACAGGACTATGTCATCTGCATATTCTAGATCTAAGGAAAATTCACCTGTGATCCGGTCAACGTCTTTGTAATTAGGTGACGAGAGGGAAACCTCCATAAGAATATCTATGATAAAATTAAATAAGAATGGGGATAGTGGGCATCCTTGACGGACACCACTTGATGAGTATAGCTCCCTGGACAACTCACCATAGGCTCTAACATGCCCACAAGTGTTCGAGTAGAGAGCTTTCAATAAGGTGATGTACTTACTAGGCACGCCTTTCAGTGACAGACACTGCCATAAGACTTCTCGATCAACGGAGTCAAATGCCGCCTTCAGGTCGAGAAATACAGCTATTGTCGGGCGTCTGTAAGCATGCCTATGTTCCAGGACCTGGCGCAGTGTGAATATTTGGTCGATACATCCACGGCCAGGTCTAAAGCCTGCCTGGTTTTCTCGGGCTTGCTGTTCCCGAGCTCCACTCAGGCGTCGGAGAATTATAGAACTTAGGATCTTAGACACTATGTTTGTCAGGCTGATTCCTCTGTGGTTATCACAAGAGGACTTCTCGCCTTTCTTGAAGACTGGGATGATCAGTGACTTAGACCAGTCGGAGGGGATCGTATTTGATTCCCATATACTGGCTAACACTTCCGTTAGCCTGACTAAGAGAACTCTACCACCATTCTTGTATACCTCAGCAGGTAGTCCGTCTGGTCCTGCTGCCCTTCCCGTTTCAGGCTACCTACCGCTTTCTCAACTTCTTCTAGTGTTGGGGGACCTGTCTCTATGTCCCATTCAGGGTCCGACTGGATAGCGGGCAGCGCAATGGTGGCTGGAGGCCAGTTAAACTGTTCCTCAAAGTGTTCTGCCCATCGTCCCAGTCGCCTTCCCTGCGAGTGAATCGCCGATCCGTCCTTCTCCGCTATAACCTCACTAACTGTTGTTGACCATTTCCCCCCAGTCTCCTTAATAAGTCTAAATAACTGTCTACTGTTACCGATCGCCGCTGCCTTTTCCATCTCTTTAGCCTTTGCTGCCCACCACTGTTCACGATCGTTGCGCAGACTTTTCGTCAGTTTATTTTTAAGTTGCGCTCGCTCTTCATTGTACTCAGAGCCTGCAGGGATGCATTCACGTGCATCCATTAGTTTGGAAGAAGCTGCTGATATCCACTGGCTCTTTTTAGCCATTATCTTGGAGTCGGCTACAGTCTCCAGTGCTGCTTTTACAGTAGACTGAAGATGGCACCAAGCTTCTTCTGGATGAGTGACAGTCTTTTGTTCCGATAACTGCCTAGCCAACTTCTCACTGAACACGGCTTTGGTGTTTTCGTTGTCCAGCAGAACTCGTAGTGGTTTTGTTGCCAAATTTTTTCTACGTCCATTGAGACGCAGGCATATACGTGCTCGGACCAACGCATGATCGCTGTCCAAACACGTACTCCAGAAGGAGCGGCAGTCTTCCACCGATCCTCTCCAGCGATGACTAATAGCAATGTGGTCTATCTGTGTCCATCGCTGAGTCGAGCTCGGTGGACGCCAGGTCAGACAGTGCCTTTCTTTATGTCTGAAATTTGTGCTGGCTAAAAATAGGCGGTTATCTGAGCATAGTTGTAATAGGCGATCACCGTTATCTGTACGTTCAGCTGGGATTCCGAAAGTGCCACCTAAGTGCCTTTCTGCCTCACTCAGTCTACCCACCTGTGCGTTGAGGTCACCTGCAACAACCACTACGTCCGAACGTTTGGCTTTCGAGAGGAGGTTAGACAGTTTATGGTAGAACTCGTCCTTCACTTCATCCGAACTACAGTCAGTGGGTGCGTAAGCAGAGATTACAAAGAGACAACGGCGAGTCTCACTATTCCTTTTAGTTCTCACTGTGCCGTTCAGCCTCATAGCGCAGAGGCGACTATCAACTGGGATCCAGTCTAGTAGTGAGTTTTCTGCCCTGGTGCTTAATGCTATACCTACACCTGCAAGACCACGAGAGCTAGCTATCGAATCTCCAGAAACTCGAAGGGTGAATTTTGCAGATTCACCAGATTGGTCAGGAGAGGTCAGGTGAATAACCACACTTGGGTCCTGTATGCGTGTCTCACAAACACAGCACACATCCATGCCCGAGTTGCTAGAGTCTTTGCCAACGAAGCCTGTTGGCCAATTTGACGGAGGGTGCGGACATTGAAGGCTCCAATATGTAATTTGGAGCGTGGTTTAAGGAGACCAGGGACTGTTCTGTGGACTCAGATCGTTGTCGAAGGCTGCAGAGGTAGGAGAAATTGAAGATGATGCAGCATCATTAATTAAGAGACGTGAAGGAAGATTAGAAGGTAATGATGGAGGAGGAGGATAGCAGTCAGAAGAAACTTGGGTGCTGACAGAGTTGTGAGGGCGGTTGACACTTCCCGGCTGCCCACACCGTGGAAGGCTATTTCTTCTTAAGGTACCTGAAAGAGATTTGTGTGACCGCAGAGCCCATCGGACATCTGCTTGAGGCCTGTCACACCCAGCCTTTTGAGTATGATTATTTTGAATTTTTGTATTTTTGGGGCCGGATGAGCGAAAGGAAACGACAAGTGAACCAACACCGCCGGCCCGGCAGACCGTGGGGCGTGGTGGAGTGTGTTATTTTTGGGGCCGACCTTTTCTAACCCCCCCTTCCACTGAGAAGGCAGCATCAGCTTGGCACTGCTGGTCATCCAAGGGAAACACCTTACTGCTGTCACACCCCATCCAGCTAGCAGCAGTACGACTTCGCCCTCAGACCCCCATCATAGTGTAGCAATTTACACTATAACGGTAACTGCTTTTCGTCTAACCACTACCCAACAGACCTTTCTGGTATGGTAGGACCTCGAGGGAACAAGCGTTCCACCAGCATAGCTCGTTGGGTCATTGTGATATGCAAGCCCGACCACCACGTCAAGGTAGCAGCTATCGGTCGGGGTTCAACAGGTATCATTAGCAGCAAAACGTCTGACCTTCCTCAGCTATGTGGGGAGATGTAGTCCACCTGAATGAGGTTCAACAGACCTCATTCAGGTGGACTACATCTCCCCACATAGCTGAGGAAGGTCAGACGTTTTGCTGCTAATGATACCTTCAATTCCGTGTCACTAAGTCTTAATGTTTAACACACATCATTACGTGAACGTAACACCTTAATTTCTCAGAATTGAAGGTTAGCTTATTGTAATCTGCTCAATGAAGTCAGGTTAGACCATCTTTCAAAGTGAGTCTATTTTTATCCATAGCTTCGCATCATCAACAAAGAGAATTTCACAAAACATCCTCAGAAGCAAAAGGTTTTCGTAAATCATGAGCTGGACGAGCCCTAAAGCCGAACTCTAGTGGACTCCACTAGGACACCTTGTTTACTGGGACATGGCAGAATCCAACCGAATCTTTAAAAAATTGATCACTGAAATATGATGAAAGCTAATCGATTCCAATTAAACTTGCTGATAAGACATTTGTGGTTTACGTGATCAAAGGCCTGAGAATAACCTAGGTACATTATATTTATTTCGCTCGAGCGATCAGTAATACTAGTTCAACTATCTATTGTGGTCACTAAGTTATTGATACATGATGGTGACGTGATGAATTGCAAAGAAGTTTGTGCAGATGCAGCTTATTAGTTCAGGCAGTTAACTTTTGTTCAGTGTGTTAGAATCCCAACCCTCTTACCGACGTTTGGACAGCCGGGTATCACTGGCCCTTACACACGGTGTTTCATAGCCTGCTAAAAAAAAGTGAACACTGTTGCTGAGTACATCTCGATTCTTTTACCAGATAAGTTATAAACTTGTAGTTCTTTAGGCTGCTTTACTGACCACGCCTCAAGAGAGGTGTGACGTGACCTAACTCCCAAGGTCTAGGTACTTCCGAGATACGAAGTAATGTATAGGAATCAGAGGTAGTCCCATCACACTGGTCTACACTAAAAATTCCAGTCTATGAGAAGGGAGAGAAGTCTTTTGGCGGCAACCACCGAGGGATCAGACTAACTATCATCGCGTCCTTAACCGATGTATGACTGAAGCTCGAGAAGGATAAACTAGGTAAGTTTTAAACCTACACGAGGGTGCGTCGACCAAGCCTTCACTCTTCGTCAGAATGTGAAGCACAGCCATACTAACCGGTGGCTGACACTTACCATATTTCTTGACCTGAAGACCGCATCCAACTCCGTCGACCATTACGTGCTCTGGCAGTGGAAGGAGTAACAAGTTGGTGTATAATGCTTATCAAAGTTCTCTACTCGAACTCACCCAGGCGTATTAGGGCTATTGGAGGGTTGCCATGTGCACTGACAACTAATGGTACTCGCTGTCACCATCTCATAGATATGATAATGGACATAATCCAAGCGACCTTTGACTTCACCTCACTGCCTTTTTACTTGATGTGCTGATATGAGGTGTGGCAACTCGGACCGTTACGCAGTAATGCCTGGTCCTATGTTGATAATGATGATGATGGAGGGCATCTGGTTGACTCGCAGTAGGCAGAAGATATTATCCTGCTAGGTGAAAACGCTAACAAAATGTAAGTCCTGCTGAGGGTGTTTAGCAGAAATCTGAGCATGTTTGACGTGTTTCGCATCCCCCAAATGTATGAAGATGCACAAGGACTAGTCTGCAACTACCTACAGTTAAAGGATGGAAAACGAAGTGGTGGGGACTCGCTTGAAATCGGACGGGTTGATTGTTAACGAAATCTTAGCTTGGATACTGAAGGTCCGTTCGGCATTTGCCGACTTGAGTCATCCGTGATGCCAGTGAGATATCTGATTGTCTGTAAGGGGATGAATATACTGCGCTGCAGTTTGTTCTGTTCTGTTATGACTATGAGAAATGGCTGTTTAAATTAGAAGATATGAAACGGTTACAAGGTCCTCGTCACATCGCCCACATATAGTGGAATCACCGTGTGAGCAATTTAGAAATCGGGTGAAGGGTATTAGGCAAGGAAGAAAGTCAGTCGACGGGGTTGTGAACCTTCATCGACTGAGATGGCTTGGACATGCGCTGCGTATGCCAAGCCACTCTCTACCTTAACGCGCCCTGTTATAGGGAATTCGGGCTAGTCTGGAGGAGTGCCCCCGGTGTCTATACTAAGTGATAAAAGTTGATGGAGCTTGACCGTTGGTCTGATTCATGCGAAGAGGTGCAGACTACCTGGCTGGAGTCACCAAGGAGGTAGTAACCGGTGGTTGAGGATTCTTGGTGAGGTGGCTGAAAACTGGTCACAAAGGCGCAGATGGATTCACTCGTTGGTGTCTTCCAAAGCTTAGATGTTTTGAATCACTCCAATTTTCAAGTCCCCTCTTCTCCTATTAAACCTTTACCATTAGTATTTCTATCCACTTGTTCTTCGTATACTGTTGTGAAATGTGGCAACTTGAAGCGATGCACTTGCATGCGACGTTCTACATTGGCTTTGTTTTGTCTTTATCGAGTGCTATGCCCTGGTTAAGGAAATGCCTGGATAATCTGCTGATGGATTCAGTGGAGAATGAGACATCCCTGAAGGACAGTAGCATGAATCCTATCCAGACCCAAAGAGGTATTCTTTTTTAAAGATAACCATTTTGCAATTCACTCGGTTAACACCTGGATAAGTTGTTGGGAGTCGTGCTGCATCTGCATGACACCTATAGGCATTTTCAGATACAGTCAGTGATGGAGCTTTTGAGTATCCACCAGTCAAATGTCATAGAAACCCACCAAGTAAGAAACTTCTACCTTGTTCTGGTGGAATGGCACTGCTTTGAGAAAAAGCCCTATTGGATTTGATACAAACATTAGCGATTCCAGATCGGCGTTGATGCTAATGATCTCTCAAGGTCGTATTGCCAAGATTTCTCGTTTGCCCAGTGGTCACCAGATATCAACATTGATACGAGCACAGTCATACCCATCGATCCAAACAGCTACAAAAACAACAAAATTGTACTAACTAGGGTTTCTAAGTATGCGGACAGGCATAAGACTTCCTCACAAGAAGACTCACGCTTTGATTTTAGCTCCAACAGTGTAGTTATGAGCCTACGCTAGTCCTTTTCAAATAGATTTCTCAACCTGTCAAGTCCGATCACGGATGAGTCAACTGCTAATATGGAGTCAGTTCCAAGAGTTGACTCAACGCGAAAACCAGTGCTCAACTAAAATACTCTGGTCATAAAGTACTGTTTAACTAGACCATAAGTAAGCGACAAAGAACTATGCCGAAATCCGATCGCCAAGAAAAGCAATAATTCTAGTGACCCTTTACATCGATAGGTTTAGAAGTAGAAGTCAAAATTCCAAGTTTATTTTGTTTCTAAAGGACAGCCTACATATATTAAATAACTGCAGAGCTAAGAGAAAACGCATCTCACTTACCAACGAACCAGTGGGGTTGAAGTTGTAGAAAACGACCGTTGTCAGGCTTTCGTCTAGCCTGCAATTAGCTACACTGTGATACGAGGGCTTATGTATCAGATTAGAGGTGACCGCGAGAATATGGAAGATAAAAGAGGAGGAGAAAATTGTGGACCAACGACCCAGTGGATACACAGCACGTATGCACACTGATTAAGAAGAGGTAACTGACAGACAGGAGAGCATAACAACGAAGAGATGAGGTAGTCTAGACATACTAACCAGGAACGGAATCCGCCGAGTTGGAAGCGCGTTAAGCGAACTGTCCAATGTCCAATGGCAAGCGTCATTTTGCGAACTAGTTTGCACTAGTTGACTCCTTCGCGTATACTTCTAGTCTTCTAAAGGGGTTTCTGGTCCCGGCGGGATTCCAGTGGAGTGAGTCTACTCACTCCCCTGCTGTAACTCTAGTAAAATAGACTGGCTTTTGGGTACTCAGATAGTTGTTGACGTAATAGAAGCCTTCGCCTAGCTTCTTTCCGCATTTGAAATCTTTGGATCATTACTCCTTATGGCTATTAAACATGATAAAAATATCGGTCAACATGTTATAATCAATATAGTTCTGAGATCCTGAAGTGACATTTAGTGCCCCGGTAACACTAGTATAGAGTTCGACGAGATTCAGAACTGATGCTGACCTTCGTGGTTTTGTCGAACTCCGTAAGCTAGGGGCACATGCTCAAGCACTCACACTGCTTGGCCTGTCATCGTGTTACGTTGCACTGTTCAACATCGACCCTCTATCCAGTTAGTCGAAATGCATCAGCATTTCGGCACGACTTTTCAAGTATACCTATTCCATTTGATCACTCTAGTGTGTTCTTCGTTGGTTTCTTATTCGTGTTTTATATTGCAAGTACGAATAATTGGTGGTTGACCTCTTCATCCGTCAAGTTCAAGCATGGAAGTTTCCTAGAATTCCATGCACATCCTAGAATAATATCAACCAGGAGTTTTAATGATTCCGAGGAAGTTGTCTGAATCGCTCCTACAGGGTGGGGGGCGGGGGGGGGCTTTCAGGATTTAGAAACTTGTATAGAGTAGAAAAGGTGTCTGCTATGTTCCAGGCTTACTTCCCTTGTTTCCTCTAAGATCAGCCTACACTAAGGATAAATAGATGGTGGAATGGATTTCCAGTGGTGCTCAAGATGTTGCGAGCCTCCTCTTCTATATATTCCATAGGACGTAGTTCAAGAGCACCTAATAGTCCTTCATATGCTTTGGAACTGAGTCATGGAGGAGATTTGGTAGAGATCTACCGGGTGTGACCTAAGCTCGATGTATCCCTAGGTGCGGAGGAGGTGAAGACGATAGTCCTGAACTCCAGGTAGGGCCGTGTGAAGTTGCTGAAGATTTGGTGGAAATATTCACATTCTCACTGCTCAGAAATTCGTAGGAGGGTTAGTGACGCCAAGTTTCCACGAAATGCCTTTCTGTCACAATCGGCATACGATTTTAAGCCTCGAGGGTTTAAAATGCTTAAATCCTCCTCCACCAAAGACGCTTGTGGTCCCATGCCACTGAGGCTATGTGTATGACGTGCATCATGTTTTACATGTAATACCTTGCATTGTTCGGGATTAATTGCTAGTTCATCATCGACTGCAAGGAAGAACTGCCTTCATGAATCTTGATTTCTTTCCATAGTTTCCGGTCATCGGTGAAAAAAAGGGTTTTGGAAGAGACTTGATGAGGCGAATCATTTACGTATATGTTTGAAGATGAAGAAACCCCAGAATTGAATTCTGAGGAATTTCACTAGGACATTTCGTTCCTTTAAACATAGAAAAACTCGCCTAAACTCTAAATAAACAACCTCAAATGTATAAGGACAACCATCTATCATCCACCTATCTGCTACGGTTCGTAAAATAGGAGTGCCCTTTTTGAAATCCGTTTTGTCTGGGCGTAAAGGGGTTAATCGACATGAACTAGTCCCTCAGTCCTTCACAGATCGTTGATTCCGCCAAGTTGGAAGACATTTTTAACAAGACTGCTGGTTTGTTTTTCTTTCTGTGGTTTAGTTGACCTCCCTTCCTTGAATGCAGGTGTCATATTTCCCGACTTTCGAGGATCAGGGAATCCTTGAATAAGGTGGCAAGGGTAGTAGAATTATCCATGCATGGCACAGGTGTAGAATCTTCCACTGCATAGATTTCGTGATGATTTGGTGGACAAAGATTCGGTTAACAACGTCTCTCCCCCTCCATCCAAGTTAGTTTTTAATGCTGTCGCTCTATCATATCCCACTCTGTGGTTGTGAGCAATGGCGTGCAGAGCTATAGCAAAGCGCCTCTCTGAACTTCTCGTCTTATTAGGATCTATTAATCCTGATTTAGCTGATTTTTGTGTTCTGTTATTCTAACCGACCCTGGTGAACCACTTTCGCCCATGTGTTTAGTCTCACGATCGTTGCAGGGGATTAGGTAGAACTTGATTGTTTTGTGTAAATGGGTCAGTAGCATATTTCAACCTGCGAAACTTGTTTCTAGGCCGGTTTATAGGTCTAGGTTCTACTTTGCTCCCAACCATACCGAGAACTCAGCACAAATCTTCTGAGGTGCGTTCCTTTTATGGTAACACATCGGGGGCATTGAATTCTCTCCCAACCTTGCCACCGTTATTACTATTAGTAGTAGAATTATTATTAATAACACCTGTGTTACTGCTACCACTGTTAATATTTTTACTTCGGTTTCTTGGAAACTGATTGATATATTAAGGCTGCAAATTACCGATATGCGAGGTATTCTTGATCTGTCGAATTCGAAGCCGTAGATTTTGTGGTCTACTAGCAAGCTTCCCCGTCCTGTCACCTGGGTACTTAGCTAAGCCTGCTGCAATTCAGACGGGGTGTAAGGACTTGATGTCTAAGTAGCGGTCCGAATGGAAAGGTTTCCTATGGACACTAGCCCCTAAACTCCAATCCTGTTTACGTTCAATATAGCAATCTAACACTGCTAGTTCATCTTCATCACTTTCCAAGTCAGATAAATCAGATTACACTCACTACCGAATTTGCGTGCTCCAAGAACCTATTGTTGTGTTCCTATTCCAGTACTGTAAATGCATCACCTACATGTCGGAATCATATCTCTGAGGTAGGACCAAGTGTTGAAGGGCCGTCCGTCCCCAACTATCCGTAAATACGTCTGCGATGATATGGGGTATTGGTGACCCCATGGCAACACCAGTTTGTTATGCGTCTCACTTTGAAACTCAAAAACTGCAGAAGTTGGGCACAGTCGTACTCCTAGCACGGGTTACTCAATCGGCACCTTAGTTCAATGCGTAAGCTCTTTGTCATCCTCAAGCCCATTTCCAACTGCCTCTAGAGCCATGTCGATCGACATGTTTGTGTAAAGGCCAGTTATTTCAAAACCAACCACTTTTTCATTGTCATCTAATGTGTGCTTTAAGTTATGACGGTCAGTACATCGGGATTTTGAAGAACCCCTTTCTGGGCCTAAAGCGACTGCTAAGTATTTAGACAACTCGTGAGTTGGGGTGTTTCTAAAATCTTCCATAAACCTGACGGGGCAACCTGCCTTATGGGTCTAAATGATGGCATATGTTCTACTGGGATTATCAGTTTTCGGCCTTAAACCTTTTTGACTCACATAGAAACTGCTTCATCCGGCTCATAAAGTCTCCTGTCAATTTCTTAGCCTTATTCTTAATAGTAAAATGATCAAACCTGTAAACTGGTTTGTATTCGTGTAGCCTATATTGTATAAAACATATATTATTATTATTAGTACCACGGATTTCTAACTTTCATTACATGGTCCCGTTTCTATATGCTCATCCACTTTGTGGGCGTGTTTAGATTTATTCATTTCGGAAAAAATGCACGTAGTCAACAATTATGAAATTAGCAACAGCACATCACCGACGTCTCAGTGAGTCATCAGTCTCTCAGCTAGAGTCCGAGGCTCAACAGAAGTAAGGGTGCTGGAGAGAGAGTCCTAACTCCAGTGTGGCTGTTAATGGATCCAGATCACAAGATGTCATTCCCGAAATAAAAAATGGCGTTGAGTCCAACAGATCAGACAATTACAGATGAAGTAACATTGAAGCAACAGAAGGAGAAGCCCTCAGGAACCTTTGTAACGACAGCAATATAGTAATTGCCAAATTGGATAAAAGCAACTCAGTAGTTGTGATGGATGAATCCGACTGCATCTGTAAAGTGAATGAGTATGTAGAAACAGGACCACATGAGGAAATTAAGAATTCAGCAGTTACTTTATTTCGGTAGATGGCAGCTTAGGTACAGGAGCAGGTTATGGCCTGCAGAGACAAAGCAGTGGTTCAGTGGTTTTGAGAAGAAGATGCAGTTACAGATGCATCAAGCTGGCAGCGCAGATTCGAGGAATTCAAATAAATAGGGTTATACAGCTGAGAATAGGAGGGAAAGCGACAGGGGGATACATATTTGGATTGATGGTGACTTTCACGTGAGGTGATAATTTGAGAGACAAGACATCGATTAGAGTGCTGTCTCAACTAAGTACACATCCCGACTAGATGAGTGCAGTCTGCATGTCACTGGGTTGATGTCGAGACCCCTTTAGAAGTTGTCGGTAGATGAGGGGGTGGCTGCCGTGATATGAAAAGCGTTTCTGTGGTCACAAGCTGTGAACGAGAAATAGTGTGGTTGCAGGCGGGCCCTCGCAAATTAGACAATTCTCTTAGGGCTACCACAAGCATCGTCACTGTGGCCTTCGCGTAACATTTCCTTATTCAGAAGACCTCCATTATCTAGAATCAGGTGGGCTGCCAGACAGTCATCGCATATCCCTTGGTAAATAAGCGTGCAAAGGCCAGGATCCCTCAGTTAGTCCCCGCATGATTTTCGCTGCGTCCTAAAAATACATCTTGTGACCGCTGTCCTGACTTCACCAGTGAGGCTTGCGTCGCTCTGTACTGACCAGTGGCTGAGGTCATACTTGATTCCCGTAGTGCGCTGGAGTTACATTCGGATCTTATTTTTAGATCCGAGGTAGGTGTTTTCATCCCAGCTATACCTCAGCTCTACCCAATGACTGGAAGGTCAGCGTGGTCGCTGCTTGCCTGGCATTCTTTCCTCAGAATGGGAATATACGTCATCAAATTTCTCCTCCCTACATTGTTTTAATCATCTAGTTGTAATGTGTGATCGTACTACGTACGTCCGCGCCCTTTTAAAGTCATGATGTATCGCTCAACAAGCTGATGGCCAAATCAAGGTAAAGCGTCATGGTAGATGGCACTGGGCTCACTGGCATTTGACTAATCCGGAGACTACGGAACCCAACTATCAAATTTGCAATAATAAATATTCTCCTACAAGTAATTTAACTAACAATATGAAATCTTCCCCCTTATTGGCAACAATATATTCTGGATAATGAATTATCTGAACACATGCCACTTTCACGGGCAACATTTAAGGGTCGTTGTACTCGGTGGAGCTGAAAATGTTAAAGAAGAGTTAATCGTCATGCGAGGTATAGTCTTCCGGAGTAAGCAACCGTTTGTAATTTACGGTCACAAATATTACGTAAAGCCCATTTCTATACAAAACAGCAAGGGAACGTGTAGCGTCACATACTTCTCCACATTCAGTGGCCTGGAGTTCGACGAGATTCAGCGCTGATGCTAACATTTGTGGTTTTATAGTGGTGCGTGTTACAATTCGGTAGAGTCTGATCAACCCTACTTAGCTTGATGTGCTCTAGTACCTGCTTAACCAGCACTCTACCTAACGTGTAAGTACTGATAACAAGACACAAATCAAAAGAACTGATACGCAATGTGTTCGAAGGAGCTATGTATTTAGTTGAAGTAAATGTAGTAATAATGAATAGGGGAGAAGTTTGATCAACTTATCTGGCTTGTAAGGCTGAACTAGGGACTTGGAGTACGTGCGTGGTAACCAGCGCAATGGAGCGCAAAATGGTGTCCAAGCCTGCTCGGATGCGTGCTCGTCAAAACAAAACTTAGAACACCCTAAGCATCCGGAGGAAAGCTGGAGATTTATTTAGTTAATTTAATTTAAACTATTTATTTTAGCCCTAGTTACATTTTGGTGCCAGGAAGGTGCACTACAGGTTATCCCCCTCCTAGAAGGTTGTTGGGATACCGGCAACCTTCGATCCTAGGAGGCGACTGCGAGGCGGACACGCAACACCTTTCCATATTGGTGATGGAGTAGGTGACGTGTGGGTCTCCGAAGCTAGTGCAACTATGCACACCTACGAGGCAAGAGAACTTTGCCTCTAGACGCAACCCTTCTCACAGTGGTGGAAGGTGACCCGAAGCCTTCGTCTACTTTTCCCTATTGCCTAATCTACCGGGGAGTGTACAAAGGGAAATTGGTACAAAGAGAACCGAAAAACGATCCAAGTAGCATCGTCAGTGGCCAATTGTATCCAATTTTCAACGCATTTTCTAGGTTCTGCAAAAAAAAGAAATGGGACACTAGAGTGCTAAGAAAAGAAAAACCAAACTGTCGAAGTGGGGGGAGTGCAAAAAATAATAATAACCAACCAAAAGGATGTTTTGGGAAATTAAGTTGTATTTTTGGTTTTTTCTGCTTTTTAAAAAAAACTTCGTTTACAAAGTGGGGAACAAAACTTGTGAAAACTTTAGATATGAAAACGCATTGATAGTGCATGCCACGATAAAACAGTTGGAACTCCGAATTTACCAAGTGTGAAGTTGCGCTGGAGCTAATTAAAGAAATCGGAGTATCTTTTGGGCCAATGTACACGCCTCCCGGCACGTGTAGAGGGTACTGGATCAGTGCTACTAGAAGTGGCTCTTTTAGAAGATTCAGGGTACGCACGACTAGATGAGTCTGTTTGGGAGTCTGGCGGCAAGGGTTTTTCTAGTTGTGTCGGTGTGGAGGGGGGTGGGTCGTCCTCTATATAAGCTGCCTTCAAACGATCGACACTTATAGAATCCTGCCGTCCAGATCTGTCAATGGCGAAAAACTTTTCTTTTTACTGAGAACTTTGAAGGGTCGGTCGTATGGTGGCTGTAAGGGTTTATGTACACCGCCACAAAGCACCGATACTCGCATGCAATCTTGGAGTCCTTTATCCAACTGCACCCATCTACACTGTATCCGTGTGGATGGGGTTAGAGGCGACGCATGTGTAACTTAAGAGTTTGCGCATAGCCATGGATATCGGTAGGAGTTGGGTCACTACAATCTGGAGCGACCATTTCACCCGGCAAACGTAAGTTACTGCCGTAAACTAACTCAGCAGGAGCACACTGTATATCCGTCTTGAGTGTAGAACGAATGCTGAGAAGAACCAACAGCAGAGGCTCGGTCCATTTCATATTGTCGACTGCCATTAGTGCGCTTTAAAGGTGTAGGTGGAATCGCTCCACCAAACCATTGAAGGCTGGGTGATGTGCGGTAGTGCGGATGCGTTTGCATCCCAACAGATTCATCAGCTTCTGGAAGGTAGCGGATTCGAACTGTTGGCCTCTGTCGGTTGTCACGGTGGAAGGGCATCCAAACTGTGAAACCCATCCTTCGACGAAACCCGACTTACTGTTTCGGCAGTAATGTTAGACAATGGGATGGCTAACGGCCAGCGAGTAAACCTATCGACACATGTCAGTAGGTAACTATATCCATCGGAGGGTGGAAGTGGGCCGACAATGTCTAAGTGGACATGAGCGAATCGTGAGTCCGGTTTGGCGAAAGTTCCAAGTGGTGGGATGTTGTGACGATTCACCTTGGAACGTTGGCACTGAATACATGACCGTGTCCAGTTTCGAACATCACGGTTAATACCAGGCCAAACAAACCTAGCAGATATGAGTTTGTCAGTGGCACGGATGCCAGGATGTGAAAGATTGTGCAAAGCATCAAAAACATGCTTACGCAAGGGTAAAGGAACAACCGGTCTGGGTGTGCCTGTGGAGGTGTCGCACAATATTGACACTTCACTGTTCAGGAGCGGTAAACGCTGTATCTTCAGAGAGGTTGAGTGTTGAAGTTTTTCAATCTCCTCGTCTGAATCCTGAAGTTCGGCAATCTTCCGTAAGTCGACTGCTCGAGGCAAAGTAGTGGTGCAAACGCGAGACAGTGCGTCTGCGACAGGGTTATTCACACCAGAAATATGACGGATGTCCGACGTGAATTGCGAAATATAGTCTAGGTGACGTAATTCACGCGGTGAATATCTGTCAGTGGTGGTGTGTAAGGCATACGTCAGAGGTTTATGGTCGGTAAAGATGATGAAGCACGACCTTCCACAAAATGACGAAAATGTTTCACTGAGGCATATATGGCGAGCAGTTCCCTGCCAAAAGTGCTGTACCGCATTTCGCAGGTGGATAACTTCCGGGAGAAGAATGCAACTGGGATCCAAGTGTGATCCGAAAGTTGTTGCAACACAGCTCCAATGGCCGTGTTAGAGGCGTCAACCGCAATGCTAAGAGGTAGGTTTACGTCTTGATGCACCAGCATCGTGGCGTCTGCTATTGCGGTTTTGATCTTGCGAAATGCTTCTAGTGCCTCAGGAGTCAAGCTGAAAGTTTTACACTTACTTTTCAGCAGGTCGGTCAGTGCAGTCAAAATGTGCGCACACTGGGGAACGAAGCGACGATAATAGCTCACCATACCCAGAAAACACGCAGAGCTTTAAGTGACGCTGGGACTGGGAAGTCTTGGATCGCCTGTACCTTTTCAGGTAGTGGGCGAATGCCTTGCTCGTCGATAACGTGTCCCAAAAATTTTAGTGAACGAACGCCAATCTGGCATTTGGCCAGGTTGACTGTCATCGAATGCTCTGACAGTCTGGCGAAAACCTGTTTCAAGTGGTTAAAATGAGTGTCTTCGTCTGGACTAGCGATTAGTATATCGTCTAGGTAGGCATAGGCGAAGTCGAGTCCACGTAAAACATCGTGAATAAAACGTTGGAAGGTTTGTGCTGCATTGCGAAGACCAAAAGGCATACGGAGGAACTCAAAAAGACCAAACGGTGTAATGACGGCTGTCTTGGGAACATCATCAGGATGAACCGGGATCTGATGATATGCACGCGTCAAGTCAAGCTTACTGAAGATAACCGAGCCTTTTAAAGATGCAGTCAAGTCGTGAATGTGAGGGACTGGGTAACGATCTGGAATCGTTTTAGCGTTGAGCCTTCGGTAGTCACCACAAGGCCTCCAGTCCATGCCATTGTTCTTGGGTACCACATGCAAGGGTGAAGACCATGGACTGTTGGATGGTCTGATTATTCCCATTTCAAGCATGTGTTCGAACTCGGCTTTTACAGCACGCAGTTTCTCCGGGGATAATCGCCGTGGTTTCGCAAACACTGGCGGGCCAGTCGTCGTTATGTGATGAGAAACGTTCGAAGTCACACAAGGGACACAACGACTTGGCTTAAAGACATCCGGAAAGGACTGAATGATAGACGCGTAGGGACTAGAAGCGTCCGTCGTGCAGTACACGGGACTGAGGGGCGGCGTCTTTGTGACTATACCGGAAACAGAGAGTGTTGTGGTAGAATCTATCAACTTATGCTTGCCAGCATCTACCAGCAGCTGATAGTGCTGCAAGAGATCCATACCAATAATGCCGGTGGTCACATCCGCCACTATGAAAACCCAACGAAAGGGACGACGCAATCCAAGGTTGAGATCGAGGAATCTCCGACCATAGGTTGTGATGGGCGAACCGTTGGCGGCACGAAGTTGCAGAGACATTGGCCGCAGACGCTCTTCCTTCGTAGGTGGGATGACGCTAGCTTCTGCCCCAGTGTCAACTAGGAAGCGTATCCCAGAATGTCGATCAGTGACGAAGAAGAGGCGACATGGAAGTGGCTCGCCAGCGACGTTAGTCGCCGTCACGTGCTGGCTCACACGTTTCCCGCCTGGTTAGCCTCGAAGGTGCAAGGTCGAGTGCACTTTTGGCATTGGCACCATAACGTTTATGGTACCAGCACAACCTGGGTTGGGATTGTCGCGATTTGGAACGTCTGCTACCGGTACGGGAGGCAGACCTGTTGCGCGAGCGAGACGTGCGACCGTTGGAAGAACTACCAGACCGCATTTCGTTCCTGATGCTGCACAACTCCTCATACAATTTCGAGATGTGAGCTATAACATCGAAACTTGTTGGCTCACTAGCCGAGGGAGGATGGTTTTTGGACGAATCCGTGGCAGTAGACAGTGCAGCTGAGATACTAGTGTTGGGTTTCGTAGCATCCACAGCTCTGTCAGCCGCTTCCGCCAGCTCTATTAAGGGACACTTATGGAAGGGTGCGAGGATCCCTTGAACCGACTGTGGTAACCTCTGTAACCACAGTTGCTTGAGAAATGCTTCATCAATGTTGAAGTCAGCAATCAGCTGCTTCATCTGACGAAGCAGTTGCGTCGGCTTGCGATCACCCAGATGCACATCCCTGAAAAGTTCTTGCACTTTCTGCTGGTCAGTAAGTGCAACACGTTTGATGAGGGCGGTTTTGAGGCGATCGTAAAGATTCGGTGCTGGGTCATCTAGCACATCTGAGACGTCTTCGATCACATTTTCCGGTAAGCTGACGATGACTAAGTTGGACTTAGTTTCTTGTGATTGAATGTGTCTCAAGGCAAACTGAGCTTCCACATGGGAGAACCATGCAGATGGTCTGTGGGCCCAGAAGGTGGGAAGCTGGAGGGTTACGGCCATCTGCGCAGTCGAGTCGTTATCCGCCATTGATCAGGGAATTAAGAGGCACGATGACGATAATAATAAAAAAATTACAATGCAAAAATAACCAATGAGGAGTGCAATAAAAAAACAGACCGTGCCAAAAACGAAAATAGGCCAGATAAATCAACGCAAGAAAACAAAGGTACTAGACGAACTAAAAAGTGATACTCGGGCTCACCAATTTGTAGGGATGCGTGTTACAATTCCGTAACGTTTGATCAACCCTACTTAACTTGATGTGCTCTAGTACCTGCTTAACCAGTACTTTACCTAACGTGTAAGTACTGATAACAAGACACAAATCAAAAGAACTGATACGCAATGTATTTGAAGGAGCTATGTATTTAGTTAAGTAAATGTATAATAATGAATGGGGAAAAGTTTAATCAACTTATCTGGCTTGTAAGGCTGAACTAGGGACTCGGAGTACGTGCGTGGTAACCAGCACAATGGAGCGCAAAATGGCGTCCAAGCCTGCTCGGATGCATGCTCGTTAAAACAAAACTTAAAACACCCTAAGCATCCGGAGGCAAGCTGGAGATTTATTTAGTTAATTTAATTTAAACTATTTATTTTAGCCCTAGTTACATTTTGGTGCCAGGAAGGTGCACTACAGTTTTTCCGAACTCCGTAAGCTAGGGGCACATGCTCAAGCACTCACACTGCTTAACCTGTCATCGTGTTACGTTGCACTGTTCAACATCGACCCTCTATCCAGTTAGTCGAAATGCATCAGCATTTCGGCACGACTTTTCAAGTATACCCATTCCATTTGATCACTCTATTGTGTTCTTCGTTGGTTTCTTATTCATGTTTTATATTGCAAGTTCGCGCGATAACAATTCCTCAAAGGGTGATTAAGGTGTTATCACCCAGTGTGTATACGACCCCGGCAACAGTGGGTCACATGATCAATTTTAGTATGCGGTAGATTAAATTTTGATAGTAAACGAAGGTGGGAATGTGGATGTAAACGCCGTGACAGATGAACGGAAGGGTTGAGACTAGCATAGTATTGTCTCATTCAACGTATGGAGATTGTTTAGGTCTGTGAGTTCGTGAACAAAGTCATATGAGCAAATTAGGCCAAATGTATGACTCGAACCAGCAACTGTTGTTATGTTACGGCGGATGACATATAAGGTTTCCTCATTAAGCCACTGAATATTCCTTCAGGGTTGGTGCTTCAAGTGAGGTCACCCTCGGTTAGCTTCGTTACTTGGTGAGTGGTCGTTGGGAGCTGAAGAATCCGCAGGTTTGGAGACAAGCAGAATTTATAATCAGCGGTTCTGGATTTGAATTGGAGCCAAAAATCTTAAGGAGCTTGTAGTCTGATGTAAATTGTCTTCTGACTCTTTTTGCAACTCCAGTTGGTGAGAAACGATGGATCGCACATGCTGAATACAATTTCGATGCTAAGTGTGCGTTGTTATTATCTGCCGCCATAACCTGCATATCAGAAGGAAAAGAGAAACATAAAGGTGTAAGAAGTGGAGTCAGTTATCTTAGAGTTTGGGGGAAGAATATATAATGCTAGGGTGTATGAAGAAGACACTGGTAGTAAGCGGCTACATAATTTATTATTGTACTTATGGAGGTTACATATGGTGTCTTTCTTGCGTCCGAGCATAAGCTGCATTACAAATACCTGAAGATGGTGACTTCGTTTTGCATTTGAGAACCAGCGTAAGCTTTGATAAGAGAGGGAGAACAAGCTACTGCGATTTCAAAGGAAGGGAAGGTGTAGATCTTGTAGTGGGGGTTTAAAGATCTGACTGTGTGATAGTCAGTTTGCCTTTATCATCAATTTTACACTTTCTTTATGTCAGCAACGGATTTTCGTTGAGACTGTAAACTATTTCATAGTAATTTTAAGTAAATAACCCTGTCCACAGGGTGTTTTGTGCCATCCTCAAGGACTGTTTATTACCAATGGACGTCCATGTATGTTTATTAATATACCTTCCACGAATTGTTATATTAACACTATTTGAAGTGTTGTGAAGGAGTGTATGTACATATACGTTTTTTGTTGCAGCATATCATGCCAATAGCTTCCAGTTATGCAAAAAATTGTTCGGAACAAAGTTATTGTTATCACTGTAAGGACTAGCATATCCGTTGGCCACAAAGGAGGCTAGGGGTACTCTTTCAAGCAGCTTCATTCTTGAGTGCTCAAACTGTTTACTTGGTAAAGTATACCGAGGAGAGCACTCCTTGTTGTCCATTGGTAAATCCCCAGATTCAAAGTCTACTTCCGCGGAAATGAAAGTAGTAAGGCTTTGCCACTGATACCAGTAACCCGGAAGTTAAGACGCACTAGGAATCAACTTAGGAGTTGGAAACTGTTATTCAGCATTTCAACAGTGCTATTACTAATGATGAATAGTGGCTGGGAGTGAAATCCAAGGAGTGCATTTTGTCCAATCTGGTATTCGTCGGCTGGATGTAACTGCCTTCAGCAAGTTATGTTTCCTCCACGAAGACTAGAAACCGGGACCAGTCTCCTCGAACGGCAGAGAATTATCCACTAGGCTATCGTGCCACGACTACAGCGTCTTGTACGACGATTATAGTTTTTGTGTTGTTACTTTTACTACCTTGTCATTGATCGGTCCCTATTGGCGTGTGGGCTACTGTGCGGATGCCTCAATGCTGCCTGTATTTCAGTTTTGTGTTGATAATGGCTAGAAGCGAAATTCAGGATGCGCGTTTTGCAGTATTTGAGATTCGCCAACTAGATGTACCTGACTCACAGTGAGGAATATTGTTCACACTAAGACTTGAACCAAGAACGACATCGTTCACTACGAGGCAGGTACCTCAAGGTAATGGGCCTTAAATAGGCTGAAACTTCAGCCTTAAATTCCACTGCTGTGCACTATCTATCATTGGTATAAAATTGAAACACAGGCAGTATCAAGACGTCCATACGGGAACCCACATACCAGTGGAGATCGACTAGTTCTGCTCAAACAACAGCGATATAACACAAGCTGCACGATAAAACTGATACTACTGCCCAAAATCTACTGTAAATCATTTTTTGTCGGAATATTTGCAAAACTTTGTACAACAAGTAAACGTTTGCAGTATTACATCCTAGCTTTCTGCCATGTAAACAAAATTGTGATTCGAAATAAACCACATATATTGCTGTCATTGCAAAGCGACAAAAAATAAATGTATTGCCAAAGTCCGTTGATCCGTATTGAAACTGAAGTCTCATCTCACCAAGGTTATAGTAGAACACCCAAAGTGTAGTACTCGTTATTCCGACTCCAACTGTAAAACGTGCCGCATAGACGTAGCATGTAAGACGATGTGAGGCTTCATGAGCACAATCCGTTTGCACAAAACGACCTTACTTACGTCTCAAACATCCTATTGAACGCATAGAAGGGTAGGCTATAAAACCTTTTTCCAGAAAGACTGATTAACATTTGACTTGCAGACAATTAGCATGAATCATGGAATGTGCTCTCCAAAGCTGTTATCTGAAGTGGTGACCCCCAGTCAGTACTTCTGATTAAAGCCTAAGAGTGATGGGTAAGGATGAAGAGGATAATGTTCCATGTGGTAAATCATATTCTCTTATACTTCTGTATTGTACCAGGCGTGGCACAAGAACAACTAAGCGTTCGACATAAGGCTTGTACTGTGGCTACTAGACTGGCAGTATGACTTCGCGAATAGACTATATTCTCACCATATAGGTCACTAGTATTTACAATCGATACTCCAAAAAGTTATTCACTAGGCCACTGGGGCAAAACAGCTACCTCATGTTCAACGTCTATCAGTTGTTGTTTTGATACGTTTCATTCCCCGTTACAATACAAGGCCAAACCGCTCGACTTCTGTTAGCAGATGGGCTCTTTTGCGAGTACTTGATTCTGTCGAACATTCATGATTTTATGTCCGTCTTGGTGACTAACAGTGGAATCCAGTATATGCCTTTTGTTCCATTTGGAACTCGTCAGCTGGATATACTTGCACCCCACTAAGTGATGCTGTTCCAAATGAGGCTGGAAAATCTGCTTCCTCTCACTTAGGTGAGTGGTAAGATAATGGCCGTCGGCAAAAGATTAAATTACAGTTCTTACTTCCAAGGAAAAACAGACATCTGTGGGTCAAAAACTGAAGATCCAGGGTGGCCCTAGGTTATGCACTTGCAGCTTTACTCCACTTTCGCTCTGTAGTCAGTAAGGCATATGAAATCTTAGCGTTTCTTCTTCCTACTCGAGGGAGTCTACTGCTGAACCTATAATCAGTATTGATACTCAGTGCATAAGGCATTAGGAGACTGCAGGTCTTCAAATATAGATGTTTTGTAGCACTGTTTTTGAATGGTTGGATAACCGTACAAGTAATGCTTAGGCTAGGGATAGAGTACTGGCGAACGAAGAAAAGACAGCCGATTGAGTCGTGAAACTTTTTCTTTGCTCTGTGAACGATCTCAGCCAAAGTATAGAAAGATTAGTAGATATGTAAGGGTGGTCTGAAAAAGAAGGTACTGATTCATGAAGTATCTAACTATTATTTCGAGTCGTATAGAGAGATTTAGGCTGCATGGACGGGGCCGTCAAGATTTTAGGCTTCGGCAAGTTATAGAATATCTGTGGAAAAATTCAAAACTAGTCACAATGTTGCGTATGCATACAGTTTTTACCATCTTTATACTTTTAGCCACCTGAATTTTTTACTTACTTGTTTGAGGCTAGTACTTATCACAACTTGAAATCACCTAGAGAACCACTGAGAACCTGGGACACTGGAAAGATATTTTGTCTAGTGTTAGACTCAGTTGTACGTACCCATGAGCCCTCTGGGGGTTAAACCCAGAACCTTCATGTTTTGCAGTGAGCACCTCGCGATTGAGCCACTGGGTTGAAATCTAATGGCACACATTTTCCTAATTCTGTCGGTTTTGCCATATGGCGTGACCTTCAATCCAATGCTGTTGTTGAGTAACTGTCGTCACGTTTGACTTTGTTTGCTTAACTGGTCATGACTTCTATTTAGAACTTCAAGAATCTCATCTGGAAGCAAGTCACTAATGGGAATGGAAAGAATTTCAGTTTGGATGCTCGTGGAAGAATTTATTTGCTGATTTCAGGCTACATATCAGGACGGTAACTCAACGATCGATGAAGGTCGAAATATATCTTGAACTGATAGAAGTAAGAAAATGTAAGCCACTGAACTCTGACCTAATGGCTCAATCGTAAGGTGCTCACAACGAAACCTGAAAGCTTTTGGTTTGATCCTCGGTGGGATAATGTTTGAGTTCCACTGCTGAGCCTAATGCTAGCAATAAATAGCTGTCCAGTACCCTCAGGTTTTTAATGGTCAGTCCGCGATTAGCACCAACCCCAAATCCATAATACTCCAAATTGAATTTTATCGTTTTACTGTCTCTCCTTTTACTTACTACTGTAAATATTGCTAACAATCTTTTCATATTCCTTTTCTTCTCACGTGAAGTTTGATAACTTTGATGGATGCACTTCTTTGCAAGGTTATATGTTTACTCGTCAATCTTTCTGACGTGATACAGTGAAATATTGCCCACGATGCTTAGTTTCGCTGATAAGATGAAAATGTCGGCCGATGAAGCATCTTCATACCGAAAGTAATTCACCTTTCGACGCAAATGCAGAGAATACCTTATCCAAACGTCGTTGTCTTTCAATCTCTTGATGGCTGGTTATTTCAATTTATATTCTGTTTTATTACTTGATGACTAAACCCATTTGTAAACACAAGTCACTTTCTAGTCGCAAATGCTATCAGTCACTTAAACCCGTTGTGACCAAAAGTAATCCACCAACAGAATTTAGTGTACTTCATGCGTTCACGACCAACAATTGCAATTCTCAGATATTCAGTTGTCAACATTCTTATTATGAAAGTTAAATAAGTTTGGTGAAGAACTCAGTCAGTTAAATGCACTGACATAGTATATTTCTAAAATACCTTACACCTCATGTGACTGCGTGCGTAGCAATCGTCCTGAACCCACATAGGCTAGAAAATGTAGATAATGCCAAATGAGTTGTGTTAAAAATTTCCTTGATAAAAGTTAGGACTAAGTTGATAACGTAGTATAAATGAGACTTATAGCCAGGTAATGAAAGTGAGCTGAAAAGCTAATGCTTTCCACACCCTTTTTGATTTGCATAAAATGAAAAGTTTGAAGAAGGTAACAAAGGTACGGAAGATGATATTTAATGAGATCATAAAATTTCGGTAGGTTTCCTCAACCGAATACTGCAAGTACTCAATTATGCGCTCCATGACGTAATACAGACATCTTATTATTTCTGGGGCTGGTGATTATTGTAAACAAGATGACAATAATGATTTCATGCCAAATGCACAGGAGATTTTTTCAAAAAGATCTTCTCAGAATCTTTACTTCATAAAACCTTAATTATTTGTGCGAGCCACCTCTTCATATGATCTATATATTTGGTTCTGAAAACACATTCGAAATTGTGTATTCAAATAGACGACGCGCTTTACAAGGCAGTTATGCACAAAAATTTCAGCTTCAAAGTGACGGCTTTTTAACTGATAGCTATGACACCACCTAACGAGTGTTTTAGTCATATACAGTTTGGACGTTTCTAACCCATCCAACCAAATGTATTCAATTTTTACTTTGCACTACATTCTATTTAGCTATACACAGAAGTTGAGGGAATTTTAAACATGACATGCATAGATTTTCGAATGCAACAAACCAGAACAGATGACACTGTTCAATACTCGCAACCCCCCGTTGCTATACAGGGTAGAATTGCTCGACCTCTATGGGTAGATTAGGTCCTATGCGGAGACCTTGATACTGCTGGGTGTTCATGAATTACCTTGATCTTGGTCCCAAATAGGATGAAAGGAGCATCTCCCTCAGTGGCCTAATGGATAATGCTCTGGCGTTCGCCTCAACAAGCTGAGTTCGAGTTTCAATGAGAACAGCATTACTCACTGGGGCGCTGGCGCATCCAGTTGACGAGTCCCAAATAGGACGAAAAGCTATTCGCCAAGATCAGTGCCGAACAGATGGCGGCTGTTCACTTGCAATAAATGGAAATTAGATAAACTGATAGTAATCTTACAGTTGAAATTCCTAATCTACAACAAGAGGCAAACGAAATCTCTTAGAAAGGTGGCAGAGATCATTATTTATTATTATTTTTTCCCCTCGGGTTCCTAGTGGAACATACCGCTTCAGTAGCACGTCTCTAGTGCACTCTGTTCTCTACAAACATTCGAACCTGGCTCCACGACAGCCCACGACCTCTCATTTCCTCCTCGCACCATCTCCTCCATGTCACCCTCACCTCGGACGACCAACTCGTCGCTTCCCATCTAGGTTCCACTCGAGTACCTGGCCTGTCGCGTCATGTCTCCAGTCGGCCTTCTCAGTGTATGCCTGTCCCAATCCATCTCCACTTCCTTCCAGTGCATATTTGTTGAGCGATAAGTTCTTGGTTGGTTCGTTGCCAGCCAGCCACAGTTCCTTGTTGCTTATTCTTATTATTCTGGCCATCTGAGCTTCAGTAACGAGCCAGTGTAGGCAGTTGTTGATGAAAATCTGTAGTTTGTTGGAAGTGCTTTTTGTGACACGCCAAGTTTCTGAACCATGAAGAAGCACTGACTTGACTGACGTGCTGAGTGCAATGGGTCTCTACACTGATTTCAGACTAGTGAAAGCCTTTCTTGCTCTTCCGATTCTGGTTCTGACATCCTCTTCTGTGCCTGTAGCTGAAACGCTGCTGCTTAGGTACAGAGACAGGTGAAGGAGACTACTTCCTTCAGGTTTCTCACGTTGATGGTGACTGGTGCTTATTGTTCATGCTGTTACTCGTTGGGCATCTTTACCACCTCCGTCTTCTCTACATTCATTCGAATTCCCGCCTTCGTTGCTTCTTCTGTCAACCTGTTAGTTTTTGCCTGTAGATCTTCGAGTTTGTGTGACATTAGACATAAGTCATCGGCAAAATCCAAATCTTCTTCTGGGGTCTTTCCATCGGTCCAACCAGCATGTGCCCCTCTTCTCGCTCCTCACGGTTTGCTGTATGATTCATTCCACCACAATCAGGAAGATTATGTGTGACAGTGGGAAGCCCTGTCTTACTCCTTCCTGTCTTCACTTCGAAGGCGTCACAGAGATTTCCATTGTGGATCACTTGGCATGTGGCGTTGTCATATAGTTGTTGAATGAGGCTGATACATATTTGTGGCACTCTGTAGTGTTGAAGCAACTGCCAAAATACTTGCCGGTCGACGCTGAGGTACGTTGAGGTACAGATTTGACTGCCAATCTATACTCTGTTTGATGGTGATGCGTAGCGTGGCACTGAAATTCGATATGCACATGATTTGTTCTTCCTGAAGCCAGCCAGCCAGCCAGCCAGCCAGCCAGCCAGCCAGCCAGCCAGCCAGCCAGCCAGCCAGCCAGCCAGCCAGCCAGCCAGCCAGCCAGCCAGCCAGCCAGCCAGCCAGCCAGCCAGCCAGCCAGCCAGCCAGCCAGCCAGCCAGCCAGCCAGCCAGCCAGCCAGCCAGCCTGTCCCGGTAGTAATTTTGAATCCAGTGCATCTTTTAGCCTCTCCAGGATGGTGCGGGACAATATTTTGCTTGCTTTGTGTGGACAGCAGCATGATTCCTCGCCAGTTCTTGTAAAGACTTAGGTCTCCTCTCTTTGGGATTTTGACCAGGTAGCCCTTCTTCCAATCAACCGGCAGGTACCTTTTCCTTTCTTCCTTCCTTGCAAACCTTGTACAGTAGTGGTGTGAGCATGTCCGCTGTTGTCTCTGCATCCATTTTCAGTGCTTCTTGAGGAATTCTATCTGGTCTTGCTGCTTTCCCGGATTTCAGCAGCTTTTGGTATTTAGGACTTTTGCTTTTGTCGGAAAGCCAGTGTTCACTGGTATTTCTGCCGTTGCTGGTGGCATTTCCGCGCGAGTTGCAGGTCGTAATGGTGGTCTGTTCAAGAGCTTTTTGAAGTGGTCAGTCCATCGTTCCCTTTGTTTTTTTCTTTTTGCTAACTAGCTTTCCTCCACTATCTTTCATTAGTTTCGTCTGCGTTGACCTGTTCTCTGATAATAACCTGGTTATTTTATACAATGTTGTCAGGTTTCTCCTACCGGCAGCCTGCTCTGCTTCACTTACCAGTGTGTCGTAGAAGTATCTTTTGTCTTTGCGCGCACCCTTCTTCACTTCTTTGTCCAGTGTTCTATACGTTGTACTCAGTTCCACTTCTCATCGTTCATCCTTGCACTGGTTCATCTTCTGCTTCACCATCGCCATATTCTTCTCCCTTCTCTATCAGCTTCCATGTGTCCATCGAGATCCGTTCCCTGTCTTCCTTCCTCTTCCTTCCTAATACGGTTATGCAGGTTTTTTTCCACATAGCTTTCAATGAGTTACAGTGTTCATCCACACAGGTTTATTCTGGGATGTTACTTGTTATCTCCCATTTTGTCTTGATGGCTGACGTGAAGATATCCCTTGTAGTTTCTTCCTCAGTTTCTGTTCTGGGTGTTGAAATTGAACTGTGGACTATCACCGGCTTCCTTGAAGTGAAGGATTTCAACTTGATTTTGAAGGCTTCTTGCACTGGATAGTGATCTGAACCTTCATCTGCTCCCCTTCTTGACCTTGTGTCAAGTAGGCTGCGTCTCAACTTTCTTCACATTGAAATGAAGTCGATCTGATCTTTTGTGTCCATCTAGTGAAATCCATGTCGCCTTGTGGATATCCTAGTGCTTGAACACGGTGCCTCCAATCACCAAATAGTTGCATGTGCAGAAATCTGCAAACAGTTTTTCGTTCTCATTCGTTTCACCGAGTGCTTCTCGACCTATGATTGGCTCTCTTCCTATGTTGTCTGCTCCGATTTTGGCATTCATGTCGCCCATTAGAATTTTAATGTCGCCAACTAGGGTGGGGTCTTGTCCAGTGTTGATTGAAGTTGTCTGTAGAATTCTGCCCTCTTCTCATCTGTATTATTTGTTGTTGCGTAGTGTAGTACTGTATGATTGTGACTTTACTTCCTTTTGAGTTGAATCCATCTTGCTGTCATGATTCCTATCATGAAAGAGACTGGTTCCCACTGTATGAGAGTCGTTGGTAATCTTGGAGACATCATGATAGCCACTTTCTCAGTGTGCTCATGGCTGTCGTCTGGGTGACCGGAGTAGATTACTGACTCTCGAGTTAAGAGTTTGGAGAGTCCACTTCCATTCCATCTGCTGATTTCTCGCAGATTCCCAGCACTTCCATGCCATATCTCCTCATCTCCTTTGCAATCTGGGCAGCCTTTCTAGGTTCATACATGGTGCGGACATTCCATGTCCCCATCCTTACTTTTGGTTTCATGAGGACAGAGAGAAGACACATCAGCCGACTGTCTTCCCGAAAACTTTCACCAACCAGTGTCATTTCGTCTCTCCGATTCCAGCGGGGAATGATTTTGTTTTTATTTTTTATGTTTCCTTTGTGCTTTGAAGTTTTTTTAGCGATTGGATTGGTTTTACTGGGTAGGGTTGCTAGCTCTACGCCCAACCTTTCTTCTTTACCCGGGCTTAGGACCGGCTAGTAACTAGTGAACTAGTTAACTAGGCGAGGTTAGCAGAAATCATGAATAACTGTAGCTCTGAATTTTTTAATCCTATCAACATAATCCGATTGCAAAGTATAGTAAGAAGACAGGTTATCTGGGAAATGTGATGAATTCTCACAAAACATTTCTAACAATATGATGACACGTTAAATTGGCATCTTATATGCAGCATGAGAATTATATTATTATCAGTCCCTTGGGTTCCTAATGGAACATAGGGCTTCAGTAGCAAATCTCCAGTGACCTCTGTTCTCTGAGATCTTTTGAACCTGGTTCCACGACAGCCCAGAAGCTCGCATTTCCTCCTCGCACGATCTCCCCCATGTCACCCTCACCTCCGACGCCCGACTCGTCGCTTCCCATGGGGATTCCACTCGAGGGCCTGACGCGTGATGTCCTCAGTCGGCCTTCTCAGTGCATGGCCAATCCATCTCCACTTCCTCCTGCATATTTGTTAGGTGATAGGTTCTTGGTTGGTTCGTTCCCAGAGCTCCTTGTTGCTTATTCTTTCTGGCCATCTGATCTTCAGTAGCGAGTGAGCGTAAGCAGTTGTTGATGAATGTCTGTAGTTTATTGGAAATCCCTTTCCTGACGCACCAAGTCTCTGTGCCATACAGAAGCACTGGCTTGACATTGGTGATGAAAATCCGGATCTTGTTTCACATGCTGAGTGCAGAAGATCTCCACACTGGTTTCAGGCTAATGAACGCCTGTCTTGCTTTTCCGATTCTGACTTTGACATCCTCGTCTGTGCCTGTGCTGCCTGTAGTTGAAACAGTGCTTCCTAGATAGGTGAAGGAGGCTACTTCCTTTAAGTTTCTCCCGTTGATGGTGACTGGAGTTTGTTGTTGTTGATGGTGGTGGTGGTGGTGCGGTATCTTCATCACCTCTGTCTTCTCTATATTCACCTGAAGTCCCGTCTTCGCTGTCTCTTCTGTCAACTTGTTAGTTTTCACCTGTACATCTTCAAGTTTACGTGACATCAGTCACAAGTCATCGTTGGCGAAATCTAGATCTTCTAGGTTCTTTTCCGCAGTCCAGTGTATCCCTCTCTTCTCGCTCCCCACTGTTTGCTGCATGATCCAGCCAACCACAATCAGGAATATCATCGGTGATAGTAGGCAACCTTGTTTCACTCCTGTCTTCACTTCACTGCAAAAGCATCATTGAGCTTCCCATTGTGAATTACTTGGCTGGCATGTGGCATCTTCATATAGTTGTTGAATGAGGCGGATAAAGGTTTGTGGTATTCCGTAATATTGAAGCAGTTTCCAAATTACTTCTCGGTCGACGCTGTCAAAGGCCTTCTCAAAGTCGATAAAGTTGAGGTAGAGAGCTGGTTGTCATTCTATGCTCTGTTCTATGATGATGTGAAGCGTTGCAATTTGGTCTGCACATGATTTGTACTTCGTGAAGCCTGCCTGTTCGGTCGTAGTTTTGAATCCAGTGCATCCTTAAGCCTCTCCAGGATGATGCGGCTCAATATTTTACTTGAGGTGGACAGGAGAGTGATTCCGCATCACTTCTTCAAACACTGAGGTCTCCTTTCTTCGGCAGTTTGACAAGGTAGCCCTCCTTCCAATCCACCAGCAGGTACCTTCCCTTCCTTCCCTCCAGACGTTCTGCAATAGTGGTGTGGTGTGAGCATGTCCGCTGTTGTATCTGCGTCTCTTCTCAGTGCTTCTGGCGGGATCTCATCTGGTCCAGCTGCTTTCCCGCATTTCAGAAGCTTTATGGCGTTCAGGACTGCCATTTTTGTTGAAGGATTTATGTTCACTAGTAGTTCTGTGTCTGGGCTGCAGGTGGTATTTCTGGACGAAGTGCAGGTGGTGGTGGTGGTGGTGGTCGATTGAAGAGCTTCTTGAAGTGGTCGGCCCATTGTTTCCTTTGTTTCTCTTCTTTCGTAATTAACTTTCCTCCTTCATCTTTTATTGGCTTCGTCTGCGTTGATCTCTCCCCTCCCAGACAGCAACCTGGTTATTTGATACAATGTTGTCAGGTCTCTCTTACCTGCAGCCTGTTCTGCTTCACTTGCCAGTGTTTCGTAGAAGTGTCTTTTGTCTTTGCGTGCATGCACTCTTCTTCACTTCTTTGTCCAGTGTAGTGTTTTATACATTGTGCTCAGTTCCTCTTGTCGTTGAGCATCCTTGCACTGGTTTATCTTCTGCTCACCATCCTCCTCTCCTCTATCAGCTTCCAGTATCCATCGAGATCCATTCCTTGTCTTCTTTCTTCTTCCTTCCTAATACGGCTGTGCAGGTTTCTTTCCACATCTCTTTCAAAGACTTCCAGTGTTCTTCCACACTGGTTTCTTCAGGGATGTTCCTCGATATCTCCCATTTTGTCTTGATGGCTGCCTTGAAGATATCCCTTGTAGTTTCGTCTTTCAGTTTCCGAGTGTTGTACCTGAACTGAGGTCTATCACCAGCTTCCTTGACGGCTTTCAACTTGATTTGGAAGGTTCCTTGCACTAGATAGTGATCTGAACCTACATCTGCTCCTCTTCTTGACCTTGCGTTCAGCAGACTGCGTCTCCATTTTCTTGAGATTGAGATAAAGTCGACTTGATTTTTAGTATGTCCATCTAGTGAAATCCATGTCGCTTTGTGGATATCCTTGTGCTTGAACACGCTGCCTAGCCTCCAATCACCAAATCGTTGAATGCACTGAATTCTGCAAACAATTCTCCATTCTCGTTCATTTCACCTAGCACTTCTCGACCCATGGTTAGTTCTTTCCTGTGCTGTCCTCTCCCAGTTTGGCATTCATGTCATCCCACCCATTAGAATTTTGATATCACCAACTGGGTCGGGGTCTTCTCCAGTGTTGATTGCAGTTGTCTATAGAATCCCTCCTTCTTCTCTTGCTCTGCATTATTTGTAGGTGCGCGGTGTAGCATTGAATGATTGTGACCTTCCTTCCTTTTCAGTTGAATCTTGCTGTCATGACCCCGATCTTGGAGGAGATTGGTTCCCACTGCATGAGAGAGACAACCTTCGATGCTCTTGGGGACATCATGATGGCCACTCCAAAACTCAGTGTGCTCGTGGTTGTCGTCTGGGTGACCGGAGTAGATTATTGATTCTCCAGTTGACAGTTTGGAGAGTCCACTCCACTCGCATGAGAATAGAGTGGGGTAAAATAAACAAATAAAGATAATACAAGATTTAGAAAATATAGGGATAATAAGGAGGAATAATACATTTTCACATTTCCCTTGCCATTAAAATGAGATGAAGACTACCACGGTCGGTTTAAGGTAAGATAAATCGTTTTTGAATGCACAAAAGGGGTTTGAACTTTCATTTAGTTAAAGCTGCAATGAACTTAAGTATACGGTCGTTACGGCTGCTATACAATGGTGTAAAGGTTGTTTTGGGGTCAATCTTGTGACTTCTTTCAACAACGTGTTTACCTATGGACGATGACGTATGTTTGTCCCGTGTATTTATGGGATTATCTGAATATAATTGTTTTTCTAGCCATTTATGGATATTTTCCACCCCCTTGACTTCATCACTCGATTACTCCTCTCAATGTATGCGTCACCGCACACACACGTAATTTCGCATACACATAGGGACGTGACGCATCATCTATGACGTGGTGAGGTTTACTTTGAAGCATAGGTTTCATTTTCTCGATAATATTGAGCTTGGCTG
Source organism: Heterobilharzia americana (assembly GCA_944470555.2). Classification (NCBI taxonomy): domain Eukaryota; kingdom Metazoa; phylum Platyhelminthes; class Trematoda; order Strigeidida; family Schistosomatidae; genus Heterobilharzia; species Heterobilharzia americana. The sequence goes on from OX104129.1 coordinate 86,327,621, forward strand.
TATAGTACGTCTTTTTAATAACTGAATTAAGTCCTCGTCTTAAGATCACGCTGTTTGATTCTTCATTATACAGTAGCATGATGTAAACATTCTTCTGTGGGACAGAATACTGATTAGTTCCCACTGTTGAGACGTTTTCATAACGACTGATGAACTTCAGAGGATGTGCGTTTCCCATGAGTATCTCTGTTAAAAATTTGAATTCTTCTTCCAATGTATCTGTTGTGCAGATGCGTTGAGTTCTTTTGAATAGACATTTTACTAAACCTTCTTTGTACTGTATAGACAGATACTGTCCAGTCCACGAAGGTTTTCTACACACTTTATCGGCTTGTCTTCTATCCTAGTTAATAACGTGTCAAGAAAAGGAAGCTGATCATTATTTTTTGCTTTAAATGATAAACTGATGTGGCTTTGTATGGTGTTAAGTCGATCTAGAAGTCTTTTCGTATCTTCGCGTCTGTTACACATAACTACGATATCATCAACGTATCTCCAGTACAGAGGGACTTTGTTGATAATATCTTCAGCCAGAAGTTCTACATGTGACATGTAGATATCAGCTAACAATGGTCCTAAAGGACTGCCCATAGCAACACCATCAACGTGTCGAAAAAATTCACCTTTGAAAGTGTGGTGAACCTTATCAATGCCTAGTAGTAATAGCTCTTTCAAACATTTTGGAGGGATTAGAAAAGAAGGAATATTCAAGGATATATAATCACAAATAATATCAACAGACTTGATTAAAGGCACATTAGTGAATAAGGAGCTTATATCAAAAGAATTCATTGTCTTATCTTTGACATTAATGTCATTTTTGCAGTCAATGAGTTCAAAAGTATCTTTAATTGAGAACTTACATATTTAGTTTCTAACTGTAATTAGCCATTTTGCTAATTTTTGTGTTGAGGAGTGACGCACCGATAGTATTGGACGTAATAGGGTATTCGCTTTGTGTATCCTGGGTAGACCATATAAGTTTGGACGTTCATACCCTACTGGTTTTACTGAATGGAATTTCTCTTTGCTAATGACATTCATGTTAGGGAGTTTTACTAAACTTGCACTTAGTTTTCTATCTAATTCTCTGATGTCTTCTGTCGGACGGTTACCCATGAATTAGTTTCTGTCACTGATAAATGGATAGCATTTTGTCTCTACTATAATCCTACACATTCAAAACAACTACCTCAGATCCCTTGTTGGGTTTACGAATGACTATGTCGTTTCTTTTGCGTAGTATTTGAATTGCGATGAAATGTTGAGAAGTCAGGATGCTTCTCTGTTTGGAACCAGAACTACTGATGCAATGCACGATATCGACAGGCAGCTTTGATTTTCAGATGAAGTTGGGGCAAGTGAACTCCGATTAATAATAATCTGAATGTTGAATCTAGACAAGTTACTGTCAATATTAATGTCTAGATCAAACTTTCGAATGCATCATATTCGAGGTTTTTAAGTGGAAAATGAATATTTACACCGAATTATAGATAATTTTATCTTTTAATTACTACACAACGTGCTTCCTGCCTAGTAACGCAATGCATGTATCATTAAAATATTCCTACGCGAATATCTTCAGAAGTCGGAAAATAGAAAAAAATAATGTTGTGGAATAAAAAGTACAACTAATCTCCAATATGTAGAGCATACACATTAAAAGAAGTGATGTAATGAGGTTGTTAGAGAAAACTCACATTCGCTGGACATGATGATATATTGTCTAAACACTTAGGCGCTATATCCAGAAACAGTCGAGCTGACAGTATACACACACTACCATATCATAAACATAAAATTATTCACTTTCAAAAAAGAGACGGGGTATTCTTGAGTCACATTTATCAAAGTGTTGCCAGAATCTTGTTATGATTTTACGAATTAGCATCAGTTATGCAAACTGAAATATGAAACTGTTTTTAATTACCTGATGCAGTTGTTAACTGATGCCTTTGTCAACTGAAAAACAGCATAGCTCAACATCGGAGTAGAACAATACGAATACATCTTATTATTTCGTTAGGTCTCATCATTTATGTACACCTTATAGCACTTAAAACAGTAAATCAGAAAAGAAATTTTGACATAAATGGCTGAGTATGATTCATCAGCGAATTAGACAATACTGAACAATGGCACAGTGAAGCAGACAACCCGACTTATGTGATATAAACTTGGAATACCATATTATGGTGTCATAAATATGTAACTTAATGACATGAAAATCCTCTCACTAACCCGATAAATACAGGACTACTAGGATTGTAGAGCTTCGAGAAAGAGTTCGTGATAGTCAGTGAATAGATTGATAGGTAGTAATAATAAAACGAAAAGTAATCTACTACTGTGGATAGAACTCAGTAGATTAGGATTGAGTTGAAGTATGAGCTGAAAATGTAATTGAAAGATGATAGTGTAATCGAATAAATGAACCAATAAAATTGGCATTACGAAGGTAGTTAGAAGCTAACGAAAGATTCCTGTCAAACATGAGGCTTTATATTGTAACAGTGTTAGCAAAAAGCCACAGTTGAATAATTCTATCTGCTAACATATTTAAAAGACTCCAGAGCATCTGACTTCTCCTTATGTCCAGCTAAATCTTCTGAAACATTAGCTATTCAAAATGCAGTCTCATTTTTATGTTTTCCCAATGCAACTGCTCTATAGATTAAAGTAATTTGGTATGATCAAGTGAATTTGAAACTAAAGGGGTACCCGTTGATTTTCAACTGTTTTTACGGACAAGATGCTTGAAAGCGAAGAACAGGCTTCACTGAAGGATATATAGTAGTGAATTTGGTTGTTTGTCTTATTTTTATCGTCAACACGGTATCAGAATATTTGAAGTCGAAGTGAATGAGGGTTCACTCCTTACTGATCGTAACTTTTTCACATTCTCTTCTACGTTATATGTTGCGAATGTTTCGTGGGTATCCACTTTCGTTAAGATATGTCTCATCCTTTGATTTATTAGCTGAACATGTTTTTTTGCCCCATGGGAAGATCTCATAAGTGTTCATTTATAGTTAATAAGGCAAAAGCTGTTGAAGCACGTATACAAATGTTTCTGGTGTTTAATTCACCTTACATTGCATACCAATGTTTGAAAAAATGATTTACCATTATCTTCAAGTTTCATCATGGAGTCATTGTCTCTATGTACGTTACTGAAGAGTGAAAACAGATATTATGCGGAGAATAGATTGTTACAAAATAAACTTGTCGAAGTATTAACACTATGACGTTTCATTGCCTGCATGTTTTACAAGTGTCAAAGGAGCTCAATTCTAAAATTTATTTCACCACTTTCCTAGCTTGAATCCTATAGGTGATGCAAAAAGTGTTGGTTCAATGTTAAACTAGTGAATCTTGATAATCGACAGTGAATAGCATAAATACGTATCATGCGCATACTGTTTAAGAATTTCTGAACAAAATAGAAAAGGTATTAAGTATTCTTCACTGACGCTGACTATTGAGCCTTCAACGATTCATAATTTGGTATATATTCGATGCTATTGTTTTCATTACTCAAAATTTAAAGCAGATGCACTTTAATGTCATTCTACAACTAACTACAGAGATAGTTGTTTCATTCAAAAAGAACAGTATCTGAAAATACCATCAACTTCCGAGTCTTCTATATCAAATTCTCAGATGTAATAATTTGGTATACTTGTGAAGCAACTGACAGAATCAGATACTGAATATATCCCAAGATATTTTATATTTTGCTATGACAGGTGAAGTTCGTCTAATGAACTTGTTGAACTAGGATTTGTATCACTTATAAACCAGAATTTCTTAACAGGTGGCAGTTTATATTTAGGTACTCTGTAAATAGCGAAAACATTCAAAGCCATAAGGTTATCAGGGGTAGCCAATTGATACCGGGTGATGACTGAAGGTGGAATAGATTGTTTAGTGGGCATCGGTTGTCACCATAATTTGAAATGATAATAATTACATCAGAAAATAATCAAAGGTAATGTATCAACATTCAAGGAAGCAGTCAGTAGACAAGTCGAACGCAATTAATTTACTCTTGCAAACTGAGCTTCAGTAACAGCTGAATCCCATGAAACATGGAGTAATTATCGTTACAGAATGACCTAGTGGGTAAGTTTCTTGTATTTAGAGGAGTCAGTGGGTATAACAACACGGATGTAGGTAAATGCACATCAAAAATTTATAATGACTGACTGAAAACATCAACATAGAACCTCTCACACAGATGCATCGGCTCAAGTTACTTCACTTCAAAGCAGTGTAAAGAGAACAAGTAGATGGGGGAAAAGAGTGACATCAAAGTAAACAGAGTTGCATAAGAGAATGAACAATATGAACACGGATACTAGTGCAAACATTTGAGCCTAAGATGTCAAGGAGTGAATATATCTGCGCCACTGTGACCAATATACTAACCTGTTAGTAACGGTACTCAACTGCTGTTTCTTTTTATCTTGGGAATCCTATGCAATCAATCATTATCAACATAGGACTAGGCATTACTGCGTAATGGTCCGAGTTGCCACACCTCATATCAGTATATCAAGTAGAAAGGTAGTGAGGTGAAGGATGAAGACAAGAGAATGCAGTCAAAAGAGTGGCCAACCACTGGTTCCTCTTGTCTCGCGGACCTCAAGGGATTCTATGCAGGCAGTTCATATCTGACCACAAGACTCGGGTCAACAGTAAGAGACTTCATTGGCGGATGCTTTCGTCCTCAAATTCACTATTAGCCATAATCACAGATTAATGCAGTATACAGTTTTATGTGCTAGCAACAAGTTACTTATTTTTGTTCAAGTGAGACTAAATTTATTGTGTTACAGTCTAACGTACTCTTCTATCTTATTTTCCACAAAAGAAAATATGTGAAAATCATATTTCTCTAACATATGATTCTTCTTGGTATAAACAAGCTGTACGATAATAACTGATGTATAGTATTTCTGGACCAAGATAAATTGTTTTTATTTTTCAACATGAATTACTATTTATCAAATATGAATGTCTGGTTTCCTCAACTTTGTTTGTACGTCTTCTAATTACATTATCCAAATTCATAAAATGAACTAATTTCTTCAGTTTTGTTTATTCTGTCAGTGAATATTTTTAAGACAAAAAAATGTCTGTTGTAGGAATTAATTTATGCCTTTGCAGTTATTTCACGAAGAGATCAACAAAATAAGCAAATTATATGTAGAAATTAGTAGATTTTTTAAATGAATTTTCCTCTTTATCTGAACTGCCAATTAACGTGGTTGTGTACTATCCTGTTGCATGATGATACACAGTGATGACTGTACAGAAGGATATCTCAAGAACTCATAAAATAATTGTGTCCATTAAAAGAAGGCGACTTCTGAACACATTAGTCGTCATCCAATAGCAATTAATAAGCCTTTACATTTAGCAGTACTTCACACCTTTGAATACAATTGATTCTTTCTCTGTCTAGTGAACAATACTTTAACCAGGGTCATAAGCATGAACTACAGTTAGGGATGTACGATTTAGGGCATATGATAGAATACTCACTATATCATGTAAATTCATGTTCCTACCATCATTTTCATGATGAAGCTATCATGAGAGTTGTATATAATGGTGAAACTAGACTTATCTTCAGCGTACGTAATTGACTTAAGTGTCTCTACGCTAGTCTATTTTTATTTCATGATAAAATATAATTGTATAACAGATTTACATGCATACCTACCATCCATGTTTTATAAGGCTGACCATAAATCTTGGGTTTATGAACTGTGCATTTTAAATATATGAATAATATGCAGGCAATTACCTTAATATGTGAGTATCCAGAAAGAACGACTTGCAATCTGTTGACCACTCTCTATAACAACAATCATGTAGAGGTGCGGTTTATTGGTTTGTATATTAAACTTACACAGGACGAGTAATGGGTTCAAATCCATCCCAACCTACTTCACTCTTAGCCGTCAGTTATTGTCATAAGTCCTTACATACTGTGTGTTCCCCATTGTCTAGTTAAGAAAACTGTACTGAGTTGAGATCAATTGTATATTATTTGCATATCATCTTACTGGCACAAATATCAAGCAGTTAAAAAGAAGTATGGAATTCCAATATTCAGATATCATCTTCGTACCAATTTATAAATATATCATTCTCAGGTTAGTGATATTGCTCCAGAAACTGTCACTCTCTTTCGTCATCCATTTGGTATCAACTTGGTAGAAAACGACCATATCCCTAGAGAACATATTATGCAAGCTAAAGGATCCATTAACTTAAGAAGAGAAAATGAACACAGTATACAAAATTATTTGCAAAGACTGTGAATATCCATGTGTTGGCCAGGCCGGTTGTCGAATAGCCCAATGAATTTATAAGCATCAAACAAGAGTCAAATATACTATATCTTCGTTCATATTGATACACGTAGTTGAACGCGACCATGAATTAGATCGTGGGAAAGCGAGAATGCTTCAGCCAGCAAGCTCAAAAACTGAAGAAATTCTTGTAAGCATTACCCTTCAGTAGAATGGCTCGCAGCAGATACTTGTGGATTGACCGAATATGCAGGCTACTTAGAACAGACCATTCAACTAGCAACCAATCAAGCAAATCGATAATCAGACGTTAGGTTGACGCTGGGAGAATACTGAGCGATTTACATCCCCATTCTTAGCTACAAACCTCTAATATATAACAAACTGTGTAGAATATTTAGTTGAGGAGTTTTGGTAAGATTTATGTATTCATTAAATCCTTGTTTTAAATGTGTACAAGAAAATATGTTTTTCCCATCGGTTTCATTTCGGACACATTTTTTTGATCAGAAATGACGTCATTTCCCATTTGACTACAAGGACTGTAATAGGCAAGCGATGCTACGATTTAATTTTGATGAGCTTCAGCAACCTGGAAGGAAACTGCCAAACTAGGTCTCATTTCTGCTTACGTAGTTCTATAAATCTTTATGGAGCCTCGACAACAGTATTACTTAGTCGAAAGCTTAAAAAACCACATTGAGGAAATTGCTAGTGAATATTCATTTTGATTATGTGCATTAATCAGTCATTAGTTGTGCCTAAAGAAAGCAGATTTCAATCTCTAGAATAATTGCATATGTACACCGATGAGGAGTACAAAAGTATACAAAATTTTGGTTCATTAAACCAAAAAGTCTAATCATTTGTCGAACCGATCACTGAAGACCTGATCTATATAATTCAAGTATCAATGAATTCAGGACAGTACAGTAATTATGACTGACTTAAGTGTGATCATTTCTTTAATTTTCGTCAAAAAATCATTCATTTACAGCTGTTGACCATCTAATTCTCTTAAAAGGCATAATCCACCTAAATCATTTTTAGGAACTATGAACTAGTTACTAGACAGTTAGTCAAAGGTTGTAATCTGATTAAAATATCTGCTTCTGAATATAAATAAGTCTAATGTACACCTGAATTGATTGAGGTATTAGCTAAAAAAAAATAGTGTACCAATAATATTTTACTCATTATTATTATTAGTATGATTTTACTGACTTACTCTAATTACTACACAGAAACAGAAAAGGATAATGTACACCTGTGGCATTTTGTTGTTATTCTTGTAGTTCCTGATGTTTTTCACCATGTTTAATTTTTATATAAACCTGGTTTATTTTATTACTTTACTTGATTTTAGGACAATTATATGAAAAGAAGCAAATTCAAAAATTTGCTAGCAAATTTTTTACTCTGAAAATTATTTTTAGTTCACTTCATAGGTACTACGAATGTTGCCATAGTTTTCATGAATTTTATTGAAACTTGACCTAAAACGAAATTCATTATCATATATTTATCATATCATTGGGGAAGAAGAGGTTCCCACAAACTTGCTGAAGACAGCCTGCTTAAATCTTGGGCTACCAAAGAATTCTACACCGAATATATTCCATCAAATCCTTGCCTTTTAGTTTGTTTTAATCGTTTAAATGTCTTCTGAACGCATCATATGCTCTCGCACGTTTTTAAAATGTTTTCGAACAAAATAAAACAAAAAAGTTATTGACTGGAATTGGATTTGTAAATGCTCAGAAATACACCACATCACTATTCCTAGGATACCTCTATGGGATTGTGAATTTCTGTGCTGACTGACTGGACTATCACTATTCATTTTCAATTCGAGACCAGATTCTAATGTAACACCAGCTGCCCCTTTCATATTTATGCCTTTAATACTGTTATTATTAACACTATGCAGACGTAATAATCATTTCTTTTAAAAATATTTCACGGAAAGAGAATTCGTTGAAGTATTCCAGGCTGAAAATTCTACACTGTATCTTATATGTTGTCTGGAATAAAGCAGTTATTATTATTACTATAAACTTTGCTAATGGAACCTAGGTTGAGCTTTGTAGCCCATTTTGACAAACTTTTCTGTGGTAGAAGAAATGATAAACTATGTTTATAAAACCGCCCGTCAGGACTGAATTCAAACCAGATGCAGGAAAAGTTCAGTGTAAAACACATTTTACTCAACGCGAAACGGAATGATGAAGGGATACCTTATCACAGATTAATTCTGAGTGTTCACTGCTAGGTCAGAGATGATCGGATCATTTAGACTGGTGTTTTAGGTTATTCATTGTTATGGATATGTTAAATTTAGTCAACCTGGTTTATTAATTCATGGATGGTCAGCTTCAGAACCACGTTGCTGAAAATAGATATCGGAAGAAGATACAACATTAGTCTACATAGCCTTCTGATGTTCTGTTATGTTTAGATCAGAAAACTCATATTTCTGTAGTTTTATTTGCAACAGATGTGTCATTTCGGCCTGGGCTTGTTACGCGGTAAAAAAACATGGTAAGATAATGAAGTCTTTAGCACCTAGCTGTGACAGGAAACGACCTTAATTGAAGTCAGTATTTCAGGGGATCATCCCCCGAAGTGAAAGTTTTTAACTTCAACCTTGTTTCATGTTACAGTGTGTGCGGGGAAAACCATATTGGACAATTCTGTTCTACAGCTGACTAATGGAAATAAGTATCCAACTTCTAACCTAGTGGCTTTATTTTCTGATGAAAAACTGTGTATAAATAATGTTTTTTATTAAACAAATTTATCTTGCTTACAGTCACGGGCCGGTATTAGTCTTCTGATTTCTTCGGTTCATTGAAGTCTGAGAGAGAGCAGTCGCTATTCACACCCAGTTCAAGTGTCTCATTGCATTAGTAGCGTTCTTGTATTTCATATTTTATATTCTGTCAGTCACTTCTACTGGGTCACTCCAAGCTATTCGCTCACTGTTTATATCCCACAAACTCATGTAATTATTTCTACTCGGAAGTAAGTATCTGTAGATGCCAGCTTACTATCTGCGTGCTCATGACCAAACCTTAGCAACAACTGTCTTCCATAGCTCATGAACAGTTACAAGGAACCAAAAAATAATACATTAGGAATAGTCAATGTATCATCAAATACTGATATTGGTTATTAAATATTCTTATTCCCAATATATCATTCAAACTCAACAGGTTGATAACAAAGGAACAACAAATTGTTATTCATATTTCAGGTAGATCCTTGAATCTAATTTTTCCGTACATTTTTATTGAAGACTATATTTTAGCGTTCAGTGAGACAAATATTACCTCAATATTGTGCCAAGAGATCCTATTTTTACTGTTGAGAATGTCCAGCTTCAAAACATAAGAAAAGTTTGTTTCCATCTGGTGTTAAATACTAACCGAATTCTATAGACTATTTTACAATGTGACCACCAAGCTAGAAAGCTCACCGTTATGGTGCACACTAGACAGTTTCCTATACATTACCTCTAACCAACTAACCGAGAAAGATTTGATTCTGATACAGCCTCCCTTTCTGTTACTAAACAAGTAAGAATAATTAAAAGAATGTTGTACGACTATTAGGTGGGAAAACTCAATTACGTTACGTAGTTCTCGAGGTTAGTGATTAGTTTGTACTCAGGACTTTATGAGTAATGGAAGATAACTAATGGTTATAGTCAGATAAAAGTTTAATTGGTTAGCTGATTTTAAATGGTTTACTCAAATGAGATTACACCATAAACATCTTAAGTACTCTTTATTTTACTTGTGAATTAACCATCCGTTGTGTAAATTTTACTAAAATGGGAATAACGCCGCGACAAATTCTCTTCCTATAGGGTAGTTCTGTTAGCTGTCACTTTCATCCAGTGGCTCATACAGTGTCGCTGGTTGGGTTGCTTCAGATATTTTGAATGAAACTTAATCGCTTACCGGTATGAGAGAGCATTCGCTTGATGATTTTTCGAAGTAAATATTTCAGTGAATGCAAGCCTCTGCATTTTTACCGTTATGATAATAATCCCTACGTATGTGTGTAACGTGATTAAAATGTCTCATGTTTCCTCAGTATTCAATGTGTTAACTTCAGGTGACGGTTGGAGGTTATTTCTAAGACAATCTTTATAGTAATTATGACTTTTGGTTAGCAGTGGAATCCAGGACATACTTTTCGTCCTGTTTGGGATTTTTTCAGCTGGACGAACCTGTTATGACATCGAAACAATAGTTTTTATTAAGAAATGAGTATGAGCTGCTGAACAGAATGATCTCAATCGGCTTTTCTCGGCGCATTTTAAAATGAAACTTTCAGTGAGTTGATCTGACTTGACAAACCTATTTGAAAACAACTAACCGTCACTTCATACTCTTATGTTACTCACTAGGGTGATGAATCAGTTAGTTTCAACCCCCTGAGAAAGCCTATCACATACTAGATCCTAGTCCACTCAGTTTATGACCGTTTAAAAGGATGAAGTACATATTCCGTTTCCGCTGCTACCAATAAGCTACCGAATTCCCCACTTTTTCTTGCTTTCGACAAAACTGGACTGATACCTTTTGCTCCTGCACCCTTGAACTAGCTTTACATTTAAAAAATACTTCCTGTAAATTGATAAATTCGACCGTTGGAGAATACTTGTAGAGCATGAGGATAATTTTGATGACATTGTTTCCTCTGAGGTAGGTGGTTTAACAATGAAGCTTTCATTGGCATTCTAGACAACGTCGTTAGCTCAATCTTCAGAAAGAAATGAGCTATAGTTTTCTCTCCACAAGTTGTGTAGTAGTTGTTCTGATGGCCGTCTGTGTGATGGTTGTTTGTGTCGAGGTCTTGTCACTGTCTGCACATTTATTTTGATTGCTTCTCCTGATGGCCTGAAATTTGATCTTGTTTTTTCTTCATGGTTGATAGGTTGGGTCGATGTCAATATGTCTGTTGGTTACTGACTGACCTGAATGACAAACTTTTAAGAATTCTCTGACATTCACGATTAAATCACCCAGCCCAGAGGACACCATGCCATCAAAAGATTAGAATGTTGAACGTTCCACAATGACATTTCTCCTTCATAAATAAAGTCCTAAACTTTAAAATTTATACATTTCTCTTGATGTTACCACCATAATAGTTTCATTCATTTCTCTTTGAATCTGGTAACACCTAAAGAATGTGTTCTCATTTCAAGCCTAAATGTAAACTGCTGGATTTAACATTTGTTGATTATCACCTGGTAAATATAAGCATACTACTTTGAAGATTTAATTAGAACTAGAAATTGTGGTTTGATGCCAACCGTCACGTATAAAACACATTAAGTAAAGGAAACTTACCGTAGTTTATGAATTCAGTAAATATTTTGGCTTGATTGCGTTCTCATACAGTGAGGGCTATCAACAATCAGGTTGTAAATATGCCTGTTAAACTAAACGCTTTTTGTCGACATCTCAGTAAGCTGAATGGAGTTTTGGAATAATTTCCAAGAGATTAATGTTAATACTATTTATTGATATACTTGTTATTCTCCGTTGGTTTACTGGATCTAACTGTTCAACCTGTAGTAGCAAATGGGCTCCTATGAGGATGTCTCAATATTGCCTGAATGTTAATTATGATACAATATGATTTTAATTTTTTTAAAACGGCGAATAACTAGTATATCAACAAATAGTAATAATTAATGCCATTGTACAAGAAGTGGGCTATCGTGCTTCAGTGGAGTAGGGGGTACAGAGTTCGAGCCCCAATGGGAACAACACCATTCTGCACTGGGTTGCAGGTGCATCCAGCTGACGAGTCCCAAATAGGATGAAACGTGTGCACTGGATTCTTCTGCTAGCCACAGCCAAGCAAACTATCAAGATTAATGTCAACTCATAATTATTTTGATGGAGTAACTCCAAAATATGCTACTCAATTCTTGTTTAAACAAAAAGAGAAAACACAGGTGAAAATCATCACTGCTTGGAGGAAGGATCAAGAGATTACTGAAAAAAGTCTGCTTTCTGTCGAAATCCCGAAATACGTTTTATACCATCATTTTTTACACTAGCCATTTCATATTCGTATGTTTTGTTGGACGTCGTGTCATACTCCACATTTAGTTACTTTGGCAAATTCGGAAAATGCAGGAACAAAGACATTTGCCCAATAAAATGACCTCATTTTGTTTTGCCGCCCTTCATCAGCCGCAAATAATCTACAAGTGAAATACAGTATTGGTAGTAGTAGTAGTAGTAGTAGTAGTAGTAGTAGTAGTAGTAGTAGTAGTAGTAGTAGTAGAGTGATATGACACGTTTTAAACATGTAGAAATAAATGAAGAGTTAAAAGCTAGGCTCAACTATAACTTAGTGAATCGAGGAAACAGAATTAATAATCACAAACTTTAGTCAAAAACAACAGCAATTTATACCTAATGCGACAGAAAATTCTGTAGCTGTAGTAAGACAGCTGACTTAGTTGGAAATGGATGACCTTTCAAAAACTTAGTTCTACTTCAAAGATATGGTTCTAATATGTAGATGACACATTTACAGTGATGAAATCACAAAACTGCTACGTTCTTGACACACATTCAGTAATGAAAGCAATTCAGTTTGCCTATCACTTGGAAAGTGATAAAGGTGAGCTAGCATTGTTGGATTGAAAGATTATATGAAAACAAAAATACCTTGCATCTCAATAACTATCCATGTAAATTTATAATTAAATTCGTAAGAAATCGAAAGAAAAATATAAGCAGCAGCAGCAGTAGTAGTGACACACCTGTTATCAATAATATTTTGATTGGTAGTAGTAATGATGGTAGTGATAATGGTGACAGGGTAAAGAGAGAATTCAAAGCTTATACTGTGTTTCCACACACAGATGGCATCTCAGAAGTGTTACCAAGAATTCTCAGTATGGCTGTGATTAAAGTGATATTTAAACCAGCAAACCCGCTTAGAAACAAGCTTTGTGGGTTAGAAGATCCTATCAATGCAATTCAGTAAAATTATCTGCTTTACTTTATCCCTTCCAATGACTGCGAGGTCAAATACATAGGTCAAAGTAGTCAACCAGGGTTGATTAGAATAACAGAGTACAAAACTTAGCTAGGTCAGGATTAGTAGGTCCTAATAAAATGAGAAATTTAGAGAACAGTTCGGCTATAGCTCCCCACGTAGTTGCACACAGTCACTCAATAGAGTAAGATAGAGGGACGTTGTTGAAAACGTAGTCGGGTGAGAGAGAGATTGATGATCGAATCCTTGTTAATCGAATCAACACCAAATACATATAATAGAAATCATTCTGTACCTATCCCAGATATGGAAAATTCCACTACCCTTGTCATCACAGAGAAGAAGAAAAAATAAGAACTATATAAACTCTGTCTGGAAGTTGTGGATTTACCTGATATGAATATGGACAATAATTTTTGTCCAAAACGTTATCCAGTAAATGATACTGTATCATTGTGTGGCATTTCTAAAAATGAAATGAAAATGGAACCACACTCTACCACAGTCCCGAAGGTTTACTTCAACAATCCAATCTACTCTATATATCACTAATTTACCCATGCATCAGTTCCGTTACCTTAGCTAAAACAATGTGGATAAATCACTGATAAAATCAATTCGGAATTAAAAAAGATTGACATACGGCTTTTTGAGAACCTTGGTCTAAGTATGCAGGACATTTGATCAACAAGGAAATGTTCATAGTTGATATGGTTAAAGTTTACAATAAAGTATCGCGGTAACTGCTACATAAAAGTAACAACATGCTTGTTTCATCAAGGCAAGTTGTTCCACGCTCGGAGAATCACGTCTAGAGTTTGTAGTTGATAGTTGATATGACATTCGTGTAGATTACTTTAAGATAATGTTTTCAAGTACGTAGATGATGGATTTACTTAGCTGAATAATAAGGTTGAAAAGACCAATCAAAGTTTGGAGTTCCATGTAACGCCGAGCAACTTCAAAAACTCCCTGAAGTTTTTACTTTTGATATTGCCTAGGATGACAATGAAAGCCTCACAAATAAATCATCCAGCTCAAAGGAAACAACACTATCAAAATTAGATTATATTGATCATTTCTGGAATGAACTTCTGATCATTTAAAGATTATCAAGAAGTAATATTTCCAATAGTTTTATATTGTAATGAAAATACAATTTGTTTATATCAAACAAAATTTTTGGATATAAAACAATTATAAAATAGGTAAGATACAAAAAAGCTTTCAGTTAACTGTTAGAGTCAATGAATTCTTTCAATGCAAAGGCAAATGTATAATTACTCTAATCTATCTGATGTCATGTTATCGCTTAAATTTTCAACCAGTGCTTAATCTAGAAAAGTAGAGAGAAGAAAAAAAAACAAGACATTGATAAGTAATGAAACAATTCTTCCTTGAAGAACGTATGCAGAATGAATGGAGTCTAGATGAAATAATTATCTCATGTGTGATCAACATATAACAGTGAATAGACAAAACTCCTCACATACTCTTTGTTTGTCATGGATCATGAGGGAAAGTTCAGCTGACCTGCTGTTATAAGTATAACTATGCTTATGTATTGTGACGCTTTATTGACCTCAGACGATGCAACACACAACATACATTAACACCTGTTTAATACTTATCACTTAAATCTACCTGTACCTGACGATTGCATTCATTCTTGACTATGAGAAAAATCACCATTTCAGAGAATAAAGTATTCTGCATTAGGTTAATAAAAATATACTTTCCAAAGAAAGTTTATCACTTCTTCAGAATAGTACCATGGCTCACCAACAGACAGGTGAGTAGTCAAACAGGCATTCAACAAAATGGATATGATAGCTGCAATGAAAATAGTAAAAAATGTGTTGCAGAAGTTTATAAATATTGATTATGAAATTATGTGAAAGTGTCGGGAATGAAATGCAGGGAGATACCAATGTCTTGCCACTTTTAAGAATGGATGGATATTTTGTATTAGTCAGGGGATCTTAACTACCAATGTTGTCCACGTTGAATCATCAAGTGCATAAGTTAATAAGGTGTTTTACCAAATAATATCAGATATCTTCACCCAATGAAGTGGTTTTAACACTGCTACTTTCAGAATCCTAGTTGCCAATGTATACTTTCTTCCTGTTTTGCCTCACAGTTAGAAATGAGTATTTGATCCATCTGACCATTCAGATTGTATATTCGACATTAATACATAAATGTGTATACAGAAAAATTATGAAGACAAGTCACCCTTACCATAACCAAAAATGCTAAAGGTTACAAATATTCTTTATAAATATTAATGTAACTCCGAAAGTGCTTCACTACTTTATAAGGAAACGGTGGTGATGAAGGACAGTGAACAAACCTCCAAATCTTGGAGAACATCAAACAACTTTCGTCCTCATGGTGAGCTACAAATCTTTCTACTGTCTCAAAATGCAATCTGTAATATTATTAGGTCTCAAGGAAAGTCAGTAAGGAAGAATGAAAACAAATAAACTATTTTACACGCTCAACTTACACTAATGAGAACAATTTTACCAGCTAAGTAGGTCATATTTAAAATACCTAAGCTATATAATATTTCTCAATGTCTAATAATCAACCAAAGAATATGGTAAAAACATGAATGCTGGCAGCGAAATAAAAAATAGTATTCTTTTGAAAGAGAATATTATTAGGTTGACGAATCTTGCCATTGTCAAGTGAATCCTGGATATAAGGAATGTCTTAACGTTACTGTAAAGCATCTTGTCACGAAATTCTCAATATCCTCGTACATTGCAGTTTTAAGTATAAATGATGTACAATAGTGCTACTTAAGTTTTCGGATGTTTGAGTAGGGACACCTTCAACCTTTATCTAAGTGGTATTAGTTTTAACAAGCATCTCGCTGACTAAATGAATCAAACAGTAATATTTCTTCCATAAGGATAAGTTAAAACAAACAGTAGTAATGAAATCCAGCAAGACATCATTTTTTTATCATCTGGTGTTAGACAAATTGGAATTTTTCTGAGGATCCTATATCAATCTCTATTGTCATATTTTCGCAAAATAACTGGCCTAATGTCGTAAAGTTCCATCTGAAGAATAGTTGCTATCAGTACATTTCAGGTCAACCATGTGTTCTAAAAAGAACAATAAGCCTCGCTGACATCACAAACAGTTGTTGTCAGAGAGCTTAACATAGCATAATAGCCAAATGTGAAGAAGCGATTTTCTGTAAACAGAAGTTACTTTGAACATAGTGTTTCCTTTGACGGTACATCCATTAGTGGTGATACATAAATTGTGAAAAATAACTTTTCGTCATTCCGTACAAGTTGTTATATAAATAAATATTCTCTACTCTGGTATTACTGTATCCGTCTGTTTATAGAATACTTTATTTCTGATTGTTAGAGAGAAGAAACCTTCATATTATTTACCACTGAGTGACCAGACCAAAAGGTGATCACTTTAACAGATCAGCGGTGCTTCCACGTTGTCTGTATATGACCTAAGCTTTCGGCGGAATTTTTCTATGTTCAGATAGCTTTTACATTTCAATCAGTAGTATGGTATTAAACTATTTTTCTTCCTTCCTTGATTCCGAACAAACAACAACCTGTGATTTTAACACTTTTGCTTTTAAAGACAACACGAAATTATCTCACAACCAAATTAAGTCAACTTGCGTCACTCTAATCACAAACAGGGAATATTATGAACTCTTGTTTTGATAACAGGTACCTTACAGTTCCTTTAGTCACCTTTTCTCATTCCATAATAGATTAGTCTTAAATTAGGCCAGAACGACAGCTTTAGCAGAATAGCAGGGATCTGATTATCAGTTTGACCATCTGAGATAGCCGTGGTTAGGCAGACAAATCTGGTCAGCGGTCTGACCTTGTAGCTCAATTGGTAGAGCATCGGGCCAGAAGCCCGGTGGTCGCTGGTTCGAATCCGGCCGTGGTCCAAATTTTCATTTCACTTCCAAAAATCACTCACTAGAAAGGATCCATCTGGTTTAACAGTTTCTCATCAGCTGCTTACAACCTGAAGCCATCTTAACATCAGTTTACGTAAGCATTTGCATACTTGAATCAATATGACAGAAAACTGTCGACTTGAAGATAACGTCATTATGAAATAATCAAAAATACACGAAATGAGTGAATAAATACGTAGTATGAGTATGAAGTATGTTGATGATACATTCGTTGTTTGCAGTCTTCTGAAACATGTCCCATATTTACTTAGCCTACTCAACAAAGCACACTAAAACATAGAAATTACAATGGAATATGAAGAGAATGATAAGTTTACTTCCTTGACCTCGAAATTCAGCGAACTATGGAATGTAATATGTTTGGATGTATTCATAGTAAAGATTCTCGGAGTTATATGTTTATTAACTTCAATAGCTTTTATCCCATTGGCCATAAGAAAGTGCTAGTGTAAACACTTTTCAACCGCGTAAAACATCTTTGTTCGAAATGGACACTGGAAGTGAAAGTGAATATTGTGGGGAACTACCTGCATTATAACGGATATCCATAGGAATTCACCAGTAAGCACAAGAGTGCATCGACTAAAACCGCAAGATATGATATAGTCGAGAAGAAGTTTGCTTTCCTAAATCTTGGTTTCAATGGTGATGATATTTGGGGAAGAATTAATTACAGAATAAATACTGCCTTAAAAAGGACTTATCCATCAGCTAGGTTAATCCCACTCTACCGAAGGAATTACTCAATAAGACAATCAAAGGTTGACAAGTCCCTTCTTCATGTTACTTCCAACTACATACACCAATTCAAGTGTACATGCCAAAGTTCACACATTAGATGAAAAGAAAGAGTGGTTTGTAATCGCATGTCTGAACAGATTACAAGGTATTTCCGACTGAGAAGTGGAAAAGTCTTCAACACCACCATTGCTGTCCACCTCATGGACAGTGAACATGAAGTTGATATTCAGAAATCGTTCGAAATAATTACTAAATGGATGAGTTCGAATTTGTTGCGTTTCATTGAATTGTTAGCCATTAAAAAATTAAGAAATAGGACCGCTATCAGTTTGTGCTAACCAAGGTAAAGAGTTGTTTTGCTGAAAGTTATCAAGACTTCTACGTGTCACTGTCAAATCATACAAGTTGGTTTTTTGTTATTTTACATTTCACATCGTTGGTCTAATCATCTGAATTTTACTCACATTAGCTCTCAGTTAATACAAGTCTTATAACCTTCTTTCATTTATCTTGTGCAACCTCTCTCAGTATGTTGAATACAATCATCTCTGCCTCTTATCCAACTTCCGCTTTGAGATATAATCCTCCCAAATAGTGGGTGCATATTGTTGAGGAGTCGCACACTAGGATGAAACAACGGCTCAGTGATTCCAGGTTTCCAATGTTTCTCCAACTTATTTCAGTCCATAGTGAATACCAACCTGAAATCAGCAAACTTAGTTGCGCATATTTACTCACTAAATTCCCGTATTTTCAATCATTTTATAGCAACGTTATTTTTAATTCAAGTGGACAACTTTCATTCAAACTGATTCAAGTGTACAAATGCCTACATAAACTGATGTTAAAACGGTTTCAGATTGCAAGCAAGCAGCTAATGAGAAACCGCGAAATCAAACAGATCTTTGCTATTATGCTAAAGGTGTTTTTCTCGCTGTATTTAAATTTGTTAAGGAAAAGAATTAGGTTACTCTGTTATACAGCATAATTACATCAAAGTAATATGAAAAATCTTACTTACTCAATAACTTGAAATGACTGTGACGTCAAGTACGCAGATCAGACTAACTGAACGGCTTTAGTCAAGTTAATGGATCATAAGAACGTAGGTAAGTTTAGATCGATAGCCTCTACTAATATGAGCAATCTAGAGAAAAATATATCCAAAGCCATGCATGCTATAACACACAACCACACAATGGGGTGGGAAAGAGTTACAGTCCTGAAGACCAATGTAGTTAAGTGCAGATATAGGTTGATCACTGAATCTCTGTTCCTCGACTCAACACCAAATAAGTGTAATCGGAATGACGCAACATCGATTCCAAATGTATAGAAACTCCTACTACAGATCAAATAAAAAAGAACTGTGAAAGACGAAACAGATGGTTGCAACGAAGAAAAATTTTTTTCTTTTCGATGAAGTTATTTGCTTAGCTGTACTAAGCTATAAAAACCAGTTCAGAAAGTTGTGTGATTACGTTGATATGATTATGAGTATTAAATTCTGTTAGAAATGTCATTTAGAGAATAATACTAGATCACTTTGTGGTACATAAATGATACCTTTACTTGTGTTTTTGGAGTGCAAATGGAAGGGATTAGACTACAAGTTTGGAACCTTTGGTTGTTTCGTCAAATTTTTAGCAGAACAGAACTTATTCCTTACTCTGTATAGTTGTCTAAAGCAGTTAAATAGGGGCGATAACTGTAAACTACTTTGTGAAAACATATTCAGATGCAGTGGAACTAAAGTTTCTCTGTAATAAAAGATACTCCTGGAAAAACAACTTGTCATAGTAAGCATAAGTCAACACCTGAGAACTGTGCCAATTCACTTTCCGAAAAAGTAGCCGATAAAGACATGGAGGCATAAGCTTTAAGATGGCAAGACAGTCACCTATTTTTTTGATGAATTGCGTCAATACACATTGCTTATAAGAAGAGGTAGCAGGCTACCTCTTCATGTACATACTACTCACCTTACTACTGAGTGATATCAGAAAGTAAAGGCTGTTTTCTTCTCTCGCTATCGAATTTGTAATCATTAAGCTTAACTAAGACTGTTCCAAATGAACATAGAACATGAAACCTTAGCAACTGAAGTATTTTTAATTAATGTATGACTTTCGTTGGATTACCCAGTTTTCTAGATTCCTTCAGTTGACAATATGACTGATATTGATGGTACGGCGCAAACTGTTGTGTTTTAAGTGTTTTTCTTCGGAAACAAAACTAGATACGATTCAAAAAATGTTAGAATCAGAGTTTATTTGACCTAACCACGAACTATAGCTGATGGATTAGAAACTTCTGCTGATACTGGAAATGTTGTCCAGAACATCAGTAGTCTGAATACTGCATAACTCGCGATAGTATGAGTGACATCGATAAGAATGAAGTAAACCACTGACATGCCATAGATGACTTATAGACTTCTGTCTACAATTATTCACATCTGACTTATTTTATAAATTATATTTGTTTATAATAAAAATTTTCAAATCATACCGAAACTTTGGGAAGATAAAAAACTTGATTGCTACCTGTTTTAAAGCTATCTTTATGTCACGTATATTTGTGACACACATAACGATAAATTACCTCTCTCTATATGAAGGTAACCAATTTTTGAGATACCATCCTAGGTTAGATTGCCAAAATCATCTGTGACAGCAGGACCTACACAATGCGGTAGGGGATACTTTCGGTCACCTTGTGTGTGTGATGTAGAACACAGTGATATGGTAACGTTCACAGAATGAAGTTTTGGGGACCACCTAGTCATAAAATTTCTTTCGGTATTGTTGTTATTACCGTTGTGTAATTTCCTGTTCACTGCAGTCACATCAGAGTTTTATGGTTTTCAATATATCTACTAATGTAAACACAGAAGTTATTTCATTTTATGAGGGACACTGGCAGTAATAAGCCCATTATCAGAAAAATGGTATCAGTTCCCATTAAAAATTAAAAACATGTGGGTGGAAGATATAGTAAGTGTAGCACATGTGAAACCAGTTTCGTTATCGTATTGTCCTCCACTCACCGACACGGTGGTAGTGGTCCGGAAACTGCTTAAAGTTCTAAGTTGCCATAAAACGCTCGTACTTGACAATTTATTCCAGGATCCTTTTAAGTATGTAGTGGAAGTAAATTCTTTTATACTACGGAAGAACATGAGTAATATATTTTTTGTTCATGACACCTTTGTATCAGCAGTTCATAACATGTGATTTCTGCTGTTGGATAGTTTCTAACGAAACCACTATCGGTACCAAAATCGGATAGTTTAAGAACTATTCAGCTGTAAGAAATGTTACTGTGAACCGTGCTATTTGTGAATCATTTGTAAGTTAATTAACTAGATTGTTCGAGAAACCGTAACCAACCAGGAGTGTCTAACAAATACTGAATAAGACTCTTTGAGTACCTACCCATAAAAGGTATAATTGATGAATGTCAATCGAATAAGGTACTGGTCTGCTATTAAAGGTATCCAAACTGTCCGGTGCTGTCGCACAATTTGAAAAATTCTTGAGAAAACTATCCGAAAATAGCAAGTAGAATTCTGTTCACATTACACTTCCATACGATTTCAACATAGTGTGCATTAAGATAAAGGTTACTTGAACAGGGAACACTAATTTGATGGTCAGCATTCGTGAGTATGGAGTCAACTTTGAGTGAGTGCACTGTAAAATGCTTTTAGATGGATGAATATGCTCTAGGACACACGAGATTATGCTCCTTATCATGAGAGCTGTAGGAAAACGTTTGATGGTATCAAGTTTTTCGAATGTACACGATTTTCGTATACAGAGTTCTGTGTTACACCTTTTCTCTCTGCCTTGCTGATTTTGAGAACATCATTAGAAGTGAAAAGACAGTCAGATTATAAAGTACCACTTTGGTATGCAGGACGTTTGTCTAGAAGTAGATCTTGACGACTGAAGTTTGAGTTATTATGCTGTCTAATAAATCAGTTCATTGTCACATTGGCTGGGATGGAAGTCAGTAAAAATCAAGCTTTAGCTTTGTTTCAACTTTTGTTGTATCGCGAAATCTTTTGATTGCATTTTATAGAACAATGGTTCGTTCTCTGCCTAATGTGAACTTGTTTAAGTATCTGAATATTTCCGTTTTTAGAACGCCGTCATACTATAATTTGTTTGGAACACTTTTTGAGGCTCAAATAACTTGAGTATGTATAAGAACAAGGAATCCAGAAAAAGTAGTAATTGAAGAGACTATTGTGTAATAAACGTTAAAATATAGTCGGAAAAGCTTAAATATGTTGTACGCCTAACTAGGCCTGCTAGACACAATAATTAGACTGTCTCTATTTTATTAGACGGAAGTAACCAATTATGTAGTTACTAATACCGCAAGATAAACATTTGTCGGTTGTGGAAGCAATTATACCCTAATTTTGGGGAAACTAACGCATCAATCATCTGCATTTGGAGTAAATATTCATGGATGCAAAGTATCCTATGATCCATGGGAACTAACATTCTTTCCCTGAGTATAAGTGGAATCTTGGGGAGATCGTAACTGACCATTCATATAGCTGTTTTACTACGCTTAGCTACTTTATAAAACATTGCAAAGATAAAACTACTGGTACAGATGTCATTAGGAAACAGTTTATCGTTTTTCCTATGGACGATACTTAGAATTAGCATGTTCTCTTATCCTTCATACTCAATTCTACTTTGAAATTCTTCCAGGGATCCATTTAAAATATACTCTTCGTAAATGGTGAAATTAATCATCATAATTATTTACATATCCGTGCTTAGATGGCGGTGTACTAACACTAGATGGCCTAATTGGATCAGAACTGATGAAACTGGAATCATATGCTTACTGTCCTTTCTTCATTTTCCCTAACAAGTATGAGTCCCTTGTTTGTTATATACAATTCCAAGTTACCAATAATGCCAGTTCTTGATAATTAGGAAAACTGTGTTGCAATTTGTCATGTGGTTTCCCCATAGATGTCTAGATAATCACGGTGTGTTTACATAAACAGTCAGTTTCATCACTTATCGGCAATTTTTTCTCAATAACTTCTGATCATTTCAAATTTTCTTTGCATAAAGGTTATCCTCCTATGAGTGGAACTGTCCTTGTCCTTCACTTTTGGAGCTTTGCGAGGACTGATCGATTTCAAGGGGGGTATTTGTCATGGATTAACATCATTTGGAGTAGCTCTGGACAGCACTTCACGCCTGTTTCGACACAGCTATTCAACATTCCTCTCAGTTTTAACTTGTTCTGGAGGTGATGTCAGCTGGAGATGGATACCACCTTGTTCTAGTTATATTGACTGAATCACGTAAAGATTTGTTGAGCTTTTGGATAGATAAATATAAAACTAATTCCGAATGGTTCTTCTACTCTATTCTAAAGTAAAAATGAGCACTGAATACCTTAAGTTGATTGATAAACACAAATTTTTCAAAAAATGTGGGAACGCAACATAATTTTCAGTCACCACAATGATAATCTAGTAAAGCCAGGACAAGGCGTTTTGCTGAACACAATAAAGTTGAGGGCAAGCCGATCGACTCATTTAATGAAGGAATAAGAGCCATTCTAAATTCACTTTCCTAGCAGCCAAATTTGTTCCCTGTAGGAAGAGAAGCATTCAGAGCTGTACCATAAATGTTCAGAAATCCGGATCACATTAACTCACTTTGCAACTTTAAATTCCTGCAAAACGCAAATTTGAAGAACGGGGGCAGGGTTGACAATGGATTTCGTGAGCACATTTCACATGAATTATACTGGAATGAACCGAAAAGCCATAAGAGTTCTACTGGTAAACATGCGACTGATATAAGATAATATCTAGATCTTGATCTTAAGTACCCAAGAAAAAGGACAATACTTATCCACTTGAATTAACTGAAACGGCTGCTATCAGAATCTAACTTGTCTATTCAGGAAGAGGCAGCTGTCATCTTCCAACTTCCTATTAGTCACTAATTTGTTTTGTTTTCCAGTTTGTTTACATGTTCCTTCCCCTTAAAAACTGATTACTCCATCAATTCCTATTTTTCTTCTCAATTTTCCTGCTTGACATACATTTATTTGACCTTCACCTTACTCAGTTTTCAATCTTGGATTTGCACAACTAACAGACATGTAAACACTGATTTAATCCTTCTTATCTCGTTCTTTAATTTGTCAAGTGTAGCAGAACAACACTCTGACTACATAAATATTAAACAGCCTTGGTTCTTGTCAACATTTGGAATTCCTAAGTCCTTACCGTTCCTTTTATTATTCTTCATCAATGAAATATCTTCCTCTCAGTTTACTAGTATATGTAGATTGCACTTATTTGCATACTTCCTGTTCTTATTTGAGAAAAAGACTACAAAATACCGTGAATCCTTCAGATTCTGCTCAACATGTTTTTCTTGCTTCGCTAAAACTTGTGAAAGGGACCAAATATATGAATAACAAAACTGATAATTTCACTCTTATAGAATCTGCTTGTTCCTGAGCATAGTTTAATGGAAAAAACGATACTCTTTGCAGTAACTATTTTCTCACGTTCCATTGTTATATATCCATACTGTTTAACAGAAAAATAACTTTGCGTTAATAATAGTCAGATAACTGATAACCATCCGTTGATAATATTACAGTTTGGAAATTGTGTTCAGAAAAATGTTTTATAAAAAGTGAGTTCGGAATCAGATATTACTGAAATTCAGTTCAAAGTAATAAATCATACAGATGATGATTTGTGTAACACCAAGATGTTGAAATTACTAGTTTCTGATAGTTCGTATTCAAAGTAAATGATCATAAATAAAATTGAATTCAATAGTACTAAATGACTGTAACTAAGTGATAAAATGAATACTCTTCGCTTTGATAAGGACATTCATATGAATAAAAATGCGTGTAAGCAGATAGGAAATGTCGTATAATAAAGTGTTTATGTCTGAATACAGAATAAGATAAGCAACGATACTGTGATTAACATAACTGGCACAAGTGTATTGTGACAAAGGTAATGAATCCTACAAAATTTGGGATTACTAGGAAGGTATGAGGGACTGTGTACAATATATGGTTTGGAAGTTAACAGTTCAAGCGGCTGATGCAACATGGGGCTTAAGAATTTGTCAACTGATAGTAATAACAATAATAATGGCATCCGTTTCTTGAGTGTGAATGACTTGGAGTGCTGAAGTCAGTTGGCTATAATGTCTCTGTTTAGAGCACACACCAATACAACTAGGGTTTACCACTAGACGCATATGTTGTCCTGTTTCCAGGACCCACTTTTTACTAGAACTTAAACAAAGGTCTGCGCTAGAAGTAACTCATGATCAAATCACTCGTTTGAGACTAAGCAGTGATTACTATCCGTCTTCTTCCAGTTTGATCTCAACATAAATTGTGAATTTAAAATATGCATATTTGAATTCATATGACGCCAGAAATATCCTTTTACTGGTTAAACTGATTGTTGTTGCTGTCTTAACGTTTACGCCTGACATCCCCATTGGTTTCTTCAAGTCTAAGGGGGGAAGCTTTTTAATCGAATTCGGTGAGATGTGGTCTGCTTGACACCACGATTGACGTCAGGATTACAAGCGTAAAAAGTGTGCCAAATATACTACTGACTGGTATGAGTAGTTGCAGACCACTCATACTGATCAACAGGACTTTAGGTACGACTAACTACTTCAAATAGCTGGGCAGAATTTGGCTATCTGAGCTAAATCAACCTGGGCACACCGCTGATGAACGCACCCGAAATGAGTGAAACATCTGTCGGGTACTTAAAACACCTCAGTCCAGCGAACGAGGACTGGTGATCAGCGTAAGTGACCTAAAGTTGCTCACATCAATGAGTCATGTATTTCTCACAGTGATATTTTAAAATTTATTCCTGGCACTATAACTGCCAAGGATACATACATACATGCATCCATCCACGGATATATACATCTATCTGTCCATCCAACCATCCATCCATCCATCCATCCACATATACATACATACATACATACATACATACATACATACATACATACATACATACATACATACATACATACATACATACATACATACATACATGCATACATACATACATACATACATACATACATACATACATACATACATACATACATACATCATACATACATACATACATACATACATATATACATACACTGATAACTATCCAGTCAGATATTTTTAAAATATTAATTGAAAATATTCCACTGGATGCCTATTATGAAACTGCCAATTACAGGGCTGTTTTGTTTTACTTTTACGTTGATCATTAGCACAACGCACTACTACGTGTAAGACTGATTAGAAAACCAGGAGGTTTCATGGTGAAGTTTTTAATCCCAAAATTTTTTGACTGATGTTAATTAAAAGCAACATCTACTTTCAAATCAGCAACACTACTTATTTTCTTTTGCAGTCTGGTTCTGAAGAAAATGTCAATGTTTGGACAGAAAATTTTAATCGGAAAAGTCAATCAAACCGAAAGTTAGGGCTAATGGTCAAAGTGACATTGGCTCATAGCCACGCTGTATTAGGAACTCACAGAAGATGGAGAGTTAAAGCAATAGACTATTCTCATTTCAGATATTAATTTATGTAGATTCCACTTATCTCTACACATTGTAATGAATCGGGGCAAATCATATCTGAAATTTAATAGGTATGATGGAAAAGCTTTCAAACCTCAAGAAAGACAATTCAGAAATTCCTCAAAATACATTATAATGTCATGTTAATGGTGGATCTTAAATTAGGGTTGTTCAGTGTATTTAATGAGTTGAGAAAGAAATATCGTACGATGGAGAAGTAGGACATTTCATTCATGAAACTTGACAAGGAGTATGAATGTAAAATTTTGATATTCATTTAAACCCAGATGATGACAGAACCGTGAAATATAAGATGTTGAAAGTCAGAAGCAGTAGCGCTACTGAACATTTCACCTTCAATCATCATCCAGTTTCAGTGAAAAAAGAATATTTCCCGCACATATTTAACTTATAATCTATTTTAGGTTAACACAGTATACATCTCATTCATTTTATTGCATACATGTACGCAAGTCGAGATTCATAAATCTCCTAGTTTAGACATTCGTCGGTTCTGAGAATCATGTGACAGCTATTCTGAGTTACTTGGGTGCTGTCGAGAATATGAAACTCATTTTCAAGGCCAAGCTAAGAATTCGCAGCTTTAAAATACATGTATTCCAAATATCTTACGTTGTAAAATTCGGCAAACTTTCCCTGATACAATTTCAAATGGATATCTAGTAGAAACATAATAAGCTGGTGACGTAACAGTATTATGTCGACTGCACATTTATAACTCCCACTCATAAAGTTCTTTTTATGAGCAGCGATATCATCTGACAATTACTAGTTAGTGGTTTTCATTTCGCTCATTTTGTCTAACTAGATGGAGACCAGATTTGTTGTCTTAAATATAGGCGCATTAATTCTACATATTTTTAAATCTCTTGTTTTATGAATTACAATTTTGCATCCATTCAGATCCCCAATATTCAGTTTCCAAACGACAGTAAGCAAACAGTCAACAATCTTAGTCTGATCACGATAGTATGTTATTGGTGTGATGATTGGACAGCCTAGCCTATATGAGACAAAGATAATTAAGTGTGAGAGATATAAAGACCACTCTGGGAACTAATAAATTAACACTTAAGTTTGTAATGGAGAAAACATCAATATATGCATATGCAACACAGAAGCTTTATTGGTAATCTCAGTTTTTGGTAAAATGGCATTTAAAGTTGCTCTAAAAGTAATTTTCGTAGGTTTCCCATGACCTCACATATAACAAAAAACTTGTTCCAACTCAATGACCAAGAGCGCGCAATCGTCACGGTCAGTAAATCATTCTATTAAGTTTCCCACTTTTTGAACGTATCTCTGAAATTATTGGGACTATTGCTATCAACTAAATATTCTCTATTGAACTGTATATCGTAAAACTTTAAAAACTTTTCTAGTAAGCGAGGATCTAATAAATGAGTTTGTATCAAATAATGTTAGAATCACTTAAACTTCTCACTGTGGTTGCTTCCTTATTATATATTCACGTTCAGGCTTTCTTATTCATTCATTACACACATTAGTAAGATGTAATGCCTTATGAACATTGAGACATCTGTCTACTTGATAACATCCGAAATTTCCATTTTTAGAATTAAAAAAAGGCATATAAAAATAGAGAATTGCTTTCAGTTGCAGTTTCCACAGGATTGAATCTGATATAAATATAGTACAGGAATTCCATTCAGTGAAACACATGATTAAGTCACACTTGTCATATGACTTGTTATGTTATGATACTAATCGGCTACCCAGTCCGGTGCAAAGTGTGTTGGATTCGAACTGGAGATGCGCTGCTTGAAAGCAGAATCTTAACATCAATGAGCTATTACCTACATAGAAAACCAGTTCAGCCAATTCTGTATAGAAAGCTACATTAGACATATTGCGTGACACCCTAACGGAGATTATACTGAACACCTACCATTATGACCAAAAGAATGGCATACAAAATGATTACGACCCTCAGTCTTTTCATATTCCTTAAATTCCTCCCACAAAGTTAGCAAGAGCGAACCAGTGACGACAATTTATCGCGTATCACCGGACACTTAGTGATGTTCTAGAAAAGTGCAAAGTACTTTACCTTTCTAACAAGGAGACCTTACTGCGGTCATTCCCTGTACCTTTGATTTGAAAAAACAAATCATCGACGTTATCTCTTAGACTTTCTAACCTTTTCTCATTTTCCATAGGTTTTATTGAGTGGTTAGAGTTTGCTTATCCACTTGCTGTATAATGCAACTTGTGTTGCTAGTCCGATTGCTGACATTTCTGTATTGAAATACTCTCAGCATTTTTATGATAACTTTTCCTCCCATTTGAATTGAAAGTTCTCTCATTGCATCCCAATAAATCTTTTTGGGTACCTGCATATACATATATGTTTGGGAATATTACCAAGTAGGTATAAAGTTTGACTCTATCTCACCTTTAATCTCTTACAGTATCCTTCTTTAATCATTTCTTCGTGTTCGTCCTTCGGTGTGATAAGCAGTGCTGTCTTCCAGTAGCAAGTTTTTGCACGTTTTCTTACGAACCAATATTGCAAGATCATATTTAAGGGTATAGGTAAGACTCCGGCAAGAATTACAAACCAGCTGGCAGTCTGAAAAGCAGTAAAAAAGGTGGAATTGTCTGCCAATGAAGAAAAGAATGTTCGTCTATTGAGAAATACACAGAGGATAAAAATTAGGTGGAACTGTAGTAATAGCCTCTAGTTTACACATAAGAATAAACTTTCGTAAAAAGGGAATAGTTTTCACCTTTCTGAAAAAAATGATTCTTGGTAGCACTTGCATAGTCATCGCACAGGGAATAAACGATCTTACGATGTTGTTCTAAACTAGCAATAATAAGGTTTATCATAATTTTGGTACGAAAACATCATTAAAAAGAAAAGGCTGATAATTGAGGCTGACCATTGTTAAAATGACTTTAAGTACCATTGGGATTCTACTGTCTCACAAAATGGCTTCCCTAATTAAGCTTTCTAGTGAAAATTACTCAGAGATCTAGAATAGATGTGCAGAGTTTTAAGCAATGCAACTTCTGCTTGATAAGTGCCGTTCTAATTCCATTGGCCAAGTGTGAGATATGGTCAACTCCCTGAGTGTGAAGTTTAAATCTTTTGGGTCAGATATTTGGCTGCAGTCAAGAATAAGGTGTTTGCCGTAGGTTCTGTGCCGCTTGACACTCATTAAAACAGTATATCTGAATGTGACAGAAAAATCATTTCCCCTTTGTCAATGACTGTGGAAATAGGAGGATTTAAGGTTGAGCTTTTCAGGCTTCTACTGACACATTCCGAAGTCGATTACACACACAAATTGGTAACTTAGGTAAAATGTATCGTGGTATGCCACCACTCACTGAACTTGAATGCCGTATTGACTGCTTGCTTTGTAGATGTCGTAAAGCACCTGTTGTCATAAGTGACCAGTTCGTTGTTATTCTTCAATGCACTTTTGCTTTGGTGTTAAGCTTTGGGAAGTCGAACAGAATTACTATCTAAACTTTCACTATTTTTGGAAAATCTGTTTCAGTTCTCTTTCAGTCAGCAGTTCTTACATTAAATAGCTGAGTATTTGAGTTTGCAAGCACAGTTCAGAGACCGAAACAATAACTATGGTGAAGCACTTTACTCGTGAATTGT
The DNA here is from genome assembly GCA_944470555.2 of Heterobilharzia americana. Taxonomy (NCBI): domain Eukaryota; kingdom Metazoa; phylum Platyhelminthes; class Trematoda; order Strigeidida; family Schistosomatidae; genus Heterobilharzia; species Heterobilharzia americana. The sequence continues at coordinate 86,358,020 of OX104129.1, forward strand.
CAATGAAACTGTAAAATATAGCAATGTGGCAGAATGAAGTTGGCAACATAGTAGAACCTTGTTTTATTTAGCTTGCTTACCTAACGTAGAACATGATAGAATTTGTTGTTCCACTGTGTACTACATTGAACCAACTTACAAGTAAGTTCATTTTATAAATTTCAGGATCAAATTTAACCTGATAGAGTTGAATAAGTTGAACATTGGGTAAATGGGTTATAAATGAAATATACTGTAAAATTCCAGCGAAGTAGAAAAATAAATTTCTGATGTTTCATGACTTCGTGGAAGTCGCTTCTTCCAAAAATTCTGAGTAAGTTCATCGTTTTTGTAACCTGTTACACAATTTCTCATATCTAAGGAAACAGTCCTTTTTACAGAAATAAACTTTGATAACTTTTGGATTCCATTCACTTTATGCATAAGACGATATAAACTAAGGCTGATTTCAACACTGGCTTCTGATAGCATTCCAGCTGATGATCTAGATTTCTGTCTTCACACTGAAGGGTTTCATTACAATATTAAAGTTTTGTTAACCAGCATAAGGTAATTAAATTGTTTCAACTTTTTACACTTCGTCACAATAGCCTTTTTGTCAGTGTTACTTAATCTTTATGAAAAAATAGACTGAATCAATGGAATAATTACCCTGTTGATCATTAAAGTATCTAAAAGCGGCAACCAAAGCTACTTCAGAGAGTGTAATTACTAAATGATAATTTATTCTTTAAGATAGAAAAAAATTGCCTAAAAGTCTAATTTTATATTATATATGATGTCATCTGGTTTATCATATTACTGAGGAATTATTTGCGTAACAGAATTCTTGACTACAATGAGTTTGTTGACAGACTAATTGAAAACGTGATGTTGGCAGGGATTCCAATCGGCTATGAATAACTTTTGAAAAAATATTATTATAGGCGTCATCAGTAATTGTACTTCATCAAAATGATTCTCAGTGATAATATGAAATGAATGAAAAATTGTAAAATTATGCGTCTGGGTTGAACAGATTAGAAGGCTCTAAAATTGACACTGAGGGAATGTGCGATAGTGCATATCAGTTATATTTACTGCTTGAATAAGTAATATTCATGCTTTAACTGTTAATTATGAAAATTTTAAAGAGAAAGATCAGACAAAACGTATTTATTAATGTTATTTTCGTTTAATTAGCTTCTGGTGGTCATTCAGGTCTTGAATATACTGATTTAGAGACATAATTATCATTGTTGTTATCCACTGTGATCTCCTTGGGTCTGAATAGAGTTGTTAGGGAAGGTATGGACTAGTCCCCCTATATTCTATTAAATGTGTTGTAGTGTAATTTTGTGTTACACACGTTTATTTTATTTAGCACCCATTGCCACAGTATTGTTCACTGAATCGTGTCTCGAACGCAGTTTATTACTGGTGATCATATCGAGGTGATCGCATTATAATAATAATTATTATTATTTGTCCCTTGAGTTCCTAGTGGAACATAAGGCTTCAGTGGTACATCTCCAATATGCTCTGTTCTCTGAAATCTTTGCAACCTGACTCTATGACAGCCCACAACATCTCATTTCCACCCCCCACCATCTCCGCCATGTCACACTACACTAACACATAGGTTTACAATTTAATCAAATCACCAATCACGTGGTCATGTTTCAGAAATAATGATGCAAATAATCAATAGAGTTACTAAAATTGGAAACATGAATATTGATAGAAACAAGAAGGGGAAGAGGTGTACAAAGTAAACCTAGAAGTTACATCATGTTGACGGTAACGGTAATGAAAGTGGTTGAACAAACTTCGTTTGAATACAAAGGTTGGGTGATTTACGATCACCTCTGGTGTGTGAAATGAGTGAGTGCATAATCCATGTGGTAAATCAATTGGAATATGATGAATAATTTTGAAAGCTTTTCCAGTATCTACTTGATATCCCGTGTCAACTAGGTGTGCAAGTATGGAGCTCTTTATAGTTCTAATTTGTCCCTTGTTCAAGCATGATGCGTGGTGCTCAGAAATTCGACGATGAACCTACCTGATTGTACCCAACGTAACTAGCTAGCTCCAGTGGAGCAGCTGAATTGATAAATGCACATGGAAGTGTCGGAATCAGGCAGTTTGTCTTTATTCCTTGCACCTAGAATCGGGTGGTTGTGGAAGATGGGATATAATTTAGCTGCTGGGAATGCATTATGCAAGACTCGTTTTATGCGTTGTGTGATGATCTCACTGGCGATGTTACTCTTAAATTGCAGTTTCAAGAAGACTTGCTTCTTAGGAAGTGTTGGCATTGTTGTCTTAACCCTCGTAATATTCATGTGCTTAGTTACAAACTTGTCTGGATAGCCATTCCTACTGAGGAGATCACGGATGGTGGCTCACTCTTCCTTTATAACATCCTCTGAGCAAATAGCTGATGTGCTCCTCTGACGAAGCCTGAGACAATTGCCTTGAAATCTTATGTAATCTGTCGTCTTTTCCTAAATTCAGTCAGTCAATAATCATTTTCTACGAAGTAGTCCAGAAAGGTCTATGGCTTTATTCAGATTTCTTATATTGAGTATGTCTTTATTATAGTGTGAAGCAAGTATTGATATTCCGTTGTTAGCAGTAACTCATTCACACAAAATGTTGTGTGTTCATACTACTATTCATTAAACAATCGAACCATCAGTAGAACTTTTGTGACTACCGTCAATATGGATCACGAAATGTGTTTACTTGCTGTTTTGAAAAGTTATAAATCTTCATCAATTACGTTCAAGTTAAACTGCAATATACATGACCTCTGTGTGTTTTATATGACAGTGACCTTATTTATCAACTGTGAAGTGGTAGAAATTCACAACTAGGTTTATTTTCCCACAGAAAATACTTTAATTTGATGATTTCCCTATTCAGTACACATGAAGAACTCCATCTTTTGAGGCGAGGATAGATATTTAGTTACAAACAAGTCACTGTAATGATTAACAAGGGAAAATGCTCCTATATTTCAACAACGTCACCACAACCAGATGTTTGCCAACTCTGTTGATTGTTACGTGCATGTGAGCTGCTAATTTCTCATTTTGGTGATAATTAATTACTATATACAACTTCCTCTGAAGTGTTGAGTTAAGAGCTCATCTTGATGAAACGCATAAATAAACACGTATAAAGATATCAGCTACAAATATTAGTATAGGAAGCAGTCAAATCAGAAGTAAACAGCTTAAATCCCTGCTGACTAGGATTGCATTTATAACCTTTTCTTTTATATCTGTGCTGCTGTGTGGCTACTGGAACCTTAAGGAATGAGGTGAACTTCCAGTGAACTGACCAATGTAACTAAATTAGTCTTTCTCATACGACATTTTAAGATACATGAAAATAGTATATACATGATATATTTCTGTCTACATTTTCATGGCTCAATGAAGCATGAGCTAAGATGATTATTATTTGTCTCTTGGGTTCCTAATGGAACATACCGCTTCAGTAGCACGTCTCCATTCCACTCTCTTCTCTGAAATCTTCGCAACCTGACTCCACGATGGCCCACAACCTCTCATTTTCTCCTCGCACGATCTCCTACATGTCACCCTCACCTCAAACACCCAACTCGTCGCTTCCCATCTGGCTTCCACTCGAGGACCTGGCCTGTCGCGTCATGTCCCCAGTCGGCCTTCTCGGTGTATGTCTATCCCAATCCATCTCCACTTCCACTTTCTTCTGCATATTTGTTCACCGATAACTTCTTGGTTGGTTCATTGCCAGCCACAGTTCATCGTTGCTTATTCTTATTATTCTGGCCATCTGAGCCTCAGTAATGAGCCAGCACAGGCAGTTGGTGATGAATGTATGTAGTTTGTTAGAAATCCCTTTCGTAACGCACCAAGTCTCTCAACCATCACACAGAAGCATCGACTTGACTCACGTTGGTGTTGAAAATCCGAATGTTGTTCACGCTTCATGCTGGCTGAGTGCAGAAGATCTCCACACTGGTCTCAGGTTAATCAACGCCTGTCTTGCTGTCTTTTCGATCCTGACTGGCTTTGACATTGTCGTTTGTGCCGCCACCTGTAGTTGACACTGTGCTTCCTAGATAGGTGGAAGAGTCTACTTCACTTAAGTTTCTCCCGTTGATAGTGATTGGAGTTTGTCGTTGTTGTTGTCGTTGTTGTTGTTGATTGGGTATCTTCATCACCTCTGTCTTCTCTATATTCACTTGAAGTCCCGTCTTCCTTCACTGCCCTGCCTCTTCTGACAACTTGTTAGTTATCACCTGTACATCTTCAAGTTTGTGTGACATCAGACACAAGTCATCGTTGGCGAAATCCAAGTCTTCTAGGTTATTTTCCGTGGTCCAGCGTATCCCCATCTTCTCACGGCTCCTCACTGTTTGTTGCATGATCCAGTCGACCACAATCACGAATATCATGGGGATAGTAGGCAGCCTTGTTTCATTCCTTCCCGTCTCTACTTCAAAAGTATCACTGAGCTTCCCATTGTGAATTACTTGGCATGTGGCGTCTTCATATAGTTGTTGAATGAGATTGATAAAGTTTGTGGTATTCCGTAGTGTTGAGGTAGTTGCCAAATTACTTGTCGGTCGACGTTGTCAAGGGCCTTCTCAAAGTCGATGAAGTTGAGGTGAGGTGTAGAGTTGACTGCCATTCTATACTCTTTTATATGATGATGTGAAGCGCAGCGTTTCACTTTGGTCCGCACATGATTTGTACTTGCTGAATCCAGCCAGCCAGCCAATTAGCCTGTTCTGGTAGAAGTTTTGAATCCGATGTATCCTCTAGTCTCTCCAGGATGATGAGGAATAATATTATGCTTGGGGTGGACAGGAGAGTGATTCCTCGCCAGTTCATGCAAACATTGAGGTCTCCCTTCTTCAGCAGTTTGACAAGGTAGCCCTACTTCCAATCCACCAGCAGGTACCTTCCCTTCCTTCCACACCTTCTGCAATAGTGGTGTGGTGTGAGCATGTCCGCTGTTGTCTCTGCGTCTCTTCTCAGTGAATCTGGTGGGATTCCATCTGGTCCAGCTGCTTTACCGCATTTCAGTAGCTTGTTGGCGTTGCATTCAGGACTTCCACTTTTGTCGGAGGATTCATGTTCACTTGTAGTTCTGTGTCTGGGCTGCAGGTGGTATTTCTGGATGAAGTGCAGGTGGTGGTGATGGTGATGGTGATGGTGGTGGTGGTGGTCGATTGAAGAGCTTCTTGAAGTGGTCAGTCGATCGTTTCCCTTCTTTCTCTCCTGTGGTAATTATATTTCCTCCATCATCTTTCATTGATTTCATCTGTGTTGATCTCTTCCCTCTCAGATAGTAACCTGGTTATTTGAAACAATGTTGTCAGGTCTCTGTCTCTCCTACCTGCAGCCTGCACTGCGTTCTGCTTCACTTGCCAGTGTGTCGTTGAAGTGTCCTTTCTCTTTGCGTGCACTCTTCTTCACTTCTTTGTCCAGTGTAGTGTTTTATACATTGCACTCAGTTCCCCTTGCCGTTGTGCATCCTTGCACTGCACTGGTTCATCTTCTGCTTCACCATCACCATCAACATCACCATCATCATCACCATCACCATCTTCCTCTCCATGCTCGCTCTATCAGCTTCCATGTATTCATCGATATCTATTCATTGTCTTCTCTTGTCTTGTCTTGTCTTGTCTGTTTCTTCTTCCTCCTTTATACGGTTGTGCAGGTTTCTTTCCACATCTCTTTCAAAGACCTCCAGTCTTCTTCCACACAGGTTTCTTCAGGGATGCTGCTCGATATCTCCCATTTTGTCTTGATGGCTGGCTGCCGTGAAGATTTCCTTCCTAGTTTCGTCCTTCACTTTCTGTTCTGGCTATTGTACTCGAACTGTGGTCTATCACCAGCTTTCTTGAAGGTTTTAACTTGATTTGAAGGTTCCTTGTACTAGATAGTCAGTGAGTGAACCTACATCTTCTGCTCCTCTTGACCTTGTATCAAGTAGGCTGCGTCTCCACTTTCTTCACATTGAGATAAATTCGATCTGGTTTTTTGTATGGTGTGTCAATTCGCTGAAATCCCTTTCCCTTTGTGTATATCCTTGTGCTTGAACACACTGCCTCCAATCAACAAATCATTGAATGCGTAGATGTCTACAAACAATTCTCCATTCTCGCTCATCACCTCACCGAGCGCTTCTCGACCCATGGTTAGTTCTCCTCCTGTGTTATTCCCTCCCAGTTTGGCATTCATGTCACCCCACCATTGGAATTTTGATATCGCCAACTGGTTCGGGGTCTTCTCCAGTGTTGATTGCAGTTGTCTATGGAATCCCTCCTTCTTCTCTTGCTCTGCATTATTTGTAGGTGCGTGGTGTAGCATTGAATGATTGTGACCTTCCTTCCTTCCTTCTCAGTTGAATCTTGCTGTCATGACCCTGATCTTGGAGGAGATTGGTTCCCACCATATTAGAGAGAGAGAGAGAGCCTTCGATGCGCTTGCGGACATCATGATAGCCACTCGAAAACTCAGTGTGCTATTGGTTGTCGTCTGAGTGACAATATTGGAGAAGATTATTGATTCTCCAGTTGACAGTTTGGAGAGTCCACTCCCATTCCATCTGCTTTCGCAAATTCTAAGCACTCAATGTGATACCTTCTCATCTCTCTTGCCATCTGGGCAGCCTTGGTAGGTTCAAACATAGTGTGGACATTCCATGTCTCCATCCACACTTTCGCTTTCATCGAGAGGAGAGAAGACACATCGGCCCGGCCAATTGGCTTCCCGAAGGCTTTCACCAACTGGCGTCATTTCGCCTCTCCGATTGCAGCGAGGAATGATTTTGTTTTTATTATTTATATTTTGTTTGTGCTTTGAAGTTTGTTTAGTGGTTATATTTGTTTTACGGGGTGGGGTTGCTAGCCGTGTGTCCAATTTCCCTCTTTGTGAGGGCTTATGACTGCTAGTAACTAGTGTACTAGTTATGCAGGCATGGTTGAGGTGATCACAAAATCTCTTTAATTAGATTTTGCGATTCTCCCACTTCTCCGTCCTTGTTTGTGTTGCTAGTTAAATTTTTTATAAACCTTTGGAACTGGTGTTAAATCATCTTTATAGAATTCGGGTATGTTTTGATCAAAACATCCTACAGAAAAAATATTCTATCACCATGTGTTATAACAGAAAAATTAGTTTTGGCACATCCTGAACATTTTTTATTGTGTTTATAAACAGTTCCGAATCAATTTCTATTGTAATAGATTAGCTTAAAGGATATTAAAGTATGTACACTCACTATTTCAGAGACAATTCCTAAATCAAGCTGAAACTGGTCAATCAGATTCTGTTAGGCAGTGGAAACCCTCTGGAATTCATTCAGAAATGCCATCGAGGAAAAACAGAAGCAAACGTGAATATAGCGCCATAGAAAAGAAGTAAGTTTTTTTAGAAATTCGGAATCGAAATGTGATGATATAACAGAAAGAATGAACACATGAATTGAAAGTGACATATCCCCTCCCTAGCCAGCTGAGAAGGTATTATCATCGTTTTAAATAAAATGTTCGACCACTCAGTTAAAACTAGGCTACATATTGACCCTTTGTACTTTCGATTTCATTCTCCATTGTAAATATACGTGTGAAAGTAACTGCATTGGAAGAATAGAAGCATTTTTTACTCAAGCTACTGGGCGTGTACTGGGGAGTTTGAGCCTATGGATTATTTATCGCGTGGAGTTGATATATCAGAGGCTTTCTAAGTTGTCAGCAGACAGAAGACTTTAATAGCACTGCGATTCGCTGAAGCCAAAGACATGAAATAAATGTGAACAATCTGGGGTGTTCACCAGCAAACAATATTTATTCTCCCACTTGGTCAACAATGAATGCCTTTGCTGTGAAAAAATCTCACCACATTTTGCAAAATTCTTTAACTTATGACCTTCTGTTTTTTCTATCCTTTTGCAACTTAGAATTATTATTTGCAATCACTTTGGTAGAAATACTTTTAAAATCATCACTCTTCTTATTCCTGCCTATCTGACTCAATAATTCTGTTTACATAGCACTTAATACAGATTGTGGGAGCACCTCGAAATTTTATGTCAAAGATGTAACGCACCAAGGAGTATTTATTTTCAAGTCAGTCAGTAGGCTCATCGTCCATATAGCTAATTGCTTCAATAGATATTCATTCATTTTCTTACGAAGAACAATTCTATAAAAAGTATAAGTAATTAAGACTGAAATCGTGAAATTTCTACGCAATGGACTGGTTCCTGGTTTGAATATACAAGTAAACAGTAAATACTAATTTTAACTGATGAACACACTTTTCCTAGAAGTCTACTGTGAATTTTGAGGCTTATAAGACCAAATCGAATCACTAAATCAAATGACCACTTTATTCCATAGAAAACAACTTGGTTGGTATTATTACCATGAAATACTTAGTTTCTTTGCATTGAGGCAAAACGTGTGAAACTCTAGAGGTTTGTTAACCAAATTTCAGGCTAAAGAGGAAAGTAACCAATTCTCAGTTTGTATACAGGTGTCAACAGCTGCAGAGAAATTCACCTCCTATGGATTCACAAGAGTGATGTTCATGTTATGCGATGATTGTCATACTAAAATGATATCTATTATCACTAATAATTGCTAAAAGCTAATTTTCAAGTAATTAATGCAATAAATATGTATATATTCATGGAACTTACTAAAGACCAGTTCGGGAATCGATATAAATGTCCTCCAACAATAGTTTCCAAGTTATCTGCAGTTATAACATTGAATGCTAACATGAAGATAATCAATGGTGGTACGCAGAATTTTAAAATAAACCGCGTTGTAAAATGAATTCGTTTTCCAGTTAATTCTCCGAGGTTTTGAGACAAAGTATATATGCCTTTAGGGGAGAATATACATTGACAAATGATTAAATAACGACTGATTCAGTGGGAAAGTAATATTTGACAAATAAAAATAACAACTTTATACACTTTCCCAAAAACATTTAGCTTGGTCTTTTTATTAGAAATGTTACACACAGTGAGATGACAGCGTCATTCACGAGATAATATTTTGGACATCATTTATTGTCCATATTCATATCAGGTAAATCCACAACTTCCAGACAGAGTTTATATAGTTCTTATTTTTTCTTCTTCTCTGTGATGACAAGGGTAGTGGAATTTTCCATATCTGGGATAGGTACAGAATGATTTCTATTTTATGTATTTGGTGTTGATTCGATTAACAAGGATTCGATCATCAATCTCTCTCTCAACACAACTACGTTTTCAACAACGTCCCTCTATCTTACTCTATTGAGTGACTGTGTGCAACTACGTGGGGAGCTATAGCCGAACAGTTCTCTAAATTTCTCATTTTATTAGGACCTACTAATCCTGACCTAGCTAAGTTTTGTACTCTGCTATTCTAATCAACCCTGGTTGACTACTTTGACCTATGTATTTGACCTCGCAGTCATTGGAAGGGATATAGTAAAGCAGATAATTTTACTGAATTGCATCGATAGGATCTTCTAACCCACAAAGCTTGTTTCTAAGCGGGTTTGCTGGTTTAAATATCACTTTAATCACAGCCATACTGAGAATTCTCGGTAATGCTTCTGAGATGCCATCTGTGTGTGGAAACACAGCAAAAGCTTTGAATTCTCTCTTTACCCTATCACCATTATCACTACCATCATTACTACTATCAATCAAAATATTATTGATAACCGGTGTGTCACTACTACTGCTGCTGCTGCTTATATTTTTCTTTCGATTTCTTACGAATTAATTATAAATTTACGTGGATAGTTATTGAGATGCAAGGTATTCTTGTTTTCATATAATCTTTCAATCCAACAATGCTAGCTCACCTTTATCACTTTCCAAGTGATAGGCAAACTGAATTGCTTTCATTACTGAATGTGTGTCAAGAATGTAGCAGTTTTGTGATTTCAACACTGTAAATGTATCGTCTACATATTAGAACCATATCTTTGGAGTAGAAGTAAATTATTGAAAGGCCATCCATTTCCAACTAAGTCAGCTGTCTTACTACAGCTACAGAATTTTCTGTCCCATTAGATGTAAATTGCTGTTGTTTTTGACTAAAGTTTGTGATTATTAATTCTGTGTTTCCTCGATTCACTAAGTTATAGTTGAGCCTAGCTTTTAACTCTTCATTTATTTCTACATGTTTAAAACGTGTCATGTCACTACTACTACTACCAATACTGCATTTCAATTGTAGAGTATTTGCATGCACTTGACATTGATTCGATAAACAAAGATTCGGTTACCAAACTCTCCGTCCACCCACCCAACTAAGTCAGCTTTTAAAGCTGTTGTTCCACTACAACCTACTGTATGTATGCAATTGCATGAAGAGCTCTAACCAAGCTTTTCTCTAGATTTCTTCTCTTATTACGATTTACCAATCTTGATTTAGATAAGTTTCGTTCTCTGTTATTCTAATCGACCCTGGTCAATTGGAAATAATATTAGGAAAATTCGGAATATATAAACTCTGTTTCGAAGTTGTGGAAATACCTGATATGAATGTGGACAGTAAATTGTGTCAAAAACGTTATTCAGTAAATGCTACTGTTTCACTGTGTGATATTTCTAATAAGCAGACTAAAATGGAATTACAATCTAGCACAGTGCCTAAATTTTACTCCTATGAAAGTGAGTCTACGGAAAAATAATCCAACCCTGAATGTGGAAAGTTATTACAAAACATAAATTTGATCTTTTGATCTATTTACTGCCTGCAATGAGTTTCAGACGACTTTATGAGACTAATTTTCCTGTTAAAAAGAAGCTATAAGATTTCATGATAAATTTGTTTTCTATGCGGATTTACAAACGCATACTTAGAATGTCATATTTGAAAATTCAAAACTGAATCACCTTTTATATGAACACTATAACATCCTTTTTCAACGGGAATTAACTCAGACACTACGTCATAGACAAATTTTAGTCACTGCGGTTTATCTAACTGGTGTCATCAAATGAAAATCAATAAATTTTAGAAAATAAAATCTTCAAAAAGAAGACGACGCATCATATTTCAAAGATATTTTTTTTAAAATTGCTCAAGGAAATTAAACTGTCACTAAATGTTGAAGCGAATCTGAGATTATTTCTTGAAATGCCTTTAAAATGCTTTGCTAATATTTGTCTGATGATTATGTGTAAAATTTATGACACTGGTTATATTCACAGCACTGATGATAAGTCTGACTATGATGAAGCATTGCAACTAAGCCCCGTTGAAATAAAACATTATGCTTTTCACTTGGACATATAATAGGAATTTCGATCATTAAAACATGTAATGCTGTATGACATTGTAAATCATCGATAGGAAATGGTTACCAAAAGCAAATTTACAATGAAACTAAATAGGATTGTTTAAAAACCTTGGGCATTCTCAGTCAAGCCGGTAAAAAAACAACTATATGTTAGCTGCTTTGGGTACAGTGTTATACGGGAAAAGATTAAATAGTCAAAATGACAGGTTATTTGTAGTCATATGAAGATATTTACAACAAACAAAATCGTGATTTGCACAGTAGTATTTCATTTGAAATTTCTAGAAATGTGAAAAAGTCTTTTGCTTACAAAAAAATCAGTCTGTCTTACATATTACATATCTTACTACTTACTACTGTAATAGAGTATTCTATTGTGGCGGGATGACACTTTTGAGTTAGGTATTCCTTAACAAATTTCCATCTTGAGTTTTGTAAGACCAGTCGATTGTGAAAACCTAACTGACATCATTCAGTTACTCTGGCTATCTTATTTGACCTACTAAGTTACGTACAAATCCGGAACATTACACTATTGTTTCTTTTGGTATTTAAAGGGAAAAGCTTATCACCACTTGCTTTTATAAGGTTGAGTACCCGTTGGATACGATCACCTTTTAGTCCACTCTCTCCTATTTTTTATACGGCGAAATTGTTGATTTTTTCAAGTTTATCTTGTTACCGTTTAAGTAGTTGGCATTGTAATTGGTATTTCAGCTGATTTTATAAAGCATTGCCATTAAGAAATTTCATCAGCCTCTGATAAAAATTTTACAAATTGTTACAAAATAACGAACTTATTTCATGCTAGAAATGTATATGCCAGAAATGAGAATGACACTCAGTGAATGTTCACCAGTCTTAGCCTAGTAGTTAGTTGTTGTCATTTGCTCATTAGTCCATTGATATTCGTTTAACTTTTATACACTTATGATACACTTTTGTGGATTCACCAATAATGGAGAATTAGCAAGAAATGCCAGTGTTTGTAGACTAATGTAAGAGATCTCATTGTTTTGAAAGAATGACAGTAAGGACGGCAACAGCTAGTAAAAGCGCTTGCATAATGAATACCAATTCAACCTAACTTTCGATTGTCTATCTCTGTTATTTGTGAAATATCAAGACAAATTCGTTCAATCTAGTGTGACATTTACCAAGGACTACTTTTCTGTGTAAATAAGAAGATATTATGCAGTTGTTCTTCATTTGTGTTTTTACTTTATCCTGAAGTAACATTTTGATAAACAGGTTCATAAGACTGTAATGATTCAGTCTGTGTCAAAATATCAACCAGTACATGTCGAATGAATTGTTTTGTCAGCCTCTTGAATGACTATACGATCTTCTCAGGATAATGTTAGGTGTCTTTAAGACTACGTATTCTCAAATAAACACAGAAATGACAAATTGAATGAGTCAGGTTTTATTCTTAGAAATAATGAGTGAATTTAAATTGATGCCGACAATTTTCCGTAAATAAGCTTCATGTAACAAATTTTATGACTGAAAATGGAACTCTTAATTCCAAAATTTTACTTTATCAGTGAAAATTAATTTGTCTTATGATTTTAGCGCTTATTTTTCAAAATTACAAAACACTACTATTTATTGACTTACTTGTTATTCTTCTCTGTTTTATTGGATCGAATTGGTCAACCTCTGTTGGCAATATAGGCTCCTATGCAGATGCCTTGATATTGCCTGAATGTTAATTATGATGATTTTGTTGGTTATGACTAGGAGAACAATCCACGATGTGCCTTTCGTCCCACTTGGGACTCGTCAGCTGAATGTATTTGGACCTCAGTGAGTGACGTTGTTCCCAATGAGACTCGAACCTCGTAATCATCGCTTCAAACATGCGTCCTGAATTCTTCTGCTAGCCACAACCAACTAAGTTACAGGACAGTCTCCAAAAACTGATGTATATCAGCTGGTGCATTGACGATGAGTTATGTAGACGAATCTTGTCGTCTTTTTAATATGGTAATGTATACAAGGTCAGAAAAATAGTACCAAACTTATATCAATATCCAATTAATTCGCTTGTGCCTTGTTTATTGTTATTATAACCTTGCAGGTCATAGTTTTTACGAACTATAGTTATTATCATCACCCATCATCATAAATTAGATGAAGCAGCTTCTTTGTTGTTAAATGGATTACACTAAATGAAGTATTTCACCAAAATATTAGTAAAAACCACTTCATTACTGTATTTTTTAAAATTTGGCTCAGTGATATGATAAAATCGAACTTATTTCAGTTGATTTTAGTTTTAACAACTGAAATTCTCTTCATTGAGCTAAAAATTTTATAGCGTATTCAGATGTCTACAATTCAAAGTATGAACTCTTATTAGGAAGTCCTGTATCAGTCACCCTTCACCTGAACAGTATAACTTGACTTCAGTACTCAGTAAGACTTGTTCAGGTATCGGTGAAAATACAGGTTTTCTAAGTGATGTGTATATGCATGGGTGAAAAATGACGCAAATAAGACATAAAACCTAGGTCAACTGAATTTTAACACCGTAGGATGATATTACCAAATTGAGTATTAATGATTTTGTCTTGAATTCATATTCGAACTCATTTATTGAAAGCTGACATTCATAACGTAGTTGAAGTGTCATAAATTATTGTATATTTTTATCAGTTTATCGGTTATAATTCTTGTCCTTTATTGCTTCAGTGATTTTTCAAGTGATATGTTTGACTTGATTTCGAATTATTATTAGAAAGTGTCTTGCATATCAATTAACATTATTTGATTTATGTCATTCTTAGTCGTCTGCATTATTGCCTACAAAATACAGACAACTTAACATAGGTCACTTTCACTGTAGAATTTCGTTTATACTTTGACTTCTTTACGACTGGATGTACGATTTTTGTAAATGCTGGTTTACATCATATCACATACAGGAACGGAGCTTGCTCAAAGCTACCGAAATTAGATGATTGATTCATCTTAATGTTTTCACTGTCATGGAAAAAATTGGACTTGTTTCCTTGGAAGCAAAAGTTTATCCAGTACGAAAATAATGACCATTTTGCATTTATTTATTTTACAGTCCTATTGCTTTTCCATTTACACATCAAGATTTGATTTGGATAAAACAATCTTAAATTACTTCTGTTCCTTGATTACAAGCTCTGGTATTCGATGCTTCTTGAAACATAAGGATTCATTTCCTGATTTCGCATTAGTTGAATGTTCTTAGAATAGGCTTGAAGTACAGCTTTCCTAAAATAAGTCATTTGTAGCACGACAGTAGTCTTCACAAAGTTTCATGTATGTTTGAACAGTACATTGGTTAGTCGCTAAGAGGCAACCAAATTTATACTGTCTAGTCTTGAGTGCTAGTCAAATTCCATCGGCCATTTCTAAATATGACCAGTAGACTAAAAGGTTCATCATCACTATATATTTTAATGGATGTTAGTTGGCAGAAGGTGATCGGTAAAAAGGCCTGCTTGGTCTGGGTTTTGCTTGCTGGTGAACATGCAACCTCAAAGGAACTGATATCCCTTTGGGATTTGAAATAACATCATACAAGCTACTTTAACACTGAGCTATTCGGACTACCATCGACCTTCTATAGACAGAATGAAACTTCCATTGCCAATCACTGCATCTAATCCGCCACGAAATATGCTCAGCTACATTCCGGAAATGGTAATGTCACGCCGTAAAACTGCATGATATGGGTTCCAAGACACCAGTTCCATCGAGACTGTAGAAATGCCGTGATGATGAGTGCCGACCAGCACGAAACAGGTCAAATATGGTTTCCTGTCAACCTCCAACTAAAGAGCTGAATAATGTTATCTTTTTATTATTATTATTATATTATTAGTCCCTTGGGTTCCTAGTGGAACATAGGGCTTCAGTAGCACGCCTCCAGTGACCTCTGTTCTCTGAGATCTTTTGAACCTGGTTCCACGACAGCCCAGAAGCTCTCATTTCCTCCTCGCACGACCTCCTCCATGTCACCCTCGGACGTCCAACTCGTCGCTTCCCATGGGGATTCCACTCGAGGGCCTGACGCGTGATGTCCTCAGTCGGCCTTCTCAGTGCATGGCCAATCCATCTCCACTTCTTCCTGCATATTTGTTGCGTGATAGGTTCTTGGTTGGTTCGTTCCCAGAGTTCCTTGTTGCTTATTTTTTCTGGCCATCTGATCTTCAGCAGCGAGCGTAAGCAGTTGTTGATGAATGTCTGTAGTTTATTGGAAATGCCTTTCGTGACGCGCCAAGTCTCTGAGCCATACAAGAGCACTGACTTGACGTTGGTGTTGAAAATCCGTATCTTGTTCCGCATGCTGAGTGCAGAAGATCTCCACACTGGTTTCAGGCTAATGAACGCCTGTCTTGCTTTTCCGATTCTGACTTTGACGTCCTCGTCCGTCCCGCCTGTAGTTGAAACAGTGCTTCCTAGATAAGTGAAGGAGGTTACTTCCTTCAAGTTTCTCCCGTTGACGGTGATTGGAGTTTGTTGTTGTTGTTGATGGTGGTGGTGCGGTATCTTCATCACTTCTGTCTTCTCTATATTCACCTGAAGTCCCGTCTTAGCTGCCTCCTCTGTCAACTTGTTAGTTTTTGCCTGCAGATCTTCAAGTTTATGTGACATTAGGCATAAGTCATCGGCGAAATCCAAGTCTTCTAGGTTCTTTTCCGTCGTCCAGTGTATCCCCCTCTTCTCGCTGCCTACTGTTTGCTGCATGATCCAGTCCACCACAATAAGGAATATCATGGGGGATAGTAGGCAACCTTGTTTCACTCCTGTCTTCACTTCAAAGGCATCACTGAGCTTCCCATTGTGGATTACTTGGCATGTGGCATCTTCATATAGTTGTTGAATGAGGCGGATAAAGGTTTGCGGTACTCCGTAGTATTGAAGCAGTTTCCAAATTACTTCTCGGTCGACGCTGTCAAAGGCCTTCTCAAAGTCGATGAAGTTGAGGTAGAGAGCTGATTGCCATTCTACGCTCTGTTCTATGATGATACGAAGCGTTGCAATTTGGTCAGCACATGATTTGTACTTCCTGAAGCCTGCCTGTTCCGGTCGCAGTTTTGAATCCAGTGCGTCTTTAAGCCTCTCTAGGATGATGCGGCTTAATATTTTACTTGGGGTGGACAGGAGAGTGATTCCGCGCCAGTTCTTGCAAGCACTGAGGTCTCCCTTCTTCGGCAGTTTGACAAGGTAACCCTTCTTCCAATCGTCAGGTACCTTCTCTTCCTTCCACACCTTCTGCAATAGTGGTGTGTGTGAGCATGTCCGCTGTTGTCTCTGCATCTGTTCTCAGTGCTTCTGGCGGTATTCCATCTGGTCCTGCTGCTTTCCCGCATTTCAGTAGCTTTATGGCGTTCAGGACTTCCATTTTCGTTGGGGGATTTATGTTCACTTGTAATTCAGCGGCTGCAGGTGGTATTTCTGGACGAAGTGCAGGTGGTGGTCGATTCAAGAGCTTCTTGAAGTGGTCGGCCCATCGTTTCCTCTGTTTCTCTTCTTTTGTAATTAAATTTCCTTCTTCATCTTTTATTGGTTTCATCTGTGTTGGTCTCTTCCCTGATAGCAACCTGGTTATTTGATACAATGTCGTCAGGTCTCTCTCACTTACCTGCAGCCTGTTCTGCTTCACTTGCCAGTGTGTCGTAGAAGTGTCTTTTGTCTTTGCGTGCACTCTTCTTCACTTCTTTGTCCAGTGCAGTGTTTTATACATTGTGCTCAGTTCCTCTTGTCGTTGAGCATCCTTGCCTGTACTGGTTTATCTTCTGCTTCACCATCCTCCTCTCCTCTATCAGCTTCCAGGTATCCGTCGAGATCCATTCCTTGTCTTCTTTCTTCTTCCTTCCTAATACTGTTGTGCAGGTTTCTTTCCACATAGCTTTCAAAGACTTCCAGTGTTCTTCCACACAGGTTTCTTCAGGGATGTCCCTCGATATCTCCCATTTTGTCTTGATGGCTGGCTCGTGAAGATCTCCTTTGTAGTTTCATCCTTCAGTTTCCGAGTGTTGTACTTGAATTGAGGTCTATCACCAGCTTCCTTGAAGGCTTTTAACTTGATTTGGAAGGTTCCTTGCACTAGATAGTGGTCTGAACCTACATCTGCTCCTCTTCTTGACCTTGTGTTAAGTAGACTGCGTCTCCATTTTCTTGAGATTGAGATAAAGTCGATTTGATTTTTAGTGTGTCCATCTGGTGAAATCCATGTCGCTTTGTGGATATCCTTGTGCCTGAACACACTGCCTCCAATCACCAAATCGTTGAATGCACAGAATTCTGCAAACAATTCTCCATTCTCATTCATTTCACCTAGCGCCTCTCGACCCATGGTTAGTTCTCTTCCCGTGTTGTCCCCTCCCAGTTTGGCATTCATGTCACTCCGCCCATTAGAATTTTGATATCGCCAACTGACGTCTTGTCCAGTGTTGATTGAAGTTGTCTGTAGAATTCCTCCTTTTTCTCTTGCTCTGCATTATTTGTAGGTGCATAACATTGTATGATTGTGACCTTTCTTCCTTTTGAGTTGAATCTTGCTGTCATGATCCTGGAGGAGATTGGTTCCCACTGCATGAGAGCCTTCGATGCTCTTGAGGACATCATGATAGCCACTCCCTCAGTGTGCTCGTGGTTGGCGTCTGGGTGACCGGAGTAGATTATTGATTCTCCAGTTGACAGTTTGGAGAGTCCACTCCCATTCCATCTGCTTTCGCAAATCCCAAGCACTTCGATGTTATACCTTCTCATCTCCTTTGCAATCTGGGCTGCCTTACTGGGTTCAAACATCGTACGGACATTCCATGTCCCCACGTTTACTTTCGCTTTCATCGAGAGGAGAGAAGACACATCGGCCCAATTGGCTTCCCGAAGGCTTTCACCAACTGGCGTCATTTCGCCTCTCCGATTCCAGCGGGGAATAAGTTTGTTTTCATTTTTTATATTTTGTTTGTGCTTTGAAGTTTCTTTAGCGGTTAGATTTGTTTTACGGGGTAGGGTTGCTAGCCCTATGCCCAACCTTCCCTCTTTACCCGGGCTTAGGACCGGCTAGTAACTAGTAAACTAGTTAACCAGGCGAGGTTAATGTTATCTTTTACAAGGTTACAAATTTAATAAACAGTATCGTTAGATTGATAACATGTAATGCTGAATTAAGTATTGAGTAGATTGTACTATCTTTCCTTCATGTTAGTGAATTCTGTAACAAGGAGAACTAGAAGTTTCGAATGTCCTATTATTACTGTTATTATTATTATTATTGTTACTATTAGTCTGCACCTTACGGTCAAAAGGTCCATCAAAAAAGCTTGATGCTAAAAATACTATTAGTTGAAGGTTAAAGGCGGGTATTATTCAGCTTACCATAGACATAAACAATAGCAAAACATTGGAATAAGGATACAACTAGAAGTGATGTGCCACATGTGTACTGATCCAGATATTGCACTAAGTAGTATCCACCCTGTAGAAAGACGAGGAAAAAGTAAATAGAGTATTTACCTAGAATTAGGTTAGATTAGAATATTCATAGCAGAAAATTCGACATGGATAACGATAACCATAGTCTCATCGACTAACAATCTGTTTTTCCGTTATATCCTTGTAAATCGGATCCTAAAAAAAGCATTTTAGTTGTAAACGTCATCTTTGATTGGTGGTATGACCCTCCACTTCTGAACAATATGGCAGCAGGTAATTGGTACATAAGTTCATCACTCCAGCCTGTTTTGCAACAGTCTACTAGCGCCACTGTAAACAACTTTAAAAACTGCGTGGTGGTATGCTGAATGAAGTTGCATACCACCAGAAATCGTTTTATAATCGGCTAAATTCTCTCTTTTTCCAGGGACATTGTATACAATACTGAAGACACGAATTTCATAGTGTTTATTTGCTAAACTCAAATTTTTAAGTAAACTGCTTACTGAGTACTGTGCCTGTACTTGGTACACGTAATTAGATACACTGGTAGTGAACTCATTTTAAAAATGCCAAAATGTTACACAATTGTCAAACAGGCATTTCATACAGAATACATTACCTTTGAACTCATTTTTCAGGTATTTACCATTACTTGTTAATTACGATACGATAGAGTATGTCTGAGTATGATAACGACGAGATTATTATGATCGCGAACTCAATGATCAACAAATTATAATGAGGTAAGGTTTGGTTTCACTTCTGCTGCTGCTTCGTCTTCAGCTGTAGACATAGTCAACTATTTCCTTAGATTATATCTAAACATAACCATTCAACAGATAGTCATAATCATTACAGTTGAACTAGCTATTGCCTCAAATATGATAGTAAATATTTACAAAGTAATTAGTCATCTCTGCATCCTCGGCTTAATTTTTATTTTCAATGTTTTCAAAACCATTCAACAGATGTTCGTCAGTGTACCGTAAATAAAATCTCCTTTCATTCTGAACACACAAGAAACTACTGTTCTGAATTTAAGAGGCATAGCTGTAGTTACGAACTGAAACTTTTCATTCTGGATAATGTTAACATGTAGATAAATAAACAATACCCATCCTTCAGATATTTTATCACTCACTGTATCACTTGAGTAGTTTTGTAGTCTGTTTCGTAAAACAAAATGTCTTATTTATCAACCTCATTCAGACACCATGCAGAAATAACTAACTTGTGTTCATTCATTCAGAGTTTTAATGAAACAGACCTCAAAAAACAGCAGAGTGCTACCAGCAGAGCAAAGGTTTTCACTGAGTTAGCTACAATTCATGTAAAATCACTCCTCTTAACAAAACGTGTGTCGAGAGTCACTTGAGTTATGAATATGCTCTAATTAGCGGAAGAAATATTTGGCGAATTCCACTTAAAAAATTTAACGAAAGAAAATAGTGGTAGCTGTCGATGGTATACCACTCACCCTGTTATTCAAACTTATAGTTAGCGAGCTTAGACTTGGAAGTCTAAGACTAGAGATATTTTATTTTCATATACTTTTGTATCACTTCCACTTTGATAAAGTGGTTCAAAGTGGAAAGTGCTATTTTAGTGTGCAGTAATACTGTACAGATCTGTATAAGAGCCCTGAAATTCGTAAAGTCTGTCACAAACAATCGTAATGCTCCATTTTGAGAAGTACGTGAACCTACGTGTAAATATCAGATTGATTAGACAGTCAAAAGCAACAGAATATATTTTTGAAGAAGGGTCTAGAAGCAGTCAAAGCCATTGCAACTATATACAAACCGTAGTACTTTGTACATACTTGGACTTTGCAATTCACTTTCTATTATCCAATTATCTTTTCTATTTGCCAAGGAACTAAGCAATCATTAAGAGTTGGATCTAAAGTTCATTTTTCGATTATACAATCTAATTTACATGCATGCAAGTGATAAAGTAATCACTGTAGCACGCTTAACTGGTAGTTTGTCAAGAACGATTCAAAAGTAGTCTTCACCACAAACTGATATCATTTAGAGAAACACTGGAAATCTGGGAGCACTAAATAGCTGTTTTCCGCCCACAATGGCACTTTTCAACAGTTTGCACCCATAACTTCACTAAAGACTGAGCCCAGGACTGTCAAATCTCCCAGTCAAAAGGTCGCGTTTCGGTCACTGGGTTGGAACTCGATGGTCAAATATTTATTATTTATTATTTTTAAATTACTATCCGTTTACTCTTAGTGCTTTTCATTTACAGCTCTAAAAGATGTAGGATCAAAACAAAAACCGTAGTTGCACTAGGCTATTATGCTACAGTAGGTTTTAATCAGTATTTTGATATGATAGAAATTATTTTCAGCTTAGAATGACGATGGTGGATAAGTGTTCTTGGAGCTTTTATGTTTTTTCTTGGATGTTTCATTACCGGGCTTGGTGATTAATATCTAATACCAATGTGCAGCATATTTAGACATTAGCTTGCCACTTTAGGCATCTGTATTTGTTTCTAACTGTCAAATGCTATTTCTTTTGCTTAAAACTGAGGCTAAGGTTGCTCTTAAATTCTGTCGGTTGTAAGTAATTTTCATGAAATATTGCTATTTTCTCAGAGCATAGCGCTTTAACTGACAACTTTTTGTATTCTTGCCTTTCCTTTAATCCTTTGTGAACAGTATTTTGGTTCTCATGTAGACTGTATTATTTGAATAATCATCCTATCCTAAAAGGTTTTAGACATTATTGTTCTGCTTATAGGTAACATGAAGGATGAATATCCTTCTCGCTTGTAAGGGTGTTTTTACGTTGTACCTGACTGAAACCATATCGCTTCCCTGCTAGATGCTCTCGAAAAGTTTCTATTATCAATAAATCCCAGCAACTGATGAACATTAATCACGAACATTTGTTAGTATTTTAGACAATCAAAGCACATTTTGTCGTTTTTTACTGTCACTTTTGAAGAATTTATCAACTTCAAAAATCGTCGACAGCTTCAAGATGAACCATCAGCCATTTTTGTTGTTGAGATATAAGAATAAATCTCCTAAATAAAACCACGTTATGCATTATGCATAACAAAATTTTTTTCCCGGTCCTAACAAATACTTTTTCTTATCGTATAAATACTTTAGAAATGTGTATGCCCTTTTATTTTTCAGATAGTCGATTTGTGCCTGAACTGTATCGGTTTGAATGACTAATTACATAAAACACTACCCAGCATAAGAAGTTGATTCCATAACTGATGTTAAACTGAAAATAATTAGACAAATAACTAAATGAATTTCCCATTGTACTTACTTGACAAACGTTTGGAAAAGAAAGTAAAAATGAAAGAAGTAAGAAGGTGATTGTCAAGCCTTCTCTGAAATACTTCTTTTTGTTAAGATTGAATATTGTACATTCATCACAAACTGCAGTTAAAAATGATTCGGTTGCACCAAGCTAAAAGTAAAGAAGAATAAAGCGAAGTATCTTTTCGAATAAAATTATCACAAAGTAAGGAGTTATAAAAAGGTAGAATCAGTGTCCACTCAATTATTCAGATTGACATTTTTGAGAAGATTACAATTCGACTTCATCAACCCACGTGACACCAACTTGCAAATCTACAGAAGCCGTGGATATAGACAGACTGTCAGAAGGTATTTTTCATTGTGTATAACGATCTGTTGGCATGAAAAGTTTGTTATAAGAGCACAAAATGAATTCGAAAAGATTTTATGATGGATCTTCACGATATGTTCTTTTTTAATTGAAGTTTGTAGCTATTTTGTGCAGGATGATCAACTCTGATTACCCTAAGCGTAAACGCAAAGTACTGTTTTAATATTATTTATCGAATATCTTTCTATCTTCGTTACATTTGTAAAGATGGCAATGCCTCTTACTGAGTAAAGGATCCCATAGGTACGCTAAACTACTTCAGATACTAATGGCACGTTATGAGGTGTCAGATAAGTCGTTTGCTTCGAGCGGTGTCCATTTTTTCGACTTTTATTTGACTTCATCACAGATGTACCGTTGAAAGTCTTTTTTAGTACAAGTTGACAGAGACCGATCTTATCAGATAAGATCTCTTAGTAAATTTAGATTACCCAGGCAGTACAGGAAATATGCTAGCAAACTGGACATTCTTCTTAAAGGGTCGACTGATGACTCTAGAATGTCTAAGATGTGTTTTCACCTTTGGGTTCGGGCTGAGTCAACATCTCATCTTGCAGTGGCTTTGAAGTTGTTGAAATACTTGACTGCTTCACTTACCTGGCAATTCACTCCAGCCTTGGTAGACCACCCACTGAAGAAACTTTAAGCACGGTTACAAACGTCCAGATTATCGTCAGCCAATTTACACCAGCTTTTCCGATAGAGAGATATCCGATTACTTAATTAAGGTCAAGCATAGTGGATATCAGTTTGCTTCTTCCCAATATATAGCCCTTAAACATGGTCATTCAAACTGCTTTCGAAAATTATTGCATTTGAAAGATTTGCTGTGTACCACGGAACCACTACGTCAGTAATGTAAATTTTTGGTATAGAGTCCCAAACTAAAGAGGAAAGTAAGTTGGCAAGACTGTAAACCTTAGGCAACTGATGTTGTAACGATAGATGTTAGGTATACCACTTCAGCGTCAACCTGGATGCTTAATACCGGTTGACGTGGGTTAGAGATAAAAAAACTTTACGGGTGGTTAGATTAAAATGCAGCATCAGTCGATCGTATGTCTAACTGCTCATCTAAGCCATATATTCTTTCAGTTTGGCGCTAACGAGATGGCTGAAACCGATCATTAGAAAACATTGGCGAGATGAGTCAGAATTGATAGTATTGAAGCAGGTATATCAACACGTAATCTGCATCCTTATCGCCGTTTCACATATCATTATGTTAATTATCAGTGGTTACCAAAACAATTCCTATTTTTATGCAGGGGAAATTCAGAAGCACCGAACTTTCATAGAGTAGATACCTTTGAGGAAACTATGAGCTCTGACACGTACATGAAGGTATGTTTGTGTGAGCAAAACTTGTGTACTTCTGCAGGTACCGTTACGATTCCAGTTTATAGTGTGTATATATGTGCAATAACATGCTACCTTTTATTTGTTTCGCCAGATATTAACTTTTTACCGTTATGTATGCGCGGCACAGTGGCTTCGTACTCACCTACTTTGTGGGGGAAAAAAGTCAAGTCAGTATGATCACAAGATGTTAGATAGTTGATCAATGAAAGAGGTGTTTGCATTGAAATTGCTGTTTTAACATCCCATGTTTAACCCTGACTTTATTTTATTTTAAAAAGGCTAACCTTGTCTGCTACCAGTAAATATTCAAAGTTGAACTCAGATGAACATTTGTATACCATATTTTTTTTGACTGAATATGATTTGCTTCTTCGCATAAGTCGATCCTTCTAGGCTGCTAATAATTCAATAGACCTTATGTTTTTATATATTCTGTCAGCAGACTGGCGAAATTAGTCCTAATTAGTGATGTATAGATCAAACCAGACTCTTGTTTAATAAATATACCTTCTCTTAGTATAAATATATCCCAGCAGTTATTGGACTTTTGTATCCGTCTTTAATCAGATGTTAGCTGGTTAAAATAATAACATTGGTTTGGACTGCATCAAGTAAAATTGTTTAGAATTCACTAACAGTCAGTATAAATGAATTTCAGTCGGTTAATCAAAGCTGTTTCTGATAGTTTACCAGCAAAGTTTGGTTTTTTCTATTCCCAGCGCTATAAATTAGAATATCTCGCCTATTAGGAATGTATTAAACTTTTTTTCACTTTAAACAAATTAATGCAAAAATTTTATCGCCAGAATTCCAGTCTTAAAAAATGCTTAACTTTTGAGTTATGTAACTTTTAAAGTCAACTTAAGTTTTGGGTATTCTTTTAAATAAATAAAGTGCTCGGAAGTGCATAATTTGAATTTGTCGCCTGCAGTGATGACGGCATGGCACTATGTAGGCATTTTCAAATTTTACTAACTTTGTTAGGCTGACAGTTACTCAAAGTAATTGAAATTTCTTCTTTACATCTGCTTACTCTTATCTTAACTGCAAATTTTTATTCTTTGCTAGTACTTCTAACTCTATGAATTATTTGTTTAGATTTTTCAAAATGAATAGGACCTCACAAGAGAATTAACTGAGCAAAGCTTTCGAATGAAGTGCAATGCAGATGAAAATAGCATCACGCCTAATGTGTATCACATATTCTAATTACTAAGAATAATTTATTTTCAACAAAATCTTGACTACATCATTATATCGCAATCATTGTACTCTACTAGTGTGTTGGTCATTGTGAAATTCGCCTTTTTCTACCCATTCACACTGTTTTCAATAAGTCCATTCCAAAGAAACAGTTTTAAGATTTATCTCAACTTTAAGGACTTTTATGGGCATTCTTGAAAACGCTTCTGTTTTAATGTCCTAATTATAAGATTGAATTTATAGGAATAAACGTTTTTCGTGATTCACCGTTTTTTTAAATCTTACTGTATAAAACTATCACTTGTCTCTTCTAAATGATTGTTTTTATATTAAAGCTTTTCTTTTGCAGTGTTATACAAGCA
This sequence comes from Heterobilharzia americana, assembly GCA_944470555.2. Lineage (NCBI taxonomy): Eukaryota > Metazoa > Platyhelminthes > Trematoda > Strigeidida > Schistosomatidae > Heterobilharzia > Heterobilharzia americana. The sequence goes on from OX104129.1 coordinate 86,383,358, forward strand.
TATGAAGGTAAATGTATTGTACCTTGTTATCAGGAAAATGAGACTTACAGAACTACCCAAACCTAAGGTAACCAGCATGCTGAATAACAGTATGCACCAAAGATGTGGAACAGACAACGTACTGAATACACTGGTGTATGCCATGAATATGAGACCCAAGTCTGTGAGGGTGAAAACAGTGGACGTATTTATTATGAGGGAGGAGTATAAAATATATCAGAAGAATAGTGTTGTATAACAGAGAAGTACGGTAACTACTGAATTTATATCTATACACATACAAAACATTATGAAGCAGATTTCATATTTCCAGCTCGTTTTATTCCTTGCAAGGCTCTGACGTCTGAGATTTTGATGATTTTCCATTTTTACAATTATTCCTACAAACCAAACTTACTGTTATTTGTGAATGTGTTGCTTTACTGTTTTTCTTCATTTATTTTTCACCACTGTGAATTTATAATTCATCCCTGTGTCAGAGTATTCTTTGAACGATAATGAATGAAACACAGCAATGGTACCCATATCTGGCATCCTGACTGAACATCATAGGAATGGTGTAAACTTTATGCCCGCAAATAGGCGGTGCCCACTTTAAAATTCAAACTGATTTTTTAAAGAAATTGTTAAGTTTCACTTTAAACTGAGGTCAGAATTATTCTGTCAAACCTTCCAATTCAATAATTTTGACTAAAGGTCAACTACAATGTATGGTGTATAGTTAGTTTACAGGCTGATGAAGCCTGTAGACATCGATAATGACTGATTCCAGTTTCTTTTCACTTTGAAACGTGCAAATGTTGACGTCTCTTATGCATCTCGAAATATAAGAATTTTGTCTTTGGCGTCATTTTATTCAATTCTCGGCTGTTTATGTGTTTTCTGTCATTAGCTGTCGTTTGACTCTACTCTCAGATAAGAACAACGACAGCTTGTGCATAGAGGGTAGACAGCATGAGATGAGATCTTTCTATAAGCCTGAAAGTATCCTTACCAACCCTGGACTAGATGGTATGAAAACACTTGAGCACCGAGTTAGTATGACTCATCGCGTTTGAAAGGCCTTAAAACGAAACAGCCATCCGGAAAAGCTACTAAAAACGGTAGAAAAAAGACATGGAAAGATCAAGCACTACAGCACTTCCGTATCGGTCATCCAAACCAAAGAGGATAAGAAATACGTTAACAGCTACGACATAAGAGAATTCATAAGGTGACTAAAACATTACACTCACATCTATGTAAATTAAAAGATCCAAATGCATACCTGGAGCAGCAGAAGTGTATTTATAAGGTAGACTTTGCAGTGAACCCGGTGCCATATAATAATTTCTTAATTCATTTCAGTGAAACCTCGCCTGGTTAAATAGTCCACTAGTTACTAGCCGGTCGCAAGCCCCCACAAACAGGGAAATTGGACACACGGCTAGCAACTCCACCCCGTAAAACAAATATAACCACTAAACAAACTTCAAAGCACAAACAAAATATAAATAATAAAAACAAAATCATTCCTCGCTGCAATCGGAGAGGCGAAATGACGCCAGTTGGTGAAAGCCTTCGGGAAGCCAATTGGCCGGGCCGATGTGTCTTCTCTCCTCTCGATGAAAGCGAAAGTGTGGATGGAGACATGGAATGTCCACACTATGTTTGAATCTACCAAGGCTGCCCAGATGGCAAGAGAGATGAGAAGGTATCACATTGAAGTGCTTAGAATTTGCGAAAGCAGATGGAATGGGAGTGGACTCTCCAAACTGTCAACTGGAGAATCAATAATCTTCTCCAATATTGTCACTCAGACGACAACCAATAGCACACTGAGTTTTCCAGTGGCTATCATGATGTCCGCAAGCGCATCGAAGGCTCTCTCTCTCTAATATGGTGGGAAACAATCTCCTCCAAGATCAGGGTCATGACAGCAAGGTTCAACTGAGAAGGAAGGAAGGAAGGTCACAATCATTCAATGCTACACCGCGCACCTACAAATAATGCAGAGCAAGAGAAGAAGGAGGGATTCCATAGACAACTGCAATCAACACTGGAGAAGACCCCGAACCAGTTGGCGATTTCAAAATTCTACTGGGTGGGGTGACATGAATGCCAAACTGGGAGGGGGTAACACTGGAAGAGGAATAACCATGTGCCGAGAAGCGCTCGGTGAGGTGATGAGCGAGAATGGAGAATTGTTTGTAGACATCTACGCATTCAATGATTTGTTGATTGGAGGCAGTGTGTTTAAGCACAAGGATATACACAAAGGGAAAGGGATTTCAGCGAATTGACACACCATACAAAAACCAGATCGAATTTATCTCAATGTGAAGAAAGTGGAGACGCAGCCTAATTGACACAACGTCAAGAGGAGGAGCAGATGTAGGTTCACTCAACTGACTATCCAATGCAAGGAACCTTCCAAATCAAGTTAAAACCTTCAAGAAAGCTGGTGATAGACCACAGTTCGAGTACAATAGCCAGAACAGAAAGTGAAGGACGAAACTAGGAAGGAAATCTTCACGGCAGCCAGCCTTCAAGACAAAATGGGAGATATCGAGCAGCATCCCTGAAGAAACCTGTATGGAAGAAGACTGGAGGTCTTTGAAAGAGGTGCGGAAAGAAACCTGCACAACCGTATAAGGGAGGAAGAAGAAACAGACAAGACAAGACAAGACAAGAGAAGACAATGAATGGATATCGATGAATACATGGAAGCTGATAGAGCGAGCATGGAGAGGAAGATGGTGATGATGGTGATGTTGATGGTGATGGTGAAGCAGAAGATGAACCAGTGCAGTGCAAGGATGCACAACGACAAGGGGAACTGAGTGCAATGTATAAAACACTACACTGGACAAAGAAGTGAAGAAGAGTGCACGCAAAGAGAAAGGACACTTCAACGACACACTGGCAAGTGAAGCAGAACGCAGTGCAGGCTGCAGGTAGGAGAGACAGAGACCTGACAACATTGTTTCAAATAACCAGGTTACTATCTGAGAGGGAAGAGATCAACACAGATGAAATCAATGAAAGATGATGGAGGAAATATAATTACCAAAGAAGAGAAAGAAAGGGAACGATGGGCTGACTGCTTCAAGAAACTCTTCAATCCACCACGATCACCACCTGCACTTCGTCCAAAAATACCACCTGCAGCCCAGACACAGAACTACAAGTGAACATGAATCCTCCGACAAAAGTGGAAGTCCTGAATGCAACGCCAACAAGCTACTGAAATGCACTAAAGCAGGTGGACCAGATGGAATCCCACCAGATTCACTGAGAACAGACGCAGAGACAACAGCGGACATGCTCACACCACACCACTATTGCAGAAGGTGTGGAAGGAAGGGAAGGTACCTGCTGGTGGATTGGAAGTAGGGCTACCCTGTCAAACTGCCGAAGAAGGGAGACCTCAATGTTTGCATGAACTGGTGAGGAATCACTCTCCTGTCCACCTCAAGCATAATATTATTCCACATCATCCTGGAGAGACTAGAGGATACATCGGATTCAAAACTACGACCAGAACAGGCTGGCTGGCTGGCTGACTTCATCAAGTACAAATCATTTGCGGACCAAAGTGCAACGCTGCGCTTCACATCATCATATAACAGAGTATAGAATGGCAGTCAACTCTACACCTTACCTCAACTTCATCGACTTTGAGAAGGCCTTTGACAACGTCGACCGACAAGTAATTTGGCAACTACCTCAACACTACGGAATACCACAAACCTTTATCAATCTCATTCAACAACTATATGAAGATGCCACATGGCAAGTAATTCACAATGGGAAGCTCAGTGATACTTTTGAAGTAGAGACGGGAAGGAGTGAAACAAGGCTGCCACCCACTGTCACCCATGACATTCCTAATTGTCGTCGGCTGAATATGGCAACGAACAGTGAGGACAGAATAATAAGAATGAGCAACAAAGAACTGTGGCTGGCTGCCTGGCTGGCAATGAAGAAACCAAGAAGATATCGGTGAACAAATATGCAGAAGAAAGTGTAAGTGTAGATGAATTGGGATAGGCATACACTGAGAAGGCTGACTGTGGACATCATGTGACAGGACAGGCCAAGTACTCGAGTGGAACCTAGATGTGAAGCGACGAGTTGGGTGTTTGAGGTGACGGTGACATGGAGGAGATGTTGCGAGGAGGAAATGAGAGGTTGTGGGCTGTCGTGAAGCCAGGTTGCAAAGATTTCAGAGAACAGAGCATATTGGAGACGTGCTACTGAAGCCTTATATTCCATCAGGTACCCAAGAGACAAATAATAATCATCTTAGCGACGCATGCTTCATTGAGCCATGAAAATGTAGACAGAAATATATCATGTATATACTATTTTCATGTATCTTAAAATGTCGTATGAGAAAGACTAATTTAGTTACATTGGTCAGTTCACTGGAAGTTCACCTCATTCCTTAAGGTTCCAGTAGCCACACAGCAGCACAGATATAAAAGAAAAGGTTATAAATGCAATCCTAGTCAGCAGGGATTTAAGCTGTTTACTTCTGATTTGACTGCTTCCTATACTAATATTTGTAGCTGATATCTTTATACGTGTTTATTTATGCGTTTCATCAAGATGAGCTCTTAACTCAACACTTCAGAGGAAGTTGTATATAGTAATTAATTATCACCAAAATGAGAAATTAGCAGCTCACATGCACGTAACAATCAACAGAGTTGGCAAACATCTGGTTGTGGTGACGTTGTTGAAATATAGGAGCATTTTCCCTTGTTAATCATTACAGTGACTTGTTTGTAACTAAATATCTATCCTCGCCTCAAAAGATGGAGTTCTTCATGTGTACTGAATAGGGAAATCATCAAATTAAAGTATTTTCTGTGGGAAAATAAACCTAGTTGTGAATTTCTACCACTTCACAGTTGATAAATAAGGTCACTGTCATATAAAACACACAGAGGTCATGTATATTGCAGTTTAACTTGAACGTAATTGATGAAGATTTATAACTTTTCAAAACAGCAAGTAAACACATTTCGTGATCCATATTGACGGTAGTCACAAAAGTTCTACTGATGGTTCGATTGTTTAATGAATAGTAGTATGCGCACACAACATTTTGTGTGAATGAGTTACTGCTAACAACGGAATATCAATACTTGCTTCACACTATAATAAAGACATACTCAATATAAGAAATCTGAATAAAGCCATAGACCTTTCTGGACTACTTCGTAGAAAATGATTATTGACTGACTGAATTTAGGAAAAGACGACAGATTACATAAGATTTCAAGGCAATTGTCTCAGGCTTCGTCAGAGGAGCACATCAGCTATTTGCTCAGAGGATGTTATAAAGGAAGAGTGAGCCACCATCCGTGATCTCCTCAGTAGGAATGGCTATCCAGACAAGTTTGTAACTAAGCACATGAATATTACGAGGGTTAAGACAACAATGCCAACACTTCCTAAGAAGCAAGTCTTCTTGAAACTGCAATTTAAGAGTAACATCGCCAGTGAGATCATCACACAACGCATAAAACGAGTCTTGCATAATGCATTCCCAGCAGCTAAATTATATCCCATCTTCCACAACCACCCGATTCTAGGTGCAAGGAATAAAGACAAACTGCCTGATTCCGACACTTCATGTGCATTTATCAATTCAGCTGCTCCACTGGAGCTAGCTAGTTACGTTGGGTACAATCAGGTAGGTTCATCGTCGAATTTCTGAGCACCACCCATCACGCTTGAACAAGGGACAAATTAGAACTATAAAGAGCTCCATACTTGCACACCTAGTTGACACGGGATATCAAGTAGATACTGGAAAAGCTTTCAAAATTATTCATCATATTCCAGTTGATTTACCACATGGATTATGCACTCACTCATTTCACACACCAGAGGTGATCGTAAATCACCCAACCTTTGTATTCAAACGAAGTTTGTTCAACCACTTTCATTACCGTTGCCGTCAACATGATGTAACTTCTAGGTTTACTTTGTACACCTCTTCCCCTTCTTGTTTCTATCAATATTCATGTTTCCAATTTTAGTAACTCTATTGATTATTTACATAATTATTTCTGAAACATGACCACGTGATTGGTGATTTGATTAAATTGTAAACCTATGTGTTAGTGTAGTGTGACATGGAGGAGATGGTGGGGGGTGGAAATGAGATGTTGTGGGCTGTCATGGAGTCAGGTTGCAAAGATTTCAGAGAACAGAGCATATTGGAGACATGCTCCTGAAGCCTTATATTCAATTAGGAACCCAAGTGACAAATAATAATAATATATTAGTGTAGAGGTCAAGATGAAGACCTAATTGAAAAGGAATATATTTCTTCTCTTAATCAGTCTTTTTCTAAATAATGAGAAGTTTTGGTTTTTATGTCTGGTAAATACAAGTTTCATACGGACATCTATGTATGCAGCTAATTAAGAAACAAGTTTATTCATTTTCATCGATAAAAATCGTAGTTTTAGTAAAATAGTTGACTGCGCACACATTTCAGCAACATATGAGTTGGGAGGATTACATTTCCCCTATATCATTCTTTTCTTTACTTACAAGCTTCTTTCAGTGCGAATTCCATTAAGATATCATCAGGAAAAAATTTGCATCATTGTGAGATACGGAAAAACCAAGCCATAAAAATTGGATAAATACTATAATACTTCCTTATCGAAAATCCACACCGGGAGAAATAAGACATATCTTTAACAGTTGCGTCATCAGGGTATTCTTTAAGATGATGAGTACACGACACACCTGTGTAAATTAAAAGGTCCGACTGCCCATTTGTAGCAACAGAACTGCATTTATAAGGCAGACTTTGTAGTGAATGCGACGCTACACACACTGGAGAGACATTACGTCAAATACTAACATGTCTAACCGAACACGGTCAAAGTTGTAAGTAACCACTTGAAAATTCCTATGATCTGGAAAAACTTAAAAAACACTGCCATCGTGGTTCATGCCTTATATTCAAGTCATAAAATATCATTCGAAAAGGCAAAAGTCCTGCAAATGCGTTTTCTTTCTCACAAAAAGAGGGTTATTAGAGAAGAACTGCAAGTCTTTTCGTACCCTTCTTAGGTCAGCAGAAAAGATGAGTTAGACATCCCACAAATATGGTAAACATTAATGACGCGCATAGACAGTTGCAAACAATATACGAAGAGAAGGTAGAACACAACTTCATTTCACTGTATTTCAAGTGATTTATTCAGAATTTATTCTTGTTTGAATAGCTTCCGGTGTTATTTCGCTTAGTAGTCTTAACCACGTCAAAAAATATTGGTTGTATTGTCACAACTTATCTAATCCGATTACTTAATACTTTATTGATCTATTGTTTTCATCAGTTTTACGTTCTCACCACCTTCTGTACCAAAACTTGAATATTAACCTGAGAACTTAATGTCAGATTCATACTCTTGAAAAGAATCTTGTTAGCAAGATCGAAACGTTGAGAAATAATGGAAAATATTTGTTTATTTTGTTATTTATTCTAAAATACTATACCGGGATTATACAGATTAAAATACACCTTTCTATAAGCTCTTTACAATTGTTATCTAATCATTTAATTAATTAGAAATCAGAAACTCACTTCCATCAAATGTTTGATAGATTGGAATATTTTGAAATTGTGATAAATAACCCATGAATGAATACAGTGTTATACTATTCAACAGACTGATGGCAGCATTCATAAAGGTTGTTAAAATGCAATCAACATAAGCGGGATGATTAACTTTATTGTAACTTCCATAAGCCAGATGTACACCAAAACCCACACCCAACGAGAAGAAGGCTTGACTAGATGCTGAAAACCATACCTGAATGAAAAAATTGAAGGAAATATTGCATTAAAACAGCAAACATTCTGTACTCATCAAGAGTTTAAATGCCAAGAAAGATTTGTGAAAGAAGTGAGAGCTCTGAATGCTATAAAACTATCTCAAACCAGTTTGAAACCTTAAACTATTATTCACTAAGTAGGAGGAATTGAATAAAACAGGTAACCGATCATAATACATTTTAAACACACCAACTGAATGACGCATTCCTGGTCTTCTGGATTATTAATCGCATCTCTGAACAATTACTGAATTTCAACATTCCGAAGTTAAACGTTGAGTGAGAAAAATGAAAAGCATTACAATATTGTGCACTGAGACGTTTAAAATATACACAATCATATAGTGATGAGAGATGTTCACAGCAGAATTGGGTAGACTGCAAAAATATCTGGATTGTAAGGGTTCCTGTCCAATGGATGACAAAGATAAGTCAAATCTTCATCTCATGCAGAAATAAATTGACAAACACATTATAGACTATCACAATAAATAATGATGGATCGTGGCTAGCAGTGGAATCCAGGATGCGCAATTCCTCCTATTTGGGACTCGTCAGCTGGATGTACCTGCTTCCAGTGAGTGACGAAATGCGCATTCTGAATTCCACTGCTGGCCACGATCCATCATTACTACCATAAGAGCACAGGTTATATCGAGGCATCCTCACATGATCCCAGATGCTAATAGAGACCGATCAGTTCGGTCCAGTCAGTGACGGCATAATATAAAAACAATTACACTCATTTCAAAATAAAAAGTTTATATTAAAGAATGTCAAAAATCCCTATTGTCAAAATTACAAGCAAGTATATAAGCGAACAATATTGTTTTCAACTAGCCTTCATCATGCTAATAAACAAATATTGTCATATATGAAACGCTTAAACAATCATGGTAGATTCTCTACATTGTGGTAACAACAAAATGAAACATGCATATAGTAAACATTCGGATAATAATAACTATGCGTAACAGATATTCTAACAAACATAAGCGTGTTGGAAATGAGAGATTAGAACGTTTAGTATGGAATACTGATCCCAGCTTCTTCAGCGAAATGATCAAAATCCACATTATCATAGATATATATTACAGGCCAAACATCGTGTAGTTCATCTCATTCTCCAATCGTGACTGGATCACGACTGTTTTTCAATAGGGTTATGAATCATTCACACCATGGGACAGAGATTCATACGATGCGTGAATGTAAGCCGGTGTGCGTGGGTGTTATATTTCTGATATCGATTAATACAAATTAATAGAGGTCATGCGTTCCATTGTCATAGATTGTAATTCCATTTTAGACTGTTTACTAGAAATGTCACACACAGTGAAGTGACAGTATCATTTACTGGATAATTTTTCGGACATAGTCTATTGTCCATATTCATATCAGGCGATATGATACTGTTTACCTGTGTGATATTTCTAATAAACAGACTAAAATGGAGAGGTCATATGTGTCATAATTGTCAATGCATGAAGAATATGTACTTGTTGTAAGTCTGTGGTACACAGTGTGTCATTTTTATTTATGTATAAAAACAGAATGAATTGATAACGATACGACTTGTATTTCTGTTTTCTTTATTAATGATGGGAATTACCTAACAACGGGATCCAGGATGCACGTTTTATCCTATTTGGGATTCGTCAGCTGGATGTACTTGCACCTCAGTTAGTGATGTTGTTCCTATCAAAAGTCGAACTCGAGAGCTATCGCTTCTAACGCCAGAGCGTTATCCACTAGATCACCGCACAAGAGCCCATATGCCAATAGAGACCGATCAATTCGGTTCAATCAATGTCTGTTTCCTTAGTTTCTTGTTCACTGTAAATGACAGTAATAATAATAATAATAATAATAATAATAATAATAATAACAATAATGAAAAATATGGATGCAACTGATAGCACATTGTTTATTGTAGATGATGATGATGATGATAACAGCTATCTCAGATAGTTAAAATGATGATTTGCATGATGATGACAATTTACTGCAAATAGAAACAGACTGATTGAGCGAAGAAATATATTCCTTTTCAATTAGGTCTTCATTTTGGCCTCTATACTATTATATAGGTTTACAATTTAATCAAATTACCAATCACGTGGTGATGTTACGGAAATAATGATGTAAATATGTTTAGTAATGATGGGCAATGGCTAGCAGTGGAATCCAGGATGCGCATAGTTACAAGACGGGCAATATCGAGGCATTCGCATAGGAGCCCATATGCCAACAGAGACTGATCAATTCGGTCCAATCAACGACGGTGTAATACAAGCGATAACACTAAATGATGTAAATAGTCAATAGAGTTACTAAAATTGGAAACATGAATATTGATAGAAACAGGAAGGGGAAGAGGTGTACAAAGTAAACCTAGAAGTTACATCATGTTGACGGCAACGGTAATGAAAGTGGTTGAACAAACTTCGTTTGAATACAAAGGTTGGGTGATTTACGATCACCTCTGGTGTGTGAAATGAGCAAGTGCATAATCCATGTGGTAAATCAACTGGAATATGATGAATAATTTTGAAAGCTTCTTTAGCATCTACTTGATATCCCGTGTCAACTAGGTGTGCAAGTATGGAGCTCTTTATAGTTCTAATTTGTCCCTTGTTCAAGCATGATGCGTGGTGCTCAGAAATTCGACGATGAACCTACCTGATTGTACCCAACGTAACTAGCTAGCTCCAGTGGAGCAGCTGAATTGATAAATGCACATGAAAGTGTCGGAATCAGGCAGTTTGTCTTTATTCCTTGCACCTAGAATCGGGTGGTTGTGGAAGATGGGATATAATTTAGCTGCTGGGAATGCATTATGCAAGACTCGTTTTATGCGTTGTGTGATGATCTCACTGGCGATGTTACTCTTAAATTGCAGTTTCAAGAAGACTTGCTTCTTAGGAAGTGTTGGCATTGTTGTCTTAACCCTCGTAATATTCATGTGCTTAGTTACAAACTTGTCTGGGTAGCCATTCCTACTGAGGAGATCACGGATGGTGGCTTACTCTTGCTTTATAACATCCTATCAGCAAATAGCTGAGTCACGGTATACTAAGCATTTCACTAAGTTCTTTTTGTATTGGATGGGTACAGCACTAAAGAAGTGTGCATATTGAGTTGTTTATGTTGGCTTTCTATAAACACTTCGCTTCAGGGTTCCATCCGACCTTCTTACGAGCAGGTCAAAAAATGGGATACTATCATTTTTCTCCTCTTTCATTGTGAAGTTGATTACCAGGTGAACACTTTTGAACTTATTCAGAGCAGCATTCTTATCAGTCTCACTATAAATGTATCATCCATGTAACGATAATATAACTCTAAACGATTAGTAGTATGATTCAGTGGACCATTTTCAAGTTTGGCCAGAAAAAAATACGTTAAGAGCTGGCCAAGGGGTGACATTATGGCAACTCCATCAGATCGTGCATTCGTCGTACACCTCAGAAGTAGTTCTTTCAATCTGCAGACTGGAATACCTATTTCCATGCGTGCTTCGTGAGTTCGTTGCAAATAAAGTCTACTGTCTCCACTAAAGGGACGTTAGTAAAAAAAGATGAAACGTCACACGAAATCATTAACGTATTATCTACTTTGAGATCCTCAATCTTTCTGATATGAGAGTATGTTAATTTTTGTTTTGCTTCCTTTACTTTTATTTTCTGATTATTATTTACCATGCAGTAGCCAACTGAATTTTTTCTGATCGATCCAAGCTGTTGGGATTAGTCTATCTCATTAAAAGAGCAAATCTTCTAGTGACATTGGAAGAAGACAAAAGCAATGAGCTGAAGTTAATTTGATCTACACTTAAAGCAACTAACTATTCTGATAGATTTGCTAAAAGAATCTCGGAAAACAAAGCGTTCGACATGAAACCTGAAGGTCCTGAGTTCGATCCCTAGCCCGGTCGTGGGTGCTTAATGCTGAGAAGTCTCATACTAGGACGAAACAGCTGTCCAGTGCTCCCAAGTTTTCAATGGTTCCCAACTAAATGTCAGTCCATGATAAATACTACTTCTAAATTAAAATCCACACTTATCTCAAAAATAATCTATGTTCTACTTTGCTGAAGGTCAAAAATGTAATATCGACGGAAAACCAACAGAATTGTCTGTGAAGTAAGCTGCTCGGATTGTGATGCTGTATATGTAGGGGAAACATTCAGGCAGGTGGATGTAAAGGTAAGGGAATACAGACAGCGTTTGAAGCAAATTACAAAGACCTCATTAAACGTTCATAGATTGGAGAATAGATCACCTAATCATCATTTTGGAATATCTGAGATAGCCGTTATCATCATATACAATAAACAATATGCTATCACCTTCATACATATTTCTCATTATTAATATTATAATCCAGCTGACGAGTCCCAAATGGGAGGAAATGCATACCATCGATTCCACTGTTAGCCACAATTTATCATTACTAAGTATGAACATAATCAGTATTATTTTTATGATTGTTATCATTTACTACTTGACCAAGACACAAAGAAAACAGATATACAAGTCGTATCGTTATCAATTCATTCTGTTTTTATACATAAATAAAAATGACACACTGTGTACCACAGACTTACAACAAGTACATATTCTTCATGCATTGACAATTATGACACATATGACCTCTCCATTTTAGTCTGTTTATTAGAAATATCACACAGGTAAACAGTATCATATCGCCTGATATGAATATGGACAATAGACTATGTCCGAAAAATTATCCAGTAAATGATACTGTCACTTCACTGTGTGTGACATTTCTAGTAAACAGTCTAAAATGGAATTACAATCTATGACAATGGAACGCATGACCTCTATTAATTTGTATTAATCGATATCAGAAATATAACACCCACGCACACCGGCTTACATTCACGCATCGTATGAATCTCTGTCCCATGGTGTGAATGATTCATAACCCTATTGAAAAACAGTCGTGATCCAGTCACGATTGGAGAATGAGATGAACTACACGATGTTTGGCCTGTAATATATATCTATGATAATGTGGATTTTGATCATTTCGCTGAAGAAGCTGGGATCAGTATTCCATACTAAACGTTCTAATCTCTCATTTTTAAGACGCTGAGATTTGTCCAAGTATGTCTTACATCTATCAACATTTTTCTCTGCGCGCAATATTTGTGAAACTATCTGGTGAAATCCGAACCATCATTTATATAAATAACGTTAATACTAGTAACTATCTAAATAATGATAAGAAGAGTGGGAAGAACACTGTTGTGCAGACATTTAACTAAATAATATGGGTCAAAACTTTGAAAGATAGAAGTTACGTAATATTAAGGAATGAAATGCGCAGGTACTCATAGTCTAAACAGATGAATATTCATCTGATTATGATTGCAAATGAAATAAATATTCGCACCACTGCCGGAATGGAACGAGAGACCATAGAGTATCCGGCCTGAGGCTCTGCCAAGTGAGGTGCAAGGTCTGACTGTCGACCAGATTCTCATTTACCTTCGATTACCATAGGTTTTACCCAACTACCATGTGAATTCATGACGCGTCACTACAGTTTGATTACATTCACACTGGCTGCCTAGTCAGTACTTCTCATCCTAATCCCAATCTACCTGAGTCAGAGAGGGGGGAACATGATATTGACTATCGTTTTTGACTATCTGAGATAGCCGTTGTTTGGCAGACTGGTTTTTTTTACTGGGTGACGATTGAAGGTGAGATGAAAATTTAAGACCATGGCCGGAAGTTCTGAGTTGGTGGCCAATGCGTATAAGATCAAGAGGTAGTATCGCGTCACGAATTCCTATGGTAGTAGGGAAAACTCATCATGATTGAAGTGAAATAAAAACCTGGTCAACAGTCGTACCACGTATCTCAGTTGGTAAGGCATCGGACTAGAAACCCGATGGTCGATGGTTCGAATCCGATTGCGGTTCATATTTTCATTTGACCTTCACTCATCACCCAGTAACAATACTAGTCTGCCAAACCACGGCTATCTCAGATAGTTAAAAGTGGTAAATAAACATTTGAGTGAATGGGCTGAAGAAATGGAACGGGATGAAAATTGAATCTTTGAAGTTATTTGTTAAGTTTTCTCTGGTCAAATCAAAGATAATGGCTGCACAAACTTCCTCCACAAACAATGACTATGTTTGGTTTCTTCAATTCCCATAACCTCAGCTATACGTAATATACAGGTGCAAATAACATTCGGAAGATCTTGTGGAATGCGAAAAATGATTTTTAACGCTTTGGTCTTATCTGTTACTTGACGATTATCCACCAAATGCTGCAGAAATGAACTTCGTATTGACTTCTCTTGCTGCGTTCCTAGCCATGACTACAATTGCTCAGTAACTCGTTTGTTAAGCTGCCTAGTTGTAAGCGCAACAAACTTTCTCCACAAGACTTCACCATGATTGGTTTAATGTTTGGTATATGAGAAAATCTTTGTTTGTCAGCCTAATACTAAGAATTAATTGACAACAGTATTGTTCGCTTATGTATTTATTTCTCATAGTTTATATTGTAACATACCCTCTCACTGATGCGTATCCTGAAAGGTATATTTGAAGTTATGTTAGTACTTGTAAAATAAAGAGCGATTTTACCGTGACTGGAAAGAGATGAGTTTTTTTAATCTTTTTTATCTTTGAGGACACAACAAATGACTGATTGTCTATCGGACAAGAAGCCGTCAAAAGTGTTCTACCTTCTTGCCATAAAAAAGCCGTGTAGCAATCAAAGAGCAGCATATCCCCATCTGAATTTACCCCTAACTGCGTCTACCGCTTCACACATATTTTTCAAAGTGAATACGTTGGAAGTTTGGGGCCTTGGGTATTCATCCGACCTGCTCAAGGTTTGCATCAGTATTTGAGACTCAAGATATGTTAGTCTTTGTCCAATGAAACTTTTTCAGCATTTATTTGATGCTGAACACAATAGAGACTTGATGATAAATTTTTTTTTAAATTGTTGTCTTACTTTACCTTCTAGAAAAAAGTGATTCATTAATTAGCTTTATCCTAACAACTAGCTTTACTTTTATTGCTTAACTCAGCCTCTCATTTTCTGATTGCTTAATGAATGCCTGGTCACAGTGAGGTCTTTTGTATAATACCGTTCATCAGTTTTCGTCTTCAGTCTATTCTCCAAATTATAAGTAACCCCACGGTTTCCCGTTCGTTCCAACAATTCCCAATTTACTTCCAAAGAAGTGTAAATGCACGGTCCACGCTAGTGTTGTTTATCAGGACAACGTGATTTTTTAAAATTTCATCTCTCATTGAACATATTTATCGTAGCATATCCCAGGATAATGGGCAGAGCGTGTTGGTGATTCAGTGTTTTCTCAGCTTCAGCGTTTTATTGTAGCCTTTTCATTACCAGGCTTGGGAACACGCCTACAAATAACTCTATAAAGAAGATATTACTGCTATAATTATTTCTTCCGTGGGTTCCTAGTGGAACTTACCGCTTCAGTAGCACGTCTCCACTCCACTCTCTTCTCTGAAATCTTCGCACCCTGACTCCACGACAGCCCACAACCTCTCATTTCCTCCTCGCAACTTCTCCTCCATGTCACCCTCACCTCAAACACCCAACTCGTCGCATCCCATCTGGCTTCCAATCGAGGACCTGGCCTGGCCTGAAGCGGAATGTCCCCAGTCAGCCTTCTCAGTGTATGCCTATCCCAATCCATCTCCACTTACACTTTCTTCTGCATATTTGTTCACCGGTAGCTTCATGGTTGATTCACTGCCAGCCAGCCAGCCAGCCAGCCAGCCAGCCAGCCAGCCAGCCAGCCAGCCAGCCAGCCAGCCAGCCAGCCAGCCAGCCAGCCAGCCAGCCAGCCAGCCAGCCAGCCACAGTTATTTGTAGCTTATTCTTATTATCCTGGCCATCTGAGCTTCAGTAATGAGCCAGCACAGGCAGTTGGTGATGAATGTATGTAGTTTGTTAGAAATCCCTTTCGTAACGCACCAAGTCTCTCAACCATCACACAGAAGCATCGACTTGACTCACGTTGGTGTTGAAAATCCGAATGTTGTTCACGCTAATTGCAGGCTGAGTGCAGAAGATCTCCACACTGGTCTCAGGTTAATCAACGCCCGTCTTGCTGTCTTTCCGATCCTGACTGGCTTTGACATCGTTGTCTGTGCCGCCACCTGTAGTTGACACTGTGCTTCCTAGATAAGTGGGAGAGACTACTTCCCTTAAGTTTCTCCTGTTGATGGTGATTGGAGTTTGTCGTTGTTGTTGGTGGTGATGGTGGTGTTGTTGTCGATTGGGTATCTTCATCACCTCTATCTTCTCTATATTCACTTGAAGTCCCGTCTTCCTTCACTGCCCTGCCTCTTCTGACAACTTGTTGGTTATTGCCTGTACATCTTCAAGTTTGTGTGACATCAGACACAAGTCGTCGTTAGTGAAATCCAAGTCTTCTAGGTTATTTTCCGTGGTCCAGCGTATCCCCATCTTCTCACGGCTCCCCACTGTTTGTTGCATGATCCAGTCGACCACAATCAAGAATATCATGGTTGATAGAGGATGGCAGCCTTTGTTTCACTCCTTCCCGTCTCTGCTTCAAAAGTATCACATGGGCTTCCCACTGAGAATTACTTGGCATGTGGCGTCTTCATATAGTTGTTGAATGAGATTGATAAAGGTTTGTGGTATTCCGTAGTGTTGAGGTAGTTGCCAAATTACTTGTCGGTCGACGTTGTCAAGGGCCTTCTCAAAGTCGATGAAGTTGAGGTGAGGTGGAGAGTTGACTGCCATTCTATACTCTTTTATATGATGATGTGAAGCGCAGCGTTGCACTTTGGTCCGCAAATGATTTGTACTTGATGAAGTCAGCCAGCCAGCTAGCCTGTTCTGGTCGTAGTTTTGAATCCGATATATCCTCTAGTCTCTCCAGGATGATGAGGTTTAATATTATGCTTGAGGTGGACAGGAGAGTGATTCCTCGCCAGTTCATGCAAACATTGAGGTCTCCCTTCTTCGGCAGTTTGACAAGGTAGCCCTACTTCCAATCCACCAGCAGGTACCTTCCCTTCCTTCCACACCTTCTGCAATAGTGGTGTGGTGTGAGCATGTCCGCTGTTGTCTCTGCGTCTCTTCTCAGTGAATCTGGTGGGATTCCATCTGGTCCACCTGCTTTACCGCATTTCAGTAGCTTGTTGGCGTTGCATTCAGGACTTCCACTTTTGTCGGAGGATTCATGTTCACTTGTAGTTCTGTGTCTGGACTGCAGGTGGTATTTCTGGATGAAGTGCAGGTGGTGGTGATGGTGATGGTGGTGGTGGATTGAAGAGCTTCTTGAAGTGGTCAGTCGATCGTTTCCCTTGTTTCTCTCCTGTGGTAATTATATTTCCTCCATCATCTTCCATTGATTTCATCTGTGTTGATCTCTTCCCTCTCAGATAGTAACCTGGTTATTTGATACAATGTTGTCAGGTCTCTGTCTCTCCTACCTGCAGCCTGCACTGCGTTCTGCTTCACTTGCCAGTGTGTCGTTGAAGTGTCCTTTCTCTTTGCGTGCACTCTTCTTCACTTCTTTGTCCAGTGTAGTGTTTTATACATTGCACTCAGTTCCCCTTGTCGTTGTGCATCCTTGCACTGCACTGGTTCATCTTCTGCTTCACCATCACCATCACCATCAACATCACCATCATCACCATCTTCCTCTCCATGCTCGCTCTATCAGCTTCCATGTATTCATCGATATCTATTCATTGTCTTCTCTTGTCTTGTCTTGTCTTGTCTGTTTCTACTTCCTCCCTTATACGGTTGTGCAGGTTTCTTTCCGCACCTCTTTCAAAGACCTCCAGTCTTCTTCCATACAGGTTTCTTCAGGGATGCTGCTCGATATCTCCCATTTTGTCTTGATGGCTGACTGCCGTGAAGATTTCCTTCCTAGTTTCGTCCTTCACTTTCTGTTCTGGCTATTGTACTCGAACTGTGGTCTATCACCAGCTTTCTTGAAGGTTTTAACTTGATTTGGAAGGTTCCTTGCATTGGATAGTCAGTTGAGTGAACCTACATCTGCTCCTCCTCTTGACCTTGTATCAAGTAGGCTGCATCTCTACTTTCTTCACATTGAGATAAATTGGATCTGGCTTTTTGTATGGTGTGTCAATTCGCTGAAATCCATTTCCCTTTGTGTATATCCTTGTGCTTAAACACACTGCCTCCAATCAACAAATCATTGAATGCGTAGATGTCTACAAACAATTCTCCATTCTCGCTCATCACCTCACCGAGCGCTTCTCGGCACATGGTTATTCCTCTTCCAGTGTTACCCCCTCCCAGTTTGGCATTCATGTCACCCCACCCAGTAGAATTTTGAAATCGCCAACTGGTTCGGGGTCTTCTCCAGTGTTGATTGCAGTTGTCTATGGAATCCCTCCTTCTTCTCTTGCTCTGCATTATTTGTAGGTGCGCGGTGTAGCATTGAATGATTGTGACCTTCCTTCCTTCCTTCTCAGTTGAACCTTGCTGTCATGACCCTGATCTTGGAGGAGATTGTTTCCCACCATATTAGAGAGAGAGAGAGCCTTCGATGCGCTTGCGGACATCATGATAGCCACTCGAAAACTCAGTGTGCTGGTGGTTGTCGTCTGAGTGACAATATTGGAGAGTCCACTCCTATTCCATCTGCTTTCGCAAATTCTAAGCACTTCAATGTGATACCTTCTCATCTCTCTTGCCATCTGGGCAGCCTTGGTAGATTCAAACATAGTGTGGACATTCCATGTCTCCATCCACACTTTCGCTTTCATCGAGAGGAGAGAAGAGATATCTGCCATTAGGCTTCCTGAAGGCTTTCACCAACTGGCATCATTTCGCCTCTCCGATTGCAGCGAGGAATAATTTTGTTTTTATTATTTATATTTTGTTTGTGCTTTGTTTAACGGTTATATTTGTTTTACGGGTTAGGGTTGCTAGCCGTGTGTCCAACCTTCCCTGTTTGTGGGGGCTTAGTACCTGCTAGCAACTAGTGAACTAGTTAACCCGGCAAGAATAATTTAAGTGCATTCCAATGTTACACGAACATTTAGGTAGTGGTTTTGCAGACTTTAATTGTTGTCTAAGGCATAAAACCCAATCTGTGTATTACTTAAATGAGAAAATTTTATAGTCCAGTTAATGTGGCTATCTGTTCCCATGTAAGAGAGTGATGACGTTTTCCCCCGAAATTCTTTTTGTAAGACAACACATATAACCCGTGTATAATGTACAAGAGGAGTATTTTAACACACGGATTCAGTGAAAAATACTTTCAATCCAAAATTAACAATTCTTTTAATCTAAAATTTGGATGAGATAAATTTACTGAAACAAACATAAACTTACATCCCAATCTAAAAGTTTGCTGAATTGAGGAGTAAGAAATGTTCGAATGCCAAATGCTGCGTTGCTCAATGTTAATCCCCTAACAAGTAGCACAGCGATTGCAAGATATGGTACAGCTGCTGTTATCCAAGAAACCTTTTAAAAACAATGAAAAAAACAACAAAGAGAGATCTCGTTGTTATTCTTCCCCATAAAATTCAAATACCTCAAGTAGTAAAGTGAATAATTGCTTTCTCGTCACACTTTATGAATAGGTGTACGTAAGTAGTTTTTTATTATAACGGACATTTTAGTCCAGAGTGGAATGATCGGTCTATAACTCGTCATCCTGTTAACTTGAAATAAGCACTCATCAAGTATTTCTGAGGAATGCAGGGTGTGTGTGTCGAAACAAATCAGGATCAGTTAAATTTTATAAGCCGGTATGAGAAATACTGTATGACATAATGGCGGGGAATGCAAGAACTAAGTCTCAAAGTGCGGAATTCGAGGTGGCAATTATTTATCTGTTTACGGAAAATTTGATTTTCAAATTTATACTTACCAAAACTTCCCCGTCTCGTATTTCAAAATCGCAATGTTAACTTATCTTTTCTTCTCTTCTTCACAGAAACATTCCATGCAATCTGAAAATAATAAGAGTTAGTTCTTCATCCAACGATTTGAATTGATTCCGAGGTTTGGATAGAGTCTCATTAGGCATGATGTTGAAACGGGAGTTATTGGCAGTGTGAAGTCGAGAGCACAAATTTTGTAGAAATACTTGAGTACCTTGCAATTATTATTAAGTAGTGTTGGAACATGTGAGTGACTGTATAGTAAGTAGCTTTTAGGTGGGGACGTACACATGACATTTAGAAGCTAAAATTATAATGAGGACTTACTTGTGCAATGGAACATGTGTGCTAGCCCGAGTTTCCTACCAGAAAATATCATAGTTTTACTTTTGGTAGAACTATTTTGTCCCTGTTAGAATTTATGCCACTGTCTGGAAGCCAAGGCGTAAGATCAGAGGATACTTCTCACATCGATGATTTAAAGTTTGAACGCTTTCAAATCCGGTTACTCATCACTCCGGAGACTAACTCTTTATTTATGTATTCACTTCCAGTTTGTTAGTAACTTTAGAACTACCTTGTTGAGGAAAATGTAACAAGCAGCACTTAGACCGTGCTGCAAACTAAACTCTCTAGTGTGGGCAGTAACTTGATTTTATACACAGCACACTACTCTTGAGAGTCCAATACCTAAACCTATCTACAATGTCTAAGAATGATGTTGACTGAATTTGATATAAGACGAACCACTGATGAAAAAAAGATCACAACCGGATGTGATCATGTCAGCGCTTCATACTTCTCGAAACTGTGCCGATACATGAAGTTTATGTGGCTAGAATGCAGTAGACAGATCCATAAAGAGAATCTATGACAAATCAAGAAACATGATGGATAGAAAATGTCAACAGAAGATCTGTGAGCAGTTCTTTTCAATGGTAACTTAAATTGAACAATAAGTATGTCACAGTTGATAACAACCGAGATAAGTTAGAAAAGTCAGCAGCTACAGTATAATTCTTTGATATGCTGATATAACATAAGACTTTGAAAATTTTGTAAGCAAAGTCGGTTCATATTTTCAACTTAAGCTTAACCTCCTCAGGTAACTGAGGTGAAAAGAAAATCGAAGACATAAGTATTTTTTACGGTGGATATAATTGCAGTTTTGATAAAACTCTTTGAGATGAATTCATTATATTGCAGGATTTCTGCTACGTCCCTCGATAAAGTATCCATGTGTTTGCCTGTACCCTGCTTGAAAATAACAAAGCTTTAAGGGAATGAATTGTGCATAGATCTCAAAAATTGTAATCAGATTCAAACCTTTTTCATCATTCTAAAGATAGAAACATCCCGTTTATCAATAGAATACAAAGTATTAGATTTTGTACACAGATTAACATAGCATTTATGTAACAAAGGAATGTATAGAAGACACTGAAACAGTGAGGATGGGTACTCAGTTTTTGGGAGTCACAACTCTTGTTATCGTCCAACAACTGAACCAAACAGTTTGTAACATGAAGCAATCAATAACTTATGGCCCTAAGCACTTTTTAGTTAAGAAAATTTCTTCAAAATATCCAGAAGTAAGTGTTTCATGAAATAGAACTTATCAGAAGCCTTTTCACGGAATGAATCTGAGGAATAATATACACATGTACATATTCTGTACAACTTAAGATTACTATGAATGAAATCAGCACATGATATCTTTCTGTAGCTGAAAATCTTGTAATGAAAGTATCGAATACATTGCAGTCTGATAAGACAATGCACTATTCGTTTTAACAAGACAAAAGTCACTTGATCTTATTGATATCACATTACAACTCACAAGTAACTATAAATATCAGTTAAGGTGAAGAATATATCTCTAAATTTCAACCTTATTAAAACCACAACAAAGAAAGATTGAAGGAGGTTAAAAATATTATGCAGCATTTCCGTAAAATTTTATTGCCTCAGACTCTACTCTCATTATCAACCACAAACAGTTATTTGACATTAGTTAGCAGGAGGTAACCCATGTAGCTATTCTGTCTTTAGTGCTTGTCACTGAATGATATTTGATATCAACAAGAATTCTCGCATTTACACTACTAGGCAATGAACTGCGGCAGATCATGAAAACTTAGCACTCATCTAGGCCAGAGTTCCACAGAAGTGATTATGTATATATAAGTCTTCAGTTTTTGATCGAAAGACATGTATTCCAAACTGTACACTCTTCAACAACTGATATTGCCAAGTTCCAACTTAGTTTCTGACTTCTGACCGAAGAATAGTTATGTTCAGTACTTGTCTGATAGGGATTATTTTACAAAAATATTTTGCTTGTAATAAGGCATTTTACTGCATTCACAGAAATATTTTTCGAAGTTTCTTTATTTCACTGTTGAAAATGCAGGCGACACTACCTATGTGGTATTCAAGAGATACCACTGACTGTGGTTTCAAAGATATCAGTATATACTAGATTCACAAAAATATACTGTGAGTGAACATCCCAAGTTTGAATATAATCTTAGTAACATTTTATCATCTCAATGTGAATATACTGTGAATGTAGTCGGTTAAACTGTTGAACATAGCAACAAGCAGTTGATATTTAGATATAATTCTTATTTTGTTTGCTGGTGCCTAGCAGTGGAATTCAGGACTCGTAATTCCTTCTATTCTGGATTTCTCAGTTGGATATACCTGCACATCAGTGAGCGACACTTTTCCCAGAACCTATCGCTGAAATCGCTAAAGCGTTAAATATAATTCGCAGTTTGGTATTTAGCATGTAAGCTATGTGGTGTTTAGATGCCAAGCTCTAAGAGTCAGTTTGTAAAGTACTCAATATTTAATGTGACGCTTTATTTTTGTCTTTTACTCAAACATTTTTGTCAAGCCGAAATTGTGGGGGAGAACCATGTGAATGTTTCCAATCTACATTGAACAAATCAAACGGTCAATGCTAACAGAAAATGACAACGTAGAATAATGTTATCGATACGCTTGTCTTCAATATTTGAAACCGAGACATTTTGTGTAGTTTCACTCATTTCAACCTCCTCAAATGATTATAGAAGTGTTACTTTTATGACACCTGTTCACTGTTACAAACGATTTGAGATTTCCTGAATTAACCTTTTATGATTCGTTTTATAAACTACCATTTTATTTGATTTGTTTGAGGTGATTTAAAGTATGCATCCGTAGTCATAAGTACGGACATATGTTCAGGAAAAAGCAGACTCAAGATTTACTCTGAAGTCGAAAGACTATATTTCACTGAAAAAAATTTTTTTAATAGTTATTGTTTTCATCGCATTTTAATATAAAGGAATTTTTAGACTAGTTGTTTTCCGGCAAAGATTTCTGCAGTTAATAGAAATTCCAGGGGTATTGTTTAGTTTCACGTAACACTGGTTATTGAACTCGATTTTTTCAACAGTAACATCTTCAAGTCATTGAATTTTGAGAACAAATGGTTTGTTAAATTTTCCAACGGTTGGATCTTGATGTGAAAAGCGAATATTCAATTAAAAAAACCTTGTTGTGACTAGACTTGCATCACTAATCTATAAGTGGTGTGGAGAATAAGCTTGATAACCCAATTGGTTATCATAACACTTCATTTGGCGAAAAGTTAGCTCTTAGTTTGTGTCAGTAGCACAGAGATCAGAAACCATCTAAATAAAAAAAATAACGAACTGAGAGCTTAAAATCCTAATGGTAGTATACTCGCTTTTTTTCCGGAACATAATTTTCTTTACAGTGTAGGATTGTCAGCATCTGATATTGCATCAGTTTACTTCTACAACATTTTTCAGATACATCCTAAGAGTGGTACTGGTTAACAAAATAAAATGAAGAATAACAGGACTATTGAAATATTTGGTGACTTCTGAGTTACAATAACTGCTGGGTATCACAAACACGATTGATAAGACTGTTTCTCATATGCTTTTCATCATACAGTACTCAAGCTAAATGAGATACGGTTAAGTTTTTGTATGTTGTTGTACCTGCATAAAGCTTAATGTATCTTCTTCTTGTATTCCCTGAGAACATACATGGAGAGAGATGCAGATGAAAAGCACGCTTGTCATCAGATAAAACATTTGTGATCAGCTGTCAGCAAGTGTTCAGATACCTTCCAACGAATGTATTTGTCAGTAGTATTAGTTGTAAGCTCTTCGCTCTATAAACAGCCTTCAACATCCTGTACAATACAGCAGGTTTTTTTAGAGTCCAAGAAAGAATGAGATCAGATAATAAATAAACACAGGCAAAATACAAAAACCAAGGAAACATAATGGTAGAGACTGAATTATTCCAGACAGTCTGAGTTTCCTCAAGCAAAATTTCAAGCGAAGGATTTTCCTCAAAATCAGTAAGATAGAAGGGGACCAAGAAGGTTTAGTAGAAAAGATGGAGCATATTTGATACATTCTCTACAACAGAGACATCAATATGACAAGATTCATCCAAATGAAGCAGTTTACATAAGCTTTGTTCACGCCTAAAACTGAAATTAGGATGGGGTTTGGTATGTGGTTGTCCAAGGAAACCCAGTGACCAATTTCGGTCAAGAAGTTGGTAAACTGAGAACAACCCTGAAGAGGGAATGACCGGTGTGGATACTATTAAGTTATCCGCATACCTTACAGAATTAGTTTTAATCATGCAAAAAGAAAGAGAAAAGAAAAGAAGAGAGAACAGAACCTTGAAGGACTCTGGCTTCACTATGGAGAGAAATAGAGCCATTTCCTCTACGCGGAGTGTACTGTCTTCTCTCGTCAAAATAAGAGTCAAGCCTGTTCCCAATCCAAGACTCAAGGTGAGTTCTGGCAAGCTTGCTTAATAAGATGGATCCAGAGAAAGAATCAACAGCAGAAGTATAATCTAAGAAGACAGATCTAACATGCTTAGTACCTTTGTCCAAACTAGCAGTGATACTGCGATGTAAAACAACTGCAACACCTAAAGTACTTCTTCTGGGTTTAAAGGCAAATCAATTTGAATCTCAGAGCCTCCAAAAGAGGTTCAAGCCCATGAATCAACAGCTTTTCCATTGATTTTAGGAATGGTGATTTTGCGACTGGTTGGAATTTCACACTCTACAGATGATATAGACTTGGCTACCAGAACTACTTTAATTTCCTTGCAGGCCGTTGACATATCATTTTTCGGGAAAGAACTCATTAAAAATGTTTGTGTGTAGATGACACAGATTATCATACTTACTAAATAGAATACCTATTATTTCATATGATCCAAAGCTTTGTGAAGGTTTTTATGACTTAAAGCAGTTGAGTTTATCTGTTTCTTGCATTTAGGAAAGAGGCTTTCTACTATATTCAAAGAACTGGGTAAAAAGATGTTGGTGGGCTCAAGTATTAATGACCGCTTTAGATCACAGGTTTTTTAACAGATTTCATTACTGAGCTGCCTTCCACTAGTAAGATCCTTAAAAAGTCTCCATATATATATATATATATATATATATATATATATATATATATATATATGTATATATATATTCATAATTTTCTGGTTGTACATTAAGTCGAGGTATTTTTATTCCAGACTTAATCAGAAAGTCAAGTCGTTTCACGCCAGTATTACCCTTCGATTTCTGCAGTTTCCAGACAATTAACAGATAGGTCATTTACTCCTTTTTATGTTTCACTTTAATCCGTTTGTCAAATATTTTTTTACTAAGTTTCAGATACATTACTTGGAAAAAGGAGTCGAAGCTGGTATCACTTTTTTTCAAAATAATTCTTCTTGTTATTGGATTATATGTTAATAGGCTGAAATTCCATCACGAATAATGCTCTCCGCGTTTGCTTAAAAGTAGACAATTACCCTTATGGAGTACATAGCTTCGAAGGCACTTAAGTGTTAACAACTACATCGAGTGAAGGTACCTAAAGTGTATTTAAAACAAGGAAAGTGTTTCTATTTACATATTATCAGCATAAATGTTACCAGTGGATTGGTCGAAAGCTTTACTCCATCGTCTCTTAAACTAAATACATAAGAAACATTTCGATATACCGGCTGAAACGGAGAAAAACTAAGAGCGGAAGTGCACCAGTACAGATTTCCTGAGTTCAAAGCAGCATCATCCCGCCACTTCAAGTAGCTTCACAAACTGACTACAATTCCTTAAATTTCTTTTTTTGGGTGCATTGATTTAAAAGCCCACCATGATATACAGGGAAGCGAAATTAGCTTCCGGTTGCTTGTTTGGCATAGTTATGCAAGACTGCCAACTAACTTTACCGGTCACTGATGTTCGCAAACAGATGCCTTATGGAGTACAACGTGACATACTGAGACTCTCAAATAGGCTTTGAAGTTATTATTCTGAAGAAAACTGGTGAAAGACAATTAAAACATTAGCGATATGCTTATGATACTCATGACTATATTCATAGTTCAAGCTGTTTAAGAGGGTTTTAAAAAGAAAGCTACTGCTCAGTTTAAAAATGGAGTCGGTCACACTTAAAAGGATTCCAGGGATTCTGTTATTTAAAAAATAATACATACTAACCTTTTCAAGGACTTTCACTCCTTTGAATAAAGACAAAAACAGGAGTAAATTTGTGAGAAATAGACAACCGCAAACTTCCCACTGAACTGCTCCGTAATCACCAAATCCAGTACTTTTATCAACGCCAAGCATTCTGTTCCTGAAGAGAAATATGAAAATGCTTGACAGGGATATCTTTTCATTTATATATTATGTTAGCTGTCAGAGTTTATTTTCACAGAATATTTAAGATTTTGTTTAATTCGATACATGAAAATAAAATCTTTAGTCTGATGCAGGAACCTACTTGATTGTAGCTAATGACTAGTAAACAGTTAAACTTCCAAAGTACAAACTTACCTATATATAATTAAACTTACCATGGCTTCACAAGTTGTCGCTTTTTTCAACCGTAAAGGTACTCGAGGTATCCAAAATCATAAATATTTTCGGAATTATTGAAACTTATCTGCTTCTGAGTTCTGTACAATTTCTGTCAACAACAATTTTATTGTGTTGTCTCTGAGAGCCTTGTATCTTTATTGACAATGTGAAAAAGGACACTTTAAGATTATTACAGCAGTTTTTTTTCTCTTTTAAATGTATGGGGATGACTGCAACTTTACCTGGTAAAAATAGTCGGACGTCGGTGAGGTCCAGAGATTTTTATTCAGCGGTAGAGATAAATATGAAAGCTCAACTACATCTTGGTACTTGCACTAGGTTAAAGAAACCTTAAATTGGGGCGTTTAACTTCAATTTCTTTTAGTTTGTGAACTGGATATAAGAGCATAACAGCTTCATCAGCGAGTGATGTTAGTGAAAGAACTGAACAAGCCATCTCTATTCACTTCACAAAAGGTTGGTTTCGCAACCTTAGTAATCATCAGGTCTGTTAAAAATTCGTAAAAGGTGACTATCCATATACTATGTATTTAACTTGTAGGTTTACTCCTCATTTCTATAAGTTACGTTGATTCAGTGGCCTTTAATAAAGCAAAGAGTATTTAACAATACTTGTTTAACTTACAAGATGGCTTACAAACAAGAATCAGACTTGACACCTGGTTACCCAGATAAATGTATGAAAAGTTAGGACGAAAAAAGTTATGGAGAAAGTTAATAAATTTCGCCTACTCCCTAATTTCAAAATTTTCAGAATAAAATCTAAAGTTGATTCAATTCACTTCACAAATGAAGTTAATACTAATCAAAGACGCCGCAGTTAAACAAATCATTGTATTTGGAAATAGATTTGGTGCCAGCGTTCATGACTTAGTTGAACGGCACAGGGTAAAGGTACAAATTACATCATAATGATAAACTACCTACGACTTTACATGTTTGCTATCTCTTTATTTTGTCTAATCCCAACGAGTTATATTGCATTTCATTTCATACCCTTCATCTGCTTACAAGCAAACTTATAAACAACTGATCGAATGAATAATTTAAAAGTTGACAGTCTTTTAGAAGTGTAAGAATCCAGTAACACAGTCAATGAAAGTAAACGTTATGTGTGGAGTTGGTAATGACAACTCTATGGGAGGAGAAACCATCAACCCCAAAGAATTAACACTGAAGTAACTATGACCATAACGTAAATCAACAATTATCTATAATCGAGCAAAATTTAACAATTTATAATAATAATGAAAACAGAAATTAACAACTCTTCGGTTGGCTTTTTCGCAAACTACATTTGCCACTTCATACGTAGGTAAAAAACACTATACACGTTAGGAGGACAAATAGACAAGCAGCCGATCGGTTTCTACAGCATATAACGGGAAATTAACATCCTAAAAGCTCAAATAAAGAAAGAAAAGCTTGATTTCTCACCATTTACATGATATGAGCAGTGAAGTTGACATCAAAAATATCTTTAAGATCACGCACATACATTTTTACTTTACTTTTAGTTCGAAGAACCTATCTAAATTAACAAGTTATAACTTCATAGCCGTATTCAGGAAAACTGAGTAGGTAACCAATAACTAACTTGAGAATTTTGTGTCCCTTTATCTTCGATTTCTTTCTTCATACTAAAACGAGTTGATTGTTACCAGATTTTGTTTTGATGGTATTTTACCTTGTCCTCAAGATGATCTTACTACAAATAATTCTAGAGTTGTCACATGAACTCCACATGTGACCACACACCAACTGATCGTTTTACTCCAGTCTTACACTTAAAGGTCCCCTGATGTTTTCTGATAGGTTATTGACTTTTAATTATGAAGTATAATTACCTTCTTATATTATTATTAAGGGATTACCAATGATTTGTAAGCACCTGGAGGGAATGCAATAAAATCCAATGAATACTGCGTAACGTTTTCTCATTGTACTATTCAAAATCACTTGATGGAATTAATCAGCAGAAAGAGATTCCCCAAGTTAAGACTCATCATGGACTAATATCAGCTGGACGGACATTGTAAACCTGGGAGGACTGGACAGCTCTTTCGTCCTGGTGTGGGACCCCTCAGCAGTGAGCACCCACGACCCCGCCAGGGGTCGAACTCGCAACCTTCAGGTCCCATGGACAGCACGTTACCATTCAGCCACTCGGTCGAAACCCAGTGGTCCACATTTTTAGCTTCTGTCGGTTCACGATCTAGCTCAACCGCTACCCAATATCATCGTTGGGTGTTTGTCCTTATAACCATCAGGTTTGCCACACTGGAAATGACTTCCCATTGGAACTTCGAGAATCACCTCTCAAAGCTAGTCACCAATGAGCACTAGTTCAATTAAATTCGCGAGTTTGCGGGGATTTAGAGATTTCAGTCTATGATGAATACCAAATCCCCAAAAGCCCCTAGGATCAATAGAAAGAGATTTATCCATAAAAATAATGCTAAAAGAGTATGATTTTAATAAAATTGATAGCAGTGACGAAATGTAGACTTTAATATAATCCAGGAACAAATAAAAATGGCTTGATACAACTGGTATCATAAGGATAAAAAAGAAAAACCGATAATGTAGTGGTAATCTGAATTGAAATGAAAACCTCCATTGTGATAAGATTCAAGTGAGCGACCTTTGGGTTGCAATAACATCATTTGCCTGATTACAACGAGAGCTATGGGGTTTTCATGGTTGATTTGTAGAAGGGTACTGTTTATTCTGTTGTGACATAGTGACTCGTTATCGTGCAGTTTCACTGTTTAGTTTTATCAACTTCTGATATTTGTTTGGTAACGACTTGTCATGTTTATCTCATATATGATATGACTCCGTTATATGTACCTGTATCGTAATGATTTTTTTTTCACTGAGACGGAAACTCAATATATGTCGCTATCTGGTTAACTACTGTGTTACAATAGCCACTTACAGTTCACCAAATACTTAACCTAGTGTTTACGTTTATCTAAATTATGAATAAACCAGTAACATTTGACTGCATACCAAAAATTATGTGAACTTCGACCCACTAGACTTCTTTACTACAGCCGATCTACATATGAATAAAAGGGGATATTTTTGCTCACAAAATCTGTCACTACCTCGAGCATATATTTCTTGTTAGCTGTCTAAGTGCTTAAGTCTATTCATCAATTAAATACTCTGGTATCAACTTCACAAGTCGAATCCTCTTCAACATGAAGACTTAAAGTATTCAGTTACAGATTCTAAAATCATAACTCATCTAATTTTGATCTAACTAAGAACAAAAAAACTTTGAACATGATTTATTGATCTCAGTTCTAACTATTCGGATGAAAGACTAACAGTTCGAAAAGTTGAATATCCATCACGTCGTAGAAATGTCAATGGTTCTCAGTTACTGCAAAGCAAGAACAACAGACATTGTGGGATGAATTGAATTCATTTTGTTATCACTTTGCAAGATCAGCTGTCTTTAATAAGCAGTAATTAGATACAAACGTCTTGATCAATTTTCTATTCCACTCATATCATTCAAGTGGTCTGTATTTTTTAGCGAACTACCCAACGGAATATTACGTTACAATACACTGAATATAAATGAATGAATGTAGTTACCAGGTTACCGTGTATTCTTTAAGTTTTAAGACTTTTAACTGCCATCATCAAGGCATACTTGTAAGTCATATACGTTGTAAGCTGGACAATTTAATTTAGTCATCACATTGCACACTCTTAAAATCCTAATTAGAACATAAGCTAAAAGAAGTCCAACAATTCAGTTCTTAAACATTCTAAACGTTAGTTTTTTTATCGCTTATAGAAGTATATTATCATACTTAACAATAAAGTCATGTACCAATATTCTCACTTCGTTATCCAACACTTTATGCTAATAAATTACCGTTTATAACCTTCGGTGAATATTATTTCAGAAATAACACTTTTCTTCTGTGTCACACTTACTCAAAAAATTCTCTAGCTGAAGTTGCAGCTGAAGAATTCACAAGGGATATGTTTGGTTTTGACTGTTCTTGACAGTGTATTGTATTCCACCAATGATTACAATTTTCCCAAGGTAATTCTTTTTGAAATGTTGCAAATAAATAAAAGAAAGCCCATGCTATGATGACATTATAATATAAACTGGCAAAAAATGTCAGAACACATGAAGTCCATCCAACGCCTGAAAAATGAAGAGAAAAACATTACACAACAATATATCAATTCAAGCAATGCAAAGCATTCCGTATGCAAGAATTTGGTTTTTCGGTAAATTGAATATGGCAACATCACCGATTATCTTTAAACACGTTGTATAAAAATAAATAAAAAACATTGACCTTTTATTGTTGTTTTAGAAACAATGTAACATTAAGGGTGTGAATTAGTCTCCGAAATTCAATTTCGATATTTGAAACACAATGTTATGTTTATTATTAACCTTCGATAAACACTAAATACCAGAATGAAGGTTTCACATCATAGTTGTTCTGAAGAATGTCTTACTGATAATAAATATGGAGTTTGAATCACTGTTTAACGATTTAATCACACTGTTTTTTACACTTCAACTCAACTTAGCAGGCTTTTTATGCATTTAACTTCGCATGCTAACTAATATAATGAATAACACATAGTATTGAATGATGATAATTTCTGAGTATTATTTGGTAAGAATTCAGATAAATAATACTAAGTTTGACGTAAATCACTGCTTGGCTTTATCGCTTACGCTCAGTAAAGATCAGTTTATTTGGTTGACAAATCGGTTAATGATCATAATAATCGCTTTATTACCATTTATCGATATGTTTGTAATTCTCCGTTGTTTTACTAGATCTAATAGTTCGACCACTGTTGGCATATGGGTTCTTATGGGGATGCTTTGATATCACTTGAGTGACTTGGTTTTGGCTGACAGAGGTATTTGAGATGCGCGTTTCCTCCTACTTGAGACTTGTCAGTTGGATGTACCTGCACCACAGTGGGTGATGCTGTTCACACTGAGACTCGAACCTCACACCCGTTGCTTAAAATGCCGAGGCATTAGCCAGTAGGCCATAGAGGCACGGTAGTCACACGCATCCTGGATTCCTCTGCTAGTCACAGCCAAGTAAATTACAATAATCGCTTTATTCTAAACTACATATATATATATATATATATATATATATATATATAACGGTATGGAATTCTCAACATGTAATTTTTCAAAAACAATTGTTCAGAACAATATTCTCTAACTACACTTTTATTGTATATGAGGGAGGCCAATAATTACTGTGTTAATGACAATAATGAGAAACAGCCAGCTGGTTTACGATTAGCATCCGGTCACGAATAAAGAATCAATAGAAACATGAGTGTAAGTTGAGTGGTGACGGTTCATTCAGCAACTTCGAAAATCTACAACTCAAGTTGAGTATCTGAGGGATGGAAATATGATGTTCATTTTTGCACTGAAATATCCACTCCCATATAACGTGATATATTTTCTCCGTTTTGTTAATAACTGGAGAAACGGTGAGTTGGAAGTACTTTAAAGATATGCAAGAGTATTTGATGAGTTCAGGAGACATGTTAAACTGATTAAAGCAAGTTGAAGGGAATAAGTCTGATAAGTATTTTCAGTGGAAAATCTAAGTAGCCCAAAGTTCAAGCAGGTCACCTTTTTTCTACAATGTGTTTATAAATGAGATGTTATCAGTTATAATATTTTTTTAGCATGTGCCGCAGAGACCTATTCGTGTACTACTTACAAGTTGCTGTTAATCTTGGAAGTATATGTTCTTTCAAACATTTTGCTACTATCTAAACATTTCAATATTAAGGCGAGTGTCCTTAATCTACTGAGACTTTTTAGAAGAAGTAGGGTATGCGCAAACAAGTAGTCAATCCGCTTTAATCTTCACTCATCAAAAGCTTTGTGAATTTTGTTTTGATGTTGTCACCTAGAATGACAGTGAAACCTTTCTGACTAAACCATCCAGCTCAGTGAACACAGCACAATCAAAATTATTATCTTGAGCTACAAATACAATCATTTCAAGATGCTAAGAACTACCTAAGTTTGAAGCATTTTTTAAGAAAATAGTTCAAAAGAAGTAACTAATCTTGAGTTTCTCAATTGAAGTTGATATAGTTATTTCTGAGAAAGATGAAGATCAAGGAGCAGCATTTCTGAGAATAATCTCATCAATGGACTCATGAGTTTAAGTTGTTAACAAAGTCCTGGGAGTAATTCGATCTTAGTACTTCATCTAGAAGACAAGCTACCAAAAAAGCACTGATTGAAGATCGTCAGCACATCAACTACAATGATACATTGCTGATGAAATTCATCCAATCAAAACTCAGTGAATACAATGCTCCAGGCCACAAGGTAAAACAAGTTGTTTACTCTTCCACCATATTTCTTAAACGTGAACAGCGAAGCTTTTTTTATCCAGTCTCGTCATAAAACTATATTGTTATTGTGTCTGATTATGCGAATAATTACTGCAGTTATGAACGCTGCTACTCAGGCTTTTATTTTCCCTCACCTGGTCGTGGCTATCAGTGGAATCGATGATGAGCATCTCGTTCTATTTAGGTCTCATCAGCTAGACGTACCTGCGCTTCAGAGAGTTTTGTTTATCCCATTGAGACTTGGGTCTCTTACTCATCACTTTAAACGCCTAAGCGTTATCCACTAGATCACCGAGGTATGATAATCAAATTTTATATCACGCGTGATAGTTACTATTGTTTGTTGACACATGTGATTCTTCCTTGTTATACTAGATCCAATTAATCGACCACTGTTTGCATACTGGCTTCCACGTGGGTGTCTGAATATTGCCCGAATGGATGGATGAATTAATAGGGACAGAATCACTCACTGGGTGGGGCTACATTAAGCTGAAGAGTCCCGAATTGGATGAAACGTGCATTCTGGATTAAATTGCTGGCCACATAAGTGAGTCATGACAATAACTATTCAAGAAATATAAATGCATCCACGTAGGAAAGCATCTGTCGAAAGTGGTTGATCACTTCGACTCAGTTGAACATCGGAATTTCGCATTGACTATTTTTTGTGATTTTTGCGCCTAATATGATTAGAAGACAGAGTTAATTTGAGAAATTCAGTGCATTTGAGCAATATATTTCGAACAATCTAATCACGCATTTATTTTTCAAGGTGTTTTTACGTGAAACATGGAAGTAGAGTTATATAAGGCAAATAAATCAGGCTAATAAATGATTTGCAAAATGGAGGATAATAAGGAGGAGTAACGTATTTTTTTCACACCAAACTTGATATGAAAAAGAGAAAAAAAATAGTCGAAGAAGGTGTGAAGTGAAGTTAGGTTGTTTATCAGTACAGACTTACTGACACCTCTGTTGTATGAAAGCTCAATTCTTATTTGCGAATTCCAAAAAAAACTTATCATTTGTGATTATTTCATTTGAATATCAAAGTTGGTTGTTCCTCCTTCGTCACTGTAATTTTTAATCTATTATTACCATAGTTTATTTTGTTTAATCCCGTTCTATTTCCACTCTTCATTTAAAATTTCTTTACACTTGAATATGTGATTAGATTCCTTGAGACGTATTGTGCATTAAATTTCTCTGATAAATTTCATTCTTTTCTTTATTATCAAAATTCATCAAAGTGATTAACTATTTTAAAATGCTTCTTTCAGTGAAATTAACTTATGATTTTGTTTTTATGCAGAAACAAATCCCACATTTTTGTCTGATAAATTTTCAATAAAGCTAATGTATCGTTTATTCAACTTTCGACGTGTGAGAAGGAAGCGCTTTCCCTTGGATTCAGTTTTTCGGTTCCCCACACGAAAGTTTCGGATTTGGTTATCGATGCCCAATTTGAAAGTCTTTATGATCAGCTATTTCCCCTTGTTCCAACCTCCTCAGATAATCAGAGTTGGTTTAAGGCTAAGCTGGTGGATATTGCTCATCAGTCTCATAGTTCAGGTCCAAGACAGCGAAGTATCCTAACTTCACAACATTTCAAAACCCTAAAAGGACTTCGAAATAGATCTGATATTATCATTCTCAAACCCGATAAAGGGTCGGGTATGGTTGTGATGGACAAATGTGATTACAAAAACAAGATGATGTCCATCCTTAGAGATGAAAGTAAATTTATGGCTGATGTTCCATCAGACGACCTTAG
Organism: Heterobilharzia americana; assembly: GCA_944470555.2. Classification (NCBI taxonomy): domain Eukaryota; kingdom Metazoa; phylum Platyhelminthes; class Trematoda; order Strigeidida; family Schistosomatidae; genus Heterobilharzia; species Heterobilharzia americana. Next base: position 86,418,278 of record OX104129.1, read on the forward strand.
AAAATTAGAATGCATCTAGTCTGGTAAAACTCTTGAATATCAATGTTATCAGCAAGGAAGAATTCGCTTCTCTCAAACCAAGGGGGTCTGAGATACCTAATCTGTATGGATTGCCTAAAATTCATAAAACAGATAATCCTTCACATCCTATACTCTTCATGTTCGGTTCACCTACACATAAAGTGGTGAAAAGGTAAGCAAAAACTTTAATTCCTATTCAAAATGAATTATATAAGTTTTCTTTAAAAAATACTTTTGATTATATTGATTATGTCAGTAATATTAATATCAAAGATAAGAGGTTGTATTCATTTGATGTCAACTTATTTACTAATGTACGCCTAATTAAAACCATTGACATTCTTTGTAACCATATATCTTCCAGTAATCTTTCCCTATCCCCCTAACGTGTTTGAAAGAGCTGTTATTATTCTGTACTGACAAAGTTCATTTCGCATTTGAAGGTGAACATTTTTGATAAATAGATGGTGTGGCTATGGAAAGCCCCTTAGGACCATTGCCAGCTGATATTTACATGTCACACTTTGAAGGCCTGATCGGCAATCTCATCAATAAAGTTGCTCTCTATAAAAGATATGACGAAGGTTAAGGTCTGCTGTTCGCAAAACGTACTATGCAGCTAAGCTTATCGTAGTTGGGAAGACCAAACACCTGCTGCAACCTAGACCTCAAAGCTGTATAGACGATTGTGTCACATCCCACCGCGTTTATAAATTTACATGTGTGTTTCACATTATTGAATTCCTTTATGTCATATGTGTCTTTCTCCCACTTCCAGTTTTCATATATAATGCCTTAAAAAGTAAATGTGTGATCAGATTGTTCAAAATGTATAGCGCTAATACATCACATTTTTCGGACAACCTACGTCTTCTAATTACATTATCCAAATTCATAAAAGAGACTAACTGTTTCAAATAAAGCTAAACGTTTGTCAAGAAAATCAAGTGAAGAGAGAAAGGTTTGAATATCTATAAAAATTCATGCCTAATAAGAGTATAGTTATCCAATGATGAACCAATAAGGTGTTCTCCGATGACGGAGAAAAATTCTAATTTCTGTATGGGATCAGAAACATTTTTTTTAACACTGTTTTTGTGTCTAGTGCAATCAACACAGAAACGGTAACCGGACAACCACCAACTTTACATTACTTAATACTTAACTGGTTATTTCAGAGTCAGTAGAAAAACTTCAAAGCAACGTTAGTATAACCTAATAGAGATAAATGATGAATAAAAGGCTTGATATTAAAATCCTGACTCATAGAATCAACATATAGTGCAGGCAGTGGGAATAACGTGAAATACACTCCGGAAATGTAAACATTTCTAATGCTTCTGTAGACAAATAATTAAGTGTGATTAAACTATCAAAACCCAGTGTCAGAGGTTGCGTGAATACCTTGAAGTGATCATGAGTAACATATTCAGCTTAAATCATCATTCGGCAAATTATCTTGTATCCCTGTTTCTTGTGTCCATTAAATAAATTACACTATGCTGTGGTGCCAAATTTGTTGCCTTATATAACTGAAAAACTCAGAAGTGAAATTGTATAAGGTGAGAGTCTCGAAGTTCCAGCTTTCATCATGAAAGACCAGCATTCTCAAACACAAATTACCCCTGGTGTAAAAAGCTCTACAGGAAAATATCATTGCTGTCAGAAAAGAAGTATGCTAATCTTAAGTTTCCCAGATATCACCTGTTTCTTCATTATAAAGTATACTTAATCAGTAACTGTTCCTCAGCTGACACCTGTCTAGCGAATATGAGTCGCAATGAGTCTTTTATCTAGCACGCCTTTTTAATGTGTCTGCTGATGAATTCAAGATAAGACACCATTACTGTTTTAAGATTATATAGCAAAGCGTTTTAGAGTCGAAAAAATAAAATCAAACGAAATAACTTACTTCCACGGGTTCTATGCTTAGTGACATAAAAGTGTCATGAACTCACAAAACACACCATAGAGCGGGTTGAGCAGTTAGAAATCACTACATAGTACTTCTCCGGATCAGAATGACCTAAAAACCTAACGGTCATTTCGTTTGTTCGACGTCGAACTGATCAGCTGTATGCAGATCAGTGTAAGTGGTTTCAAACCCTTCAAGTAGTTCGGAAGTAGTGTCTTTTACTGGCTGTCGACACTTTCGATTCAGAGATCACACCACACCTGAGTGATTTCCGGTAGAAAGGTTGTTGGGAAGTTAACCACAACTGCCAAGCCGTGTGAAACGTTAACGTAGACTATACCATTTAATCTTAGTTTAGGCATGCTGGTTCATGCAAGTAAGCTAGCCAGATCCTAATGATCTGAACAACTTCAGTCTGTGAGGTGAACTCGTCCGGGTATTTAGCTGATAAGCTCTATCTCAAACGAGAAAAATTACCGTCCAATCTTTAGATCACTCTCATCTGGCTGACAAAATCTAGAGATCAACCTGTGTGGTTTCTAACTGTTTAAGTTCTCCTGTAGTGTATTCCCTATACTAAGGGTTTAGTGTGCGTCAGGAAGAAAATGAAGGATTTACTGTGCCAAATCACAACATACATAATAGTACCACTTGCCGAATTGCCATTTTTTGTCAACTGAAAAATACCGATTTTTATTTTACAACAATTGTTTGTATACAATTAAAATTAAATTTCATAACTTTTGCTTCGGACAATGAGGTTTAGATGTGGAGAAGAAAAGAACGTTGACTTTTCTCTTCGACCTAAGCAATTGGATGTGAAACCCTTTATTTTTACGGCCTGTCAGCTCATTATAATCTAGCTACATACTTGAATAGTATTTTCTCAGCTAACGATTGAAAAATATCTTCAAAAAATTGTTTCTTCCAATTTTGAGGAAGCAAAATATTTTGTCTAAGATTTTTAAATTTACTTTGTAATAACTTTGGTAGTAAAATATTTTATACTACAGAAAACACCTAAGCGTTTTCGAAAGAATTATAAGGGATTTTTTTAAAAATCTGACGCCATCTGAGGTGTTCCTTTTGTATTTAAGAGTTTAAACTTCTTTTACTTCTCTCCATATTATGGCCTATTGGTTTCAGCAAATTTTACATTCTTATCAAACTCCTATTATTTTTACAGTTTAATTCGGGAAAAATCGCTTCATTCTTGATAAGCTCTTATGAAATACTTACACCTTCAGTTCTTCCTAACATGTAAGACCTGTCTTATCTGTATACTTGGTTTCCAGACGAAATAAGTGAATTATCCTACACTAAAGTTGTATGAATAAGGTTCTGTTAGAAATTCGTTGCTTTAATCTGAACGTTTTAGACCTATTAACTTAAAGACATCCTTTCGGTACAATCTTGTAGACAGATTAAATAGTCCATGTATAAAACATTCAGTGATGTTTCGACACCTCAAGTCATAAATTTCAGTAAGTGATACACAAGCTTATTACCTGGAGAAACAATTAAAGTCTTGATATAAAACAGTTTTCTATTACTAAATCATGCTTTTTCATTGATCAACATCACGAGTTTGAAAAAAACTAGTAACAAATTGTAACCCAGTAGTTTGATGACAATTCAACAAGTCCGGAACATACATTGTATCCAACCAACCACATACAGTTGTAATCACACGTCTTATGTGATAATGATAAATGAAAATCTGACACGATACTAGGCATGAAAGTCAGTCATTGAAATCCTTGAGTTACATTTTCATAAAACCTAAAATACAATCGGTAGTAGTTGAAGAGATTTATTCGATATACTTTTTAAATAAAGTTGACCAATTCTCAACTAATCTCACTTTTCATTCTATTCATAACCGACACATTTTATGTCGGTTACTTTGACATTTAAAAGTAGTTTTCAACCATACATTTAGTCATAGAAATTGAAAAAAATGGTTCAATTTTAAAGTCATTTTGATCAAACCAATAAATAATTGATCCAAAATACCAAGGTCACTTAAAAGAAATTAATAAATACATCCCACTGTCAAACTTTAATAAGAGTGGATTAACACAAGTATCTTACCTTTAAACAGCAATGCTATTTTCCACATACTGACACAGCCTTGACGAAAATATTGTCCAGCCACTAACTCCATATAAAATAATGGAACTGTACAGAAAATCAACATTACTAGATAGGCTATAAGAAATGCTCCACCACCATGTATGTAACATAAATATGGGAAACGAAATACGGTTGACAAATCCACAGCAAAACTAATACTTGACAGTAAGAAATTTATACGTGATGACCATTTAGTTCTATCTTCTGTTTCGTTATTATCAGGCATGGAAGTGTTTTGCAATTCAGTTTTATTGACATTGAAATTATAATAATCATTTGTATTTTCTATACTACTGCTGGTAGATGGATTTCTTGGTCGAACTCTTACTAAGGATACATTACTGCGTAATATTTGTGACATTGTTAATATCTACACAGTTTAAAGAGTAAAATTTAAAAATCTGTTTAACACCTTTGCAAACACAAACTTCAGTTAAACAAAATTTTAGCGTATTCACATGAAATATCTAACTTAGTTTTTATTTCGCCTTACTACACACTGTTTAAATACTAAATACATGTAGAACGTTCTTAGAAAATATGACGGACAATTTTTGTTTATATCACTTAAAAAGTGAAAAATATGAAACTCTTGACCAAAATAATTTTAATTTAATTCTAAGTGAGACTTGATACATTAGTTTTTTTTAATATGACGTTGTTGCCTCCTCTTTCATAGCAATGTTTTTGAAGACAAATTGATTGTTTAGTGATTTTTAATTATGATAATCAATGTACAGTAATCCATGTAAAAGTATTCACAAATAGAGTAAATTCAAGAGACTTGATCTCGTGATAATTTGTCAATTAGACTAAAATTCAAGTTAATTTGAGGTTTTTTGAGACGATTCAAAAACACTGATGTATCAGATGATCCAGTGTACCTTTACGACGTGTCAATAAATGACTCCTTGCGTTGATGACCAACTAATGAAACTTTGTTTCTAAATTTAGCCTTACAACTTTATTAATTTATCATTGAGAATGTCTGTGAGGACCGTGATTTGACAAACTGACAAACCTGATTGACGAAAATACAAAGTTTTTTATTTCATGTTCGTTCGTCACATCGGTAATCTAAGATACTCTCTCTCATCAGTAACCTTCAATTCAACTCGATTTAAAAACAGCAAGAAAATCTGACTTAGTAGACAGTGGGATTTCTATGAAAAGATAGTTATACATAAGGCATAACACATAAACAACGCCTATGCTATATTCTGGATGACTAAAAGTAGTTGAGACTCAGTCAGCAGCTGTGTCTGACAGCTTAGTTGGCTAAATATTGACCTGAAGGTGCAAAGGTCAATCGTCCGAGCCCTGCCGCCAACTGACTTTATTTCATTACCAATCACCATAACATATTATTTTGAATTTTTTCGAACTTATTCATGATAGTAGGTGTAGAAGTATTTTTGCATAATGTGGTAAGACGACGGAGGATATCTGAGTAATGCAGTGTAGTCACGCAGTACATTTCGAACAGTCTGGTCACACATTTACCTATCAAGGCATTTTAAATGAAGGATGAAACTGGGATGGGGTAAGGTAAACATTTTCGACAAGTTGATATTGTCAATATGGGCAGTCCTTTAGGACCATTGTTAGCTGATATCTACATGTCACATGTAGAACTTCTGGCTGAAGATATTATCAACAAAGTCCCTCTGTAATGGAGATACGTTGATGATATCGTAGTTATGTGTAACAGACGCGAAGATACGAAAAGACTTCTAGATCGACTTAACACCATACAAAGCCATATTAGTTTACCATGTGGAGCAAAAAACAATGATCAGCTTCCTTTTCTTGACGTATTATTAACTAGAAGGAAAGATGGGCGAATAGAAAGATCAGTGTATAGAAAGCCTATGTGAACTGGACAGTACCTAAACTTTCATACTTTGTGTCCTATACAGTATATATGAGGCTTATAAAAATGCTTATTCAAAAGGACCCAAAGTACTTGCACAAAGATACATTGAAAGAATTCAAATTGTCAACAGAGACATTCACAGAAAAAGCATATCCTCTGAAGTTCATCAATCATTATAAAAACCTTTCAGTAGTGCAAAATAATCAATATTTTGTCCCAAAGAAGAATGTTTAAATCACTTTATCTTACAAGAGGAAGTCAAACAGCATGATTTTAAGACGAAGGTTTATTTCATTGATTAAAAACGTATACCATGCGGCCAAGGTGAACGAAAAAGAAACCAATGCTTCAAAATAAACCTCATCACCATAAAGATGATCATGCCACATCCCTCTGTGTATACCAATTTACATGTCTGTGTCAAGACCGTACACTTATTTTAGTTCCAACCCCTTTCCTGCATTGAAAAACAATTTATCCTTACCTTAAAACTACCATGGTAATCTTTATCTCATTTTAATGCCAAGAGACATTTGGAAACCTATCATTCCTCCTTATTATCACTATATTTCGCAAATCTTATATTGTCCTAATTTATTTATCTTACTCGACCCTATTTTCATCTTTCATATATAGTGCCTTGACAAGTAAATGAGTGATCAAACTGTGTGAAATGTATTGCGCAAATGCGCCACATTTCTCAGATAACCTCCATCTTCTTATTGCATTATGCGAATTCACCAAAGCGACTCACTGTTACAAATTCCTAAAAAGTAGAAATATCTGACGGTAAACTATCAGGCTATAATTAATGATTAGGTTTTCTTGTCACAACAGATCTCCTAGAGTGGAACTGCTGATAAAAAGAATTCTCACGGCTAGACATTTTGGCGTAAGCAGCCTTGGATCATCATGCGTTCGATATAGTATTTTGATAGGTTATATAATGATATGAAGTGATTGAGTGAACCTATGTTCTCGACAGTGGTGATAATACACCTGCAGTAAAATCTGACAATAGAGAAATTAGTGATCTGATTCTTCACTGGCTGAAGTATTCCAGTTAACTACTTAGAAATTCTGTGATATAGTGAATTGTTCATGTTGATAACCGGAAAAAGAGGAATATCTTTCTTATGAACATTAGGAAGACCGTAGAGTTGGAGAATTACTGAACCGGATGATTTTATTCTTTCAAACAGCTCAGCACTGGTGGTCGATTCATCCTTCATCTTCCTTAAAATTTTTGTCAGTTTTATTCTGTTTGTTCTTTTACGTCTTTCTGAAACTCTTATTTTAAGAATTTACTTCCCTCTGCTAGTGCAGATGAAAGTTTATCAACGTAGTATCTATGATTCATGAGAACTGTGCCTCAGTCCTTGTCAGGACAAACCAACAAAGGTTTCTTGTTCTTCAAAAGTTTCTTTATCTGGGCTTTATATTCTTTGGACAATAGTCTCCTAGAATTCGGTTGTGCATTCACTCAATGAAGGCAACAGTTCAAAATAGCTGATTTAAATTGCTCAAAACTCTAGTTGGAGGTAGGAATCAGATCGTTTGTCTGGTTCATTAGACTTTCAAACTGGACTTTAGTGTTAAGCTGATTTAGAGAAGTGGAAATATCACAAAACTTAGGACCTGACAAAAGTACTCGCAACTGGATTGGTGACAAATTTATATTAGAACAGTTAAACATGTATGTTTTTAGGAACTTCGGGAAAACAGTATAAGAAATCTGTTGTTTAAGACTACTCATAAGCTTTTGGTTTACATATTCTGAGCGTTTTCACAACAGCATTTATATAGTCTTTGAAATTTTCCCATTCATCGTCTGACAACTCATATAAGGCACGCCCTCTGAATGAGATATTGCGCTCAGTTTCAGGAAATCTAGAATTTGTCTCATCGGTATGGTTCAGAGTGAGATGTTCCAGATTATGATGATTTGGATAGATGTGATTACGATTCAAAATTTTCCAAAACGGTCTCGTATATTCACGGTTTTGTATACAAATTTTCAAGAAGTCGATTCTAGTATTCGCTATAGCAAGTTTGACAGAATACCGCAGAAACCCACTGAGTTCCCAAACTGTCACAGAATCCTTGCTCTCTTTCAACAATTGAAATAGTCCCCTTAGATAATGATAGCTAGTGAAAGATGGTTCAATGAAGAGAATTTTCCTTTCGACGAATCATTTTCACAAGTTGTACATCATAATCATGGTTGCAACAATATATATATATATATATATATATATATATATATCAGTGGCAAATCAGGCAATACAAAGTAATCAAAAACCTTGTATCACGATAGAAGGGCACTTGTGCAACAACTGACTTCTAATAATAGTCCACGGGATTCTGATATTAGATTGATGTGCATAGGTTATGTATACTGTTCATTTAGTAGTGTTTCTCGTTTAGGTGAAACGTCAGGACTCTATATACACATGTAACTCAGCCATGCTTTACATTGCTAACTTGATGTACATGATCACCCGACATTTGAACTGTATCTGACAAATATCTCACTAGTATCGAGGATTCTGTTGGTGAATAGGAAACGCTAAGACATACTCATTCCTATCGTACAGTAATCAAAATATAGATCAAGTATTCCGAATGACGTTAAGGTGTATTGTGTTTTCTTTTCAGGCTTATAAATTGTTTCTCGATAAGTTTATTTTATGACGTTTCTGATACCTGATTATGATCAACAATTCAAAGTTAACTTTTTATTATATTCTCTTCTTAGATCTTAGGTGACATAAGACTGATCTAGTATAATTAAAATACCAAATACCAAAGTATTTCAGGTTTGCTACTCTGAAAGTACTTGAAGGTCCAGTAACATAACTGAAGTAACGATTTTCACAAAACAGTATCAAAGTGTACAGCCAGTAATTCGTAACAAATAAAAAGTGATAAATGAGGACATTTGTTTATTTCTAATGTCTTTCACTTTTAAACAAACGGAAACGAAAAAGTCTGCGCATCGGGATGTATGATCATGTTGATAAGCTAAGAATTATATTGACACTTCAATAATCCTCATTATCTTGTAGACTATTTGGTGACTAGTAGTTGAATTAAACACGTGCGCTTCGTTCAGTTCCTGACTTGTCAAGTGAATATGTTTGGCTACCAGTTACTGTTTTCCCAGCCGAGACTCAAACTCAGTGTCCATCGCTTCACATACCAAAGTACTATCCATTATTCAATAACACCCATTAAACTAAGATGAATAAGCTGAAGTTTCTTATTTAATTTCACTCTGTCGATCGGTTGCAAAGAAAAATATCATACAATTTTATCAAGTATACTTATTAGCCGAGCATGTGAAAACGTATGTCTTTCCAAACATGATGCTTTAGCATATGATAAAAGCTGTTCAGCTAATCAATATCTGATTTCATATTACCTATTGTGTTTACCTTACACATACTAGACAAGTTCATTGGTTCTGCTATAACAAATTTTAGCAATTTTTCATAAACATAATGCAGAAGAATGTGACAAAGCAACAATTCACTTAAAATTCATGATTCAATGGATTCCATTTTGTTCAAGAAATTCTAGAAATTAATAACTTTAAGAAGTTATTCAGTGAAATTAGTTTCAGTTTGATCGAAACTCACATTGAACTTGAAAATACTTCTTGATTATTTAATAGTACTTTTGGTTTTAGTTGCCGAGATGATAGTTGTGGGAATTATAGTCCATGACAATTTAAGTTACCAAAACCACAATGTCTTAGACCATCAAACTCAATAAAAGATTATAAAGTAATCCCGGATACTTTTCAGCATGTTCATTATACAGAGATCAAAGGGAATATGAGAAGTTTTTGTCAACGTTTTGCGGAAGAACATTGTTGCAGTGTTTTCACCCAGAGGTAAATAAATATAACGCACAAATATTGGCTGTAAAACTTGTATGTCTGTTTAGCTGAAGAGTTCTGTAGTATTCCCATTGTGTGAGAAAGGATATTTTTTCTGTCATTTCAATAATAACGTGCTTAAGGTTATGTTTTCGAAATGATTGTTAACCACCTGGAGAAATGAATTTCCCAAAAGTAGACTTCACAATAACCTTCTCATTTGAAGAAGTCGTTGATAAAAATATTCTCCACTTATCTACACTCTTCTTAAAAATTAAGCATTTAAATGAAGAACTGAACCGCCTTTCAGATAGTTTGTACTGTTCTGTGAGTTATGCTGAAGCCAAGTTTAATCTTGGATATCTGAAAATGTTAGTTTTTTGTTTGTGATACTGACGAGAAAACTTAATGATAAAGGAAAATTTTCGGGAGACAGCATTATGTATGCAATAGGTATGCATATACATTCTCCAGTGATTTACAGAACTCAAATTAATTTCAGGCTGATATTCACCAAGAAATGACATAAGTTGGAGAACCATTGAAAACCTAGGAACACTGGACAACTGTTACGTCTCAATGTATGACTCCTCTACAGTGGCACACATGATGCCACCGAGGATTGAGCCTTACACACTCAGGTTTGTTGACAGGTATGTTACCATTCACGGACTAGGTTCGATCTCTACGTGCACACGGCTAAGAATTTTTATTCCAGGACTAAAAAGCCATCAAGTGTTACCAGATTTTCAATATTTCTTAAACTGATGTTGCTCCATGATAAATATCAACCTGAAATCAATAAAATCTAAACAAACCTCTGAATTGAATCATGTGAAATAAGTTGACAAAGAAGGGAATGTTGCCACTGATATACTGTACAACTAAACGATTTTGGCAGAGGCTTCTTTCTGTGAAATTAAACTATTACCACCTTTCAGAGTCTAGATCATATGTATGTGCTTGGGTGGCTAAATAGCCCTAAGTGTTTGCAAATAACTGATCCCAGTATGATGAGTTTCTGTACAAATTTATTTCCAGTAATTTGGTTTTCTTTAATAGACTTTTGTATGGCGATGGATTTTAATTATGCATAATAATAATACCTTTATTCCAAGCAGCATGTGTGATACATCGTAGAATTTCCAGCATGGGATATTCCAACAGTAGCATCCAGTTGAGAAACTGGATGTCATACGGTTCAAACGATTCTTATAAGGTATATATAAACCGAGTAAATGTGTTACTAGTCAGTGCACAGAAGCAGACATATTGGAAGCTGTAAACTGACAGAAAAGATACCCTTCTCAAGACGTGGATAAGCTTTAAAGTTGATGCTGATAATGTAAACGAGCTTCGTCAAGAAACTCCAACGAAATAATTTCGAAACCCAGAGCACACCAAATGACAGTTGACAAGAAGGTTGATCAGAGTTAGTCAAAAAACAGAGCAGAAAACTGCTACGTTGAGATTAGTAAACCACAGGAAAAAGGTCGGTTGTCGCTGTGCAAAAGATGAACGGAACGGAGTAACATTTTCTGAAGCTGCCTAATTGTGGGTAAAGGATGAGTTTGATGACCGAATCTTCGTTTATTGAACCAATACTGTACACATACTGTTGGAAGGATTCAGTACCTTTTAGAGATATGTAAAATATTCGAGCCCCGATGTCACAAAGAAGAAGAGAATCAGAAATATTTAAACCACATCCCAAAGTTGTGAAGTTACTCTGATGCAACAATGAACAGCTAATGCATTCGGAAGACAATCCAGTAGATAATACTGTCTTCCTGTGGGATACATTTGATAAATAATGTAAGGGAAAAAATTGAGCACTGTGGTGGATAATAACTCCATATTGGATTCTTTATTTGATTTAGCACACACATACATAGTGTAATTCACAGGATGGCATTTGAAGTACAACTTATTGTTCATATTCAAAGGTAACGGAACAAGAGCCTGCTACAGCAAAGGAGTTTTACTTATTAATAATGCGTTACATTTACAATCCCGATGACCTGCTTCATCCTTTAACAACTCAGATTTTCCACTGAGAGTATTTATCAAACTTATTCCCTTCAACTTGCTTTAATCAGTTTAACATGTCTCCTGAACTCATCAAATACTCTTGCATATCTTTGAAGTACTTCCAACTCACCGTTTCTCCAGTTATTAACAAAACGGAGAAAATATATCACGTTATATGGGAGTGGATATTTCAGTGCAAAAATGAACATCATATTTCCATCCCTCAGATACTCAACTTGAGTTGTAGATTTTCGAAGTTGCTGAATGAACCGTCACCACTCAACTTACACTCATGTTTCTATTGATTCTTTATTCGTGACCGGATGCTAATCATAAACCAGCTGGCTGTTTCTCATTATTGTCATTAACACAGTAATTATTGGCCTCCCTCATATACAATAAAAGTGTAGTTAAAGAATATATATATATGTAGTTTAGAATAAAGCGATTTTTTCATTATTGTTAATAGTACATGTCATGTCACACTTTCCGGTTATCTTTTATCGAGCTCCTCATTCGGTGTTGTCTACAAGATACAATCAAACGTTTAGAGAAGTTTACGCATGGTAGATTTCGCAAAAGTCGTAGGAATTCATAATTTGCTTCTAAAACAATGTATATGAAAAGTAATACTAGCTTCCAACCTAAACCTGGAATTGCCAAAAAGTTTTCCGCCGAGTATATTGCATCAAAGTGCCCCCACTAAAGTCGTTTTCATCACTAAAATCTTAAATTATGTACTCTCGCACACATCAGAACAGTATTGCTATCACCCTCCAGGTTCATAATAAAATTAAGACAAAACACATGGCAATAGTCTGTTGACAGTACAGTAATGGATGATAAGAAAATTCTTAACCAGTTATCAACGGCTGTAGATTTACGTAATGGCTGAGACAACCTCCACTGTCAAACTTATACGTTTTCAGAAATTGTTTCTAGAGCTACAAGGTGATAGCTGAAAGGTCCGTACAAGGTCTTCTTTGGAATGCGCTAGAAAATATCTATAGAATTACCTGGTGATTTGGCAATAATCTGGCAGCTAACAGAACAAGTAACAAAAATGAGACGGTCAAAATGAAGGGATTGAAATAATAATGCTGATATATAAAACAAAAAAAGTCATAGGAAGGTTGTGATTAAGGTAAAATCATATATTGGACCCACCTCATTTGAACACGGAGATCAGATTTGCCAGGGCCTCTGACTTGTTCTTATTGTGAGTTCTTACCCCCTTTGAAATGTGTGGTTTGAGTGTATAAATGACACTGAAGAAAGATGATGAAGAAGCAGAGTTATCACAGTTAACCAGATTTTCAGGAATATAGCTATTAATCGATTGGCAGTTTCATCTCTACAGCCATACAGGACAGTGTTTGGAGACACATTTGGACAGAACACACTTAGGGTGAGTGTTTCCTTATTTGCACCACACAGATGGAACAATGTACCTACAAGCTAGACTCAAAATATTGCTGCAGATAATCATTGCATGTTGTTGCTTATAGTAATGATATTATTGACGTTGTTCAGAAGCCGAATCAATTTAAATGCAATACATTTATAAAATCCCAGTGAGGTAGACAAATGAATTTCTGACATTTCCAAGCTTTGAGGAAATCGCTTCTTCAAAGAGCAAAACCTGTTCATGTTATCTTTTATTTAAATAGTAAATGGTGACAAGTCAAATCACGTTGTTCACACATAATAATATGTGGGGAAACGCAATGTCATTGTTATTAGTTAGTAGTCTGTGAGTTCGTGGTGAAAATCCGAAGGTATGGGGACATGTAAATAGGTGTGAAGATGTGAGAAAAATACAGTGGATGAAGAATTGGTTTGTTTGTATGTTTGCTTTTGTGATTAGTATTATGCGTTGTGTTATTTAGAATAAACTACTTAAGTTACACTTTCGTTTCTGTTGAGTGCATTATTTTATTATTATAATTTGTCCCTTGGTTTCCCAGTAGCACGCCGCAATTTCACTCCCTTCTCTGAGGTCTCTTGAACCTGGCTACCCCACTGACCACAAGCTTTCATTTCTTCCTCACACAATCTGCTCCATGTCACTCTCGCCTCGGACACCCAACTTGTCGTTTCCCATTTGAATTCCACTCGACGGCCTAAATTGGCCTGGCCTGATGCGTGATGTCCCTAAAATGGTCTTCTCAGTGTATGCGCAATACAATCCATATCCACTTTCTTCTGCATATTTGTTGGGGGAAAGCCTCTTGGATGGTTCGTTGTCAGCTACAGTGAGTTTCTTGCTGCTTATTCTGATTATTCTGACCATCTGATCAATCCTCAGCATACAGTGGGCGTGGGCGATAGCTGTTCATCATGTATATCTGTAATCTGCTGAAAGTGATTTTTGTTAGGCCCCAATAAGTCTCTCAACCACCACATAGAAACACTGACTCACTTGACTGACATATTGCGGATGTTGTTCGCGCTGAGTGCATTGCAGTGCAGTGCAGTGTGGTGCGGTGCAGTAGATCTCCACACTGATTTCAAAATAATGAAGGATGGTCTGTCTTGATGTCTTTCCGATCCTGGCTTTGACCTCCCTACCTGTGCCACCTCCTGTAGTTGAAACTAGGTGAAAGAGACAACTTCGTTTATAGTTCTTTCTACAGTCGATAGAAATTGGTGTTTGTTGTTGGTTTGGTATCTTCACCACCTCTGTCTTATCTACGTTCACCTGAATGACGTCCCATCTTCCTTCGCTGCTTCGACTCGCCTCTTTTACGAACTTGTTAGTTTTCGCCTGTAGATATTCAAGTTTGTGCGACAAGACATTAGACATGAATCATCATCGTTGGTGAAATCCAAATCTGCTTCTGGGGTCTTTTCATCGATCCTGCCAGCGTATGCTCAAGCAGTTGTCTGTTGCATGATCCAGTCCAGTCCAGTCAAGTACATTCATCCACAAACAGGAAGGTGATCGGTGATTGTAGACGGCAAACTTGTCTCACTCCTGTCTTCACTTCGCTTCAACGGCATCACTGAGCTATCCATTGTGAATCACTCGGCATGTAGCAACATATAGTATTTAGTTGGTGAGTGAGGTTGATAGAGGTTTGTGGCACCAGAAGCGTAGTGTTGAAGCAGAAGCTGCCAAATCGCTTCTCGGTCGACGCTATCGAAGGCCGGCCTCTTCAAAGTGGATGAAGTTGAGATAAAGATGCAGTTGACTGCCATTCTATGCTCTGTTCTATGATGATGTGTGGCGTAGTATTGAAATTCGATTCGCATATGATTTGTTTTTCCTAAAGCCAGCCAGCCTGTTCCCATCGTATCTTGAATGCAGAGCATTTTCAGTCGCTCCAAAATGATGTGGCATACGAATTCGGAATAATATGAAACGCTTCAACTATGCGTCTTTTCTTGTAGTTTGAAAATCCTTTTTGAATTTTTCTCATATTTTCAATATCAATTTTATGACTGTGATACATGGCATGAACAACTACTGCTGATTTGATCTGTAAATTCCCTAGTTCTGTGGGATTATCTGGGAGTCATTTTTTGTAGCTTGTTTGTTCTTTAGTATGAATTAGGATTTTGCGGGGTGATTCTTCTACACAGTAAGCATCACAGTCTGCACAACCAAACCTGTAGACGCATTTATGTTTGAAGGTAAAAAGATTTTTATCTTTCAAGTGGACTAAAGCCTTCCTGTGAGTGTTAGTTGTCTTGTAGAAGGTTACAATTGGGTATTTCCTCAAATTCTTTTGTTAGAATAGTAGAACTACTGTGCTGATCCAGGAATCATCACTTGATTTTCCTCTTGGATTCTTCTGGTCATGGTGTTGAATCTTTTGAACGACATTTTTAAAGTAGCCATTGGAATGTAACATATGCATTGTATTTCTTACTTCTGCTTATCTATCGTCCACATTCGTGACCAGCTTTAAGGCCCTTCTAAATTAGTTCCGAGGAAATGAAAGTTCAGCACTGAGTGGATGTGCTGAGCTGACATTGAGATATCTCTCTGAGTGTGTTGGTTTACGATCAGTTGATAAACTTTGACTTCCATTCTTTTTAACTAAGCAATCTAAAAATAGCACTTCAGTACTTGTACTTTCACATTCCTATGTGGATTTTCTATGTTGAGAATGAGTATTAATTAATTTGGACAACATTTTGATGGCTGATCTTTTTAGAACTACAAATGTATGATCTACGTATCTGGGTTAAATAAATGGTTTGATAGCGCTGGCGAAGATAATGGATTCAGTGTGAAACGTGAAGAGGTGTACAATAACATTATTTACTGGATAACCCATTGCTACTTCATTTGTTTGTTTATATAAATTTCCTCTAAACGTAAAAAGTGTCGAATTTAAAGAAGATATGAATATTTTCATGACGACGTTGAGAAGCAAAAGAAAACCTGTCTGCTGCAAAAGCAATCATACTCCAGCAATTCACCTACGAACTCTAAACATTTTTCAATGGAAACAGTAGTATGCAGTGAAATACCGTAACTTACCATTGTTTCATTATCTGTAATAGATGGTTCCAATATTTTTTAATTCAAATGATAAGAATCTTTAACTGGAATGATAACAAAGCTTCGCTAATGATACGAAATATTTTCATAACGTATTTGTTGAAGATTTTGTAAAGTCCACAATCAGTCCCAGGGGGACATCATTTTTTTTGAAGTTTTGATAATCCATAGAAACATGATAATGTACATGATTTTAGATATAGAGAAAACCATAATGAGTCTTCGATGAACTGTCCCAGTTCCTTTAACAAAAGTACACACACAAACAAACCAATGTTGTCATCCATAGTATTTTTTCACGCATTCACATCTTCACCTCGACCTCCAGACCTATAACGAATAACAATGACATTTAAGTCCATGTTATTATCATGTATAAACAATGTTGTCTGATGTCCCCAGTTACTGTTTGAGCAGTAGATAACATGCACAGGTTTTATTCTCTGGAGAAGCGATTTCCTCGAAGCTTGGAAATGTCAGAAATTCATTTTTCCACCTCATTGGGATTTCAAAAATATATTTCGTTTGTAATCCACTCACCCATTGCCCAACTTATTTAAGTCTTTCAGGTCAGATGTTGATCCTGAAGTTTATTTAATCATTTTGTTTAAAAGTATTGGACAATGAATAAATCTATTGGAATATTACACGCTAAGAATCCCATACTTTATCAAAAATGATATCTGAAGAAAGGTGTTTATGACCGTGGTCATGTCGAATTAACAATAAGATCATCTAGGACTCGATAATAATAATCTCTCCAATATAAAATTTACTCAGATAACTCCAAATATTATTATTATTATTATCATTACGGGTTTCTTGATTAACACTTATATTGTATGAACGTTTTACTAATAATTCTAAGAACACTTACCACTTAGTCATATACGACTGAATTATACGGGGAAAATGCTGTCTATATTTCACATTTTTATTTCAGTAACAAGAAATATGTGATCGATTTTACAACAAGAATGAATTTTAGAATATAATAGTAGCTACTTCATTCCAAA
Organism: Heterobilharzia americana; assembly: GCA_944470555.2. Classification (NCBI taxonomy): domain Eukaryota; kingdom Metazoa; phylum Platyhelminthes; class Trematoda; order Strigeidida; family Schistosomatidae; genus Heterobilharzia; species Heterobilharzia americana. The sequence continues at coordinate 86,435,669 of OX104129.1, forward strand.
CAACACGTGTGATACAGCAAAAAATTCTCAGCATGTAAAAAATTTTTTCCTAAGACTACATTTAAATAGTGTTAATAATGGCAGTAATAAAAGCCATAATGTGAAACAGGTATCTAGGGTTACATTAGCTTTTTGCTTAGATTGGTGAATGAATAGAAAATTGAGCGTAATTTTGATGGTAGTAGTTTAATGAACCACTACTTAAATCTGCAATTCGACATAGTTATCAAAGAACTAGTAATGTATCGAATTTTTGTACATTTATAATCTCATCTCTTACTGGCGTAACTTTTTTTATTTGTTGTTAACTTTAAAAACAACTAGCTTAAAACCATTTTAAAAATGTGCGACGGTATAAGACTCCTTTGAAAGACATATTTAAAAAAATTTAAACAGATTGAAGGGAAAGAATGTGATGAAATATATTCAATGGGAAATGTTTATGGTAAGCTAATGTTTAGGTGGGCCACCGGTACTATAACTTATTGTTACTGTGTAATGATTGAAGAGAAATCGAAAGCGTGGACAGTCACAGGATTCAAACCAGTGGCTTTCAGACCACCAGTCTCACTCACAACCGACTGCAGACATTCTAAGTTATTTGTATCCCACACATAGTATTCACATTGATTCCATGATGAAACATTTAGTCATATTGTACACAACTGTGTAGTTGATGAAAATGAACTGTTGACGAGGATTGCATTCATTTAACTATTTCCCTTTATGGGTATATATATTCGATTATGCATAGTTCTTTGTGATACTGGTTCACATTTTAAAAAACAAGTATAAAAAAATGAAATGGCGTGAATTCAAAATAAAGCAGAGAATGTTCTTCAGTAGATTGCAAAAAATAAGGTAACAACTTATTTACGAACTCCAAATAGCCTCGATTACTCAAAGAATTTGAAAATCAATGCATGTCTTCCGCATGATACATTCATCATCGATCTAATCTTTTTCCTGCTGAACACACTAACTCACTTTTGCGGCGATATTGCCTCGTAGTTTCTCTACAATCACATAACAGCTGACGTGGTTTGCAACAATAAATGGTTCTTCAGGTAGGATTCATCACAATATGAGATTATTTAGAGAACCAATGAAAAGCTGGAGGCATTGAACAACCGCTTAGTCCTATTATGAAGCTGCTGAGCAGTAAGTGGCCAAAACTGTGCTAAGGATCGATCTCAGGACCTGCAAAGCTCATGGCGAGCGCGTAAACCCTCCAGCCACTAGGTCAAGGTTCGATGGTCCACAGTCTCCTACTCCTTTTAATCCGCAATATAGCGCAACCATGTAACACCTCCTTCAGTTGTCATCTGCTTCACTTCTGACTGCTTGATGCCAGAGGTCAACACTCTTCATTAGAACTTCAAGATATTCATCTCGAAGCATGTCACTAATGAACACTACGCAGTTACATACTTTAAGGAATATAAGGATCTTTGATCGTTCTCCTCTAACTGATTTGCAACCCATGACCAATACTTCCTTAAAAATAAAATCTAACTGAATCTCAAACCACAGTAAATTATTCTTCAATGTTTGATGGTATATGAATTTTAGGAGAATACTAATATCGAATTGTTATATTAGTTTAAGTGGTCCAAGGTAGACAAAAGGTCATACTCATTATTTTATGAACACGTAATTTTGGATATGTGTGATTTATCCGAAGTGCCATTATCACCTTCAATAACCTTGGACTGAAGTTGTGTGAAACACTTAGAAAACAAACACTAGTATTGAATTTTTGACCCTTTATTAGGTACATTTGGTTTCCTAATGATTTAGTAGACACTGATAAACATGTTCTTTCCGAGCATATTGCATCATTCAGTTAGTTTCGCCTATATAAGTGTTCTTACAACTGTAAGTGACCTTATGGATGCAACGTTAGGTAGATTTAATTGAATTTCGGTCTTTAATTGTCATGATTAGGAAAGGAAATACTTTCGGATTACCCCTAGTCTGTTAAATAAGAAAATAACATATAAAATCACATTCTACTGAAATTATTTTATCAGTGACTGATTCATATACTCTGGGGTAACCTTCTTTCATAGTCAGCTTTTCATTTCACTATCATCTACCACCTCTTATAGAGAATGAAATCAATATTTTCACACATGCATATACGAAGAAATGCTACATATCAGAAAGAGTTAAGTCATTTAAGTATTCTATAGAGTAACAAACACTATAGTCACGCCTACCAAGTGTAAGGACGTAAACTTGTGTACAGATCAGAGATGATAGAAGAGATCCATCTCTCAAGACAGTTAGCTTTGAAGTTGATGCCGATAATCTACGTAGACTTAGTCAAAATACATATGTGGTGAAATATTGAAGCCTACAGAACACCAAACGATTGCTGTACACGTTGTCCAGTGAGGAAAATCCTTTTGAACAATTCAGTTTCATTGTGCTTAATCTGCGTCGTGACTGAAACACTGCGGTTAACACAAAACATGAACTAGATATCAAACAAATGAAGTAAATAATAATGGCTCTTGCAAACAACGCTAGATAACATGTCAAGAGGAGGTAGCACACAATTTATTACCATAGGTTCCGAATAAAACTGCTCCGTTATACGATTCAAAATGGTTCGTTTCTACCACATTCAGCTTTTTCAAATGGTCAGTTGCTTTCACTTTCTTCTTCAAGACTCATTACTTTGTTGTATGTTACACAATCAAACTGAAATTCCTCACTCCTTTTGTACCAATTAACTTGCACAAACCTCTGTATGCATCTCTGACATATTTTTTTCAATCACTTATCGGGACATACTGATTTTCGTTCTATATGACATTAATTGAGTGGTCATAAGTATTATCATCCATACAAAGTTGAATGTATTTCAAGGTAGTATTCGCTAGGGATTGATATCGGTTGGAGAGTCATTGAAACCTTGACGGCAGTCTACAATTGTTTTACCCTAGTGTGGGACTTATCAGCAGGACTCACGCGCGACCCCGGGACCTCCAGTTCTCATGCTGAGTGCACTACCCATTGAGCCACTATGTCATTATCTAATGACCTACGATCTTCTACTTCTGCCAATTAGTGACATGTTCACCTGAATGTTCAGTATCACTTCAGTGGTTTTAAAAAAGCGTCTTTTCAGCATTACTGGAACACTGAGGAATAGTAGGAAACATGTATTTATCTTGTTTGTTCTAAAACACTACTCCGAGATTAAATAATTGAATGTCATTAACTCGCTGCTTAAAAACACCACAACGTTTCTTTAGTTTGGATTATCTCAGTGGATATTATTTCCGTTTGATATGCCATGCTGAGGTTTGCCTGATCACTATTTGCAGAAAATGTGTTTATGAATAAATTTCAGAGTTGTGTATTAGCTCGCAGGATGTACTTTCCCCATTTATGATACCCTACAATCCCAATGCTTTCGATGAATGAGTGTACGATTGGTTGTCTTTAAATGAACAAGAATACTGAGATTCCATGTAAAATTTACTCTGTATTTCACTAAAGAATGTAGAAATTGTTTTAATTTGATTTTTTAACTCAACATTTTCAAAATTTGATGCAATTGCCTTCTAATTACCTTCATCAAACATGTGTTATCAGTTAGCTCCATTCTTTAATATATAGGTTACATTATGAAACATTTAAATGAACTTTCAACGTCATATATTTAACGCATGTAAGAACATTATTTCAAGAATTTTATTCATCATATTATTTCTAATCTGAAGAAACCAACTACAATGCGAAAAAGTGTGCCAGAACAGTTCATAAGAGTTCAATGTAAGCTTTGCATGATCATAGACATCACTGACCCGAATAGTATGTTAACGATTCCAATAACAATTACCAAATATCAAATATCATATTAGCTTAGAAACGTTAGAACTATGAAGACGAATTGTCTGGTTCAATCATATTTTTACTATGCTTTAAGTTAAGTAGGTGGTCTTCTCTGCTAGAATCAATACTATTATTATGTTCCGGTGGTATATAAATGTTACTGCGTCAAATCAGACAACTTAGAGCAAACACAGCATATGAGTTAAAAATTGCTGGGTGAAGTGATCAGTTTCATAAGTGTATATGACTGACAACTAAAACGTTAGGGTAGCTCACGGTGAATCGGATATTATTTTCAATTAGCATTCACATCGGTAACACAATTTCAGCACAAAATATGTTTTTGACTGATGATCGGTTGGTAATGCACTAATACCAACCTGGAAACTTTAGGTTACAAACTTTTGTCCACACTTATATATTAAACCAGAACAGAAGTATGCTGAGATATTTGATCTATTAACCCATAATTAGTCGTTTGTTATTATTATGAACAGTAATCAGTAGCTATTGAAAATAATTCCCAAAAAATGTCTCTTTACTGAGTCACTTCACTACCATTCATATATTACATGAATGGTTCGACATCGCTTAATCATAAGAATAATCTGTGACACATTATGTGACTAAGAACATGACATTAACTGAGATGTGTAAACGCATCCATGCACTTGGTATGGAAGCAGGTACTGTACTCCTGGTTTGTGATCACCCGTTAACGCTGAGTGGTTCCCTGCCCAAAACACAACACTAAGTATACAAGGACAATCACTATGCAATCAACTGCACCGACAACAATTGATCATAAATAAATTTGAAAGGAATATTTAATTACGCAGATTTACATGTTTCATGCAAAATTACTCTTAGCAATCATACCAATAACTAGAATCCCAACTATTGTCTGTAAGCATACATTTTCAATTTACTTATGATAAACTGGTTGATTCCGAAATTCAAGAACTCTTCATGGATTTGACTTCTCAAAAACTGCTCATGCATAGAACAGGAAATAGCGCAATAAAGTAAAATCGGTCAGGGTAATACTCTAATCTGCCCCATGGCGTCTCAAAAACAGTCAGCAGATTTCTATAACAATTTGGAATCAGAGTGCCACACAAAGTAACGAAATCCTTACATACTATGCAGTGCAAGGTAAGGGATTCATTACTGAAGGAAGTAGTATAGTGACATGAAGCAGCCACCTTGGCTTCAATGCACGCAGACAATCTCAGTCACTTACGCAACTGAAAGAATGTGGAAATCCTCCAAAAAGGCTGCAAGAAGATTTCTAAAACCCTGAGATTTCAAGGAAAAGTCAATCAACCAACACATAGATACAAATTGAATCTACAATCTACGAAAAATAGCCATTCACCAAACAAATGTAGACTGACCAAACTAATCGACAATGAAGCACAATGTTACAGCAAAAAATAGCACAATCTAACTTCAACAACGTTTCCCTACCAGTGTAACCGAATAAGAAGCAAGATCAAAAGGGATCAGTGTGAGAAAAAAGTCCTGTCTTCAGCTTACAAATGTACAGTTATAGAGTTCAGGAAAAATAGTACGTAAACATTCGAGTACGCTTCACATGCGAATGAAATTATTGTTGAAGATGTCATCAATCGAGGTAATAAAAAGTGTATAACCAAGCATTAAACCATCATCATCGTCATTCCGAGCCATAAATGTTTCCCATCATTTCAATTAGACAAGTTTTTAGAAAGGATTTACCATCCACAGCTTTAAGATATAAGTTTTATAATTCTACACTATTTTCCGTTTTGCAATAAAGTCAATAGAACTTCCATAATATCTGAAAGAAAGCTGAATCATTCCGATTGCATGATATTGATTAGATAAACAAAGATTTAGTTGTTGTGTGTTAAATTCAGTTGCTTGAAAAAAATAGGTTAAAAGAATTGTGATTAGGTGAGAAAATATTGCTTCGAGTAAATACTGTTTCTAATATCTGACGACTTTAATAATAATGACTGAAGTCGAGGGAAAAGTTACAATGATACTTAAATTGCTGGCGAACAATGCATGAACCTCACCAATTCTGTTTCAAAATCCACCTATCAGTAAGATTCGTTGATCATATCTACGCTACTGAATCAATATGGCAATTCTCCTAGCCTGATGAACACACTGATAAATGATGGATATAATTCGATCAGGAATCAGGACTGGACACGATAAAGTTGATTACCCTCAACTGACTAGTTAGTGTACCTCTTATAGTCCTACAGGAGGTTACTGGTGACCGACATTGGTGAAGCTGCACCAAAGGTTGACGCGGGTTTGAATTTCCGGTGAAACATCAATCCTGTCTAGGTTGCAGATAGGCTTTTAGCATAGATTTCAATTTGTGCTAAATATGAAAGACAGAAATTCCTATGCAACAATAACGGATGATTATGAATTATTCATCACCAATAGTTTATCTAACCAGACCATATGAAGCAGGAAACTGGTAAGTTAAGTACAATAACAGCTACAATGATATGAATTCTGTGCTGCAAGATTTTTCCAAATTAAACCGGTAAAAATGTTAAATAAAACGTTGAAAATATTTCACATTCAATTATCTTTACTGACTAATGTTAACTGTCTATTTATAATTCCCCAGACAGAAATAATGAATTTCATTGTACTCACAATAAAGAGATTTCCTACTGAATTATTTTCAATGTAAAGTCTGATTGTTAACCTTCACTCGTTTTTGTGAAACTCAAGCGATAAACATACGTTCATCAAAAACACAAAAAACATTAATGAAAGTAGAGTGATACAAAACTTCAGTAAACATACGTATTTTGACATTTTATAAAAGTGATTGTTCATAGAAGGTGAAATAAATATTACATCGCTAGTCTCAGGAACTACCTGGTTTAAATATTTGTATCCTGATATGAATATTCCTAAATGTGTTTTACTATTCCAGTTAAACATAAATGAGACTAGCATATATATTGGATTCTGTTACATTCATTATGCTCGGTATGAATTTAATGTCTAGGTTTTAACAAAAACCACTAGAATTTAAACGTGACAACTGGCTCTTTGCATTGGAAGATATGCATAAGATCATGTGAACTATAAGAACCAGTAACTATTTGCTTGTTTGTTACCTTATTTACCACAATCTATAAAAGCTTTATTTATCCTCTTCTCCACCTAATATAAAGTTAATGTCAAATTAAACGTAAGCGCTGTGGTAGTGTTTAATTTCAAATTAGGTTACCTATTTGGTATATGGCAAAAGGATACAGTATTATTTACCTGATGACATTTCCAGCCCATTTTTATCAACTTTCGAACTTCTCTAATGTAATCCAAAACATCGTTGTTTTCATTTTAAGTGACAGTAGTTTTCTAAATATCCAAAACTTGAGTCATTTCTATTGAATATGTTAATTGTTGATTCGATACACAAATATCCAGTAGTCAATCTCTCCCTCTAAATGGTTGAAGTGAGTTTTAGGATGGTCAATCTAACCCAGTGTACAACGTATTTATGAACCAGTGTTTGGTAGTCGAGTTCTTCTTTAATGAATTTATCATGATGGGTATGTGATTTTTATATTTTTAATTTGGAGGTTTTGTGGGGATATATTTATTGATTTCAGGTTGATATTCATCATGGACTGATATCAGTTGGAGAAATATTAGGAACTTAGGAGTGCTGGATAGCTGTTTCATCCTACTAGTATGTGACTCCTTAGCAGTGTGCACCCACGAACTCGAATTCAGCACCTTCACGTTCGTCAGCCAGCATATTGCCATTGAGCCATTAAGTCGAAATCCAGTGGTGGATGTTTCTTACTTCTGTCAGTTCACGATGCATCACAACCTCTATCCAATGCCGTTATTGAGTAATTGTCCTCATTTTAGACTTGGTTTGCCACACTGGTCATAATTCTTCATTAGAACTTTGAGAATCACCTCTAGAAGCTAGTCACCAATGAGCACTGATTGTCCACTACTACCTTGAATGGCTCCAGTAAGCAATTTTTATCTTTGTTCTTGACCTCATTAAGCGGTTACTGACAGACTGAATTATTTTGCTTAATTGAATCTTTTAACCTAAAAACCTTCGCTGACCATACGTTTGTGGGTTGCAACTTGATCATAATTACAGTACTGCTAAGAATCCTACATAGAAGTTACAATGTGCCTTCTATATTAGACTAAAATTTCCGTTGATATTTATTGATACACCCGTTATTCTCCAATGGGTACGAGGTTCGAGTCTTACTGGGAATAGCAACACTGGGATGCAGGCACATCCAGCTGATGAGTCCCAAATAGGACGAAAACCCACATTCTGGATTCTTCTGCTAGCCATAACCAACGAAGTTATTAAAATTTCTACGTTAAAACTGGTGTCGCAATTGCCTTCTTCTCTTCTTTGGATTTAGCAGTCCAACTCCACCAATCCTCCTTCATTTTCTAACACAAGGGAATAAGGTCACATCTGTTACCGAATTTCGCATCAGGAAACCCTGAATTTCTTCAATACAGTAACTGTGATATCTGCATATCTAACCATACATTTGGGGCAGGTTGAAATTGTTTGCACCACATTTGTTCATAATTATTCATGAATAAAATTATCTGCTGCAGTTGGGGATATTAGATATTCCATCACTATTCGTTCGCATTGTTTATATGTTGCCTTCAAATGTGAGCACTTTCAAAGCTATGCACTAGCACTACCCGGTCATTCAGAATCTCATTTCCATTTCTAAGTTCATATTCAGTGTTGTATTTATTTATGATTAACCTCGCCTGGTTAACTAGTTTACTAGTTACTAGCCGGTCCTAAGCCCGGGTAAAGAGGGAAGGTTGGGCATAGGGCTAGCAACCCTACCCCGTAAAACAAATCTAACCGCTAAAGAAACTTCAAAGCACAAACAAAATATAAAAAATGAAAACAAACTTATTCCCCGCTGGAATCGGAGAGGCGAAATGACGCCAGTTGGTGAAAGCCTTCGGGAAGCCAATTGGCCGATGTGTCTTCTCTCCTCTCGATGAAAGCGAAAGTAAACGTGGGGACATGGAATGTCCGCACGATGTTTGAACCCAGTAAGGCAGCCCAGATTGCAAAGGAGATGAGAAGGTATAACATCGAAGTGCTTGGGATTTGCGAAAGCAGATGGAATGGGAGTGGACTCTCCAAACTGTCAACTGGAGAATCAATAATCTACTCCGGTCACCCAGACGCCAACCACGAGCACACTGAGGGAGTGGCTATCATGATGTCCTCAAGAGCATCGAAGGCTCTCATGCAGTGGGAACCAATCTCCTCCAGGATCATGACAGCAAGATTCAACTCAAAAGGAAGAAAGGTCACAATCATACAATGTTATGCACCTACAAATAATGCAGAGCAAGAGAAAAAGGAGGAATTCTACAGACAACTTCAATCAACACTGGACAAGACGTCAGTTGGCGATATCAAAATTCTGATGGGCGACATGAATGCCAAACTGGGAGGGGACAACACGGGAAGAGAACTAACCATGGGTCGAGAGGCGCTAGGTGAAATGAATGAGAATGGAGAATTGTTTGCAGAATTCTGTGCATTCAACGATTTGGTGATTGGAGGCAGTGTGTTCAGGCACAAGGATATCCACAAAGCGACATGGATTTCACCAGATGGACACACTAAAAATCAAATCGACTTTATCTCAATCTCAAGAAAATGGAGACGCAGTCTACTTAACACAAGGTCAAGAAGAGGAGCAGATGTAGGTTCAGACCACTATCTAGTGCAAGGAACCTTCGAAATCAAGTTAAAAGCCTTCAAGGAAGCTGGTGATAGACCTCAATTCAAGTACAACACTCGGAAACTGAAGGATGAAACTACAAAGGAGATCTTCACGGAGCCAGCTATCAAGACAAAATGGGAGATATCGAGGGACATCCCTGAAGAAACCTGTGTGGAAGAACACTGGAAGTCTTTGAAAGCTATGTGGAAAGAAACCTGCACAACAGTATTAGGAAGGAAGAAGAAAGAAGACAAGGAATGGATCTCGACGGATACCTGGAAGCTGATAGAGGAGAGGAGGATGGTGAAGCAGAAGATAAACCAGTGCAAGGATGCTCAACGACAAGAGGAACTGAGCACAATGTATAAAACACTGGACAAAGAAGTGAAGAAGAGTGCACGCAAAGACAAAAGACACTTCTACGAAACACTGGCAAGTGAAGCAGAACAGGCTGCAGGTAAGAGAGACCTGACGACATTGTATCAAATAACCAGGTTGCTATCAGGGAAGAGACCAACACAGATGAAACCAATAAAAGATGAAGAAGGAAATTTAATTACAAAAGAAGAGAAACAGAGGAAACGATGGGCCGACCACTTCAAGAAGCTCTTGAATCGACCACCACCTGCACTTCGTCCAGAAATACCACCTGCAGCCGCTGAATTACAAGTGAACATAAATCCCCCAACGAAAATGGAAGTCCTGAACGCCATAAAGCTACTGAAATGCGGGAAAGCAGCAGGACCAGATGGAATACCGCCAGAAGCACTGAGAACAGATGCAGAGACAACAGCGGACATGCTCACACCACTATTGCAGAAGGTGTGGAAGGAAGAGAAGGTACCTGACGATTGGAAGAAGGGTTACCTTGTCAAACTGCCGAAGAAGGGAGACCTCAGTGCTTGCAAGAACTGGCGCGGAATCACTCTCCTGTCCACCCCAAGTAAAATATTAAGCCGCATCATCCTGGAGAGGCTTAAAGATGCACTGGATTCAAAACTACGACCGGAACAGGCAGGCTTCAGGAAGTACAAATCATGTGCAGACCAAATTGCAACGCTTCGTATCATCATAGAACAGAGCATAGAATGGCAATCACCTCTCCACCTCAACTTCATCGACTTTGAGAAGGCCTTTGACAGCGTCGACCGAGAAGTAATTTGGAAACTGCTTCAATACTACGGAGTACCGCAAACCTTTATCCGCCTCATTCAACAACTATATGAAGATGCCACATGCCAAGTAATCCACAATGGGAAGCTCAGTGATGCCTTTGAAGTGAAGACAGGAGTGAAACAAGGTTGCCTACTATCCCCCATGATATTCCTTATTGTGGTGGACTGGATCATGCAGCAAACAGTAGGCAGCGAGAAGAGGGGGATACACTGGACGACGGAAAAGAACCTAGAAGACTTGGATTTCGCCGATGACTTATGCCTAATGTCACATAAACTTGAAGATCTGCAGGCAAAAACTAACAAGTTGACAGAGGAGGCAGCTAAGACGGGACTTCAGGTGAATATAGAGAAGACAGAAGTGATGAAGATACCGCACCACCACCATCAACAACAACAACAAACTCCAATCACCGTCAACGGGAGAAACTTGAAGGAAGTAACCTCCTTCACTTATCTAGGAAGCACTGTTTCAACTACAGGCGGGACGGACGAGGACGTCAAAGTCAGAATCGGAAAAGCAAGACAGGCGTTCATTAGCCTGAAACCAGTGTGGAGATCTTCTGCACTCAGCATGCGGAACAAGATACGGATTTTCAACACCAACGTCAAGTCAGTGCTCTTGTATGGCTCAGAGACTTGGCGCGTCACGAAAGGCATTTCCAATAAACTACAGACATTCATCAACAACTGCTTACGCTCGCTGCTGAAGATCAGATGGCCAGAAAAAATAAGCAACAAGGAACTCTGGGAACGAACCAACCAAGAACCTATCACGCAACAAATATGCAGGAAGAAGTGGAGATGGATTGGCCATGCACTGAGAAGGCCGACTGAGGACATCACGCGTCAGGCCCTCGAGTGGAATCCCCATGGGAAGCGACGAGTTGGACGTCCGAGGGTGACATGGAGGAGGTCGTGCGAGGAGGAAATGAGAGGTTGTGGGCTGTCGTGGAACCAGGTTCAAAAGATCTCAGAGAAGAGAGTTCACTGGAGGCGTGCTACTGAAGCCCTATGTTCCACTAGGAACCCAAGGGACTAATAATAAAAATAATAATAATTTATTTATGATTGCATCAGCTGCCATACTGGTCGGTATATTTGTATACAGAACGATCAAATCAAAACTAAACCATTTATTATTTCTAATTGCACATTATCTAGACTATTTTCTTTTGTAAAAGGTAATCACAGTAATGATGGATAGTGGCTAGCAGCGGAATCCAGGATGGGCATTTCGTCCTATTTGGGACTATTCTGGTTATCCCTAATAAGATATAATACTGTAGCTTGATATTTAAACAGCTGACACACTGATGTGTTTGTAAAGTCGACTATCACCCCAATAACACAATCTGGTATATGAATCTGGAATCATTAACTCTCAGAATTAGATGAAGTCATTTAGATTCATTCAAAGATGAGTTCATTCAGTATATTTAATCAGTTTATGATAAACTATGAGCAAAATTGCCATTTTCTCACCTATTGTTCCGTTATTTCATCAAAACTTTTGGAGTCAACGTTTTTGTCGCGCATATCAGATATAACTAATTTCTGACATGTTGGGTAACCTTACCTAGAAGTGTGTTGGTCTTATCGTTATATACTGAACTTAGCATATAGTACTATTTCAAGCGCCTTCCTTAAGCTACCAGAGTTTAACATTTGCCTTTTGTTTAAAGACATTGCAGTTGTCACCGGAGCTCGATCTGTCTTACTGCTACATCACAAAACAGATTTCTTTATTATATCTAAGTATAAAACCCGTGTTTAAGTATCATGTTGTAATTGGTTTTAGGAGTGGTCAGTAGTCGAGACTAGTTGATAAGGCAACAATAACTGAGTTGCAGGTACATCAAGTTTAAAAACGAACACCAATTCTACCTTTAATTCTGTTAAATGTTAGTAAACTGAAAGTTATGTATGCGGGATGTCATGAATTTAATTCTGCTTACTGTACAAGTGAAAATTTCATTTTCCAATAACAATCTAATTAGTATTTTTGAAGCCACTAAGTCTAATTATAAATGTATTTTTTTAAGACATATTCTGATAAATTAATCACTTATTGTTGTGTTAATCAAATTAATGTAAAATCATAAAGTGGAATTAATTTTTTTGAACAAATTTCTCATTTCAGTTTGTTGAACAGTCTTCTACTCTTATCCACATCATGTAGAGGAAAAACAAAATCCATAGAAGGAGATATATTCATTCTGTCTTGTGGGTTCAAATGTAAAGATGTTTGGTACATACTTCTTAATTGTTTAACTTTTACCTGATGTTTGCCTATAACCTTAAAATAACTTTATCACTGCTATTTTTCACACCGTTGCTAATTTTGGTTTTTCCACTGCTCATTGATCGTTGACTCTTTCAACCTATCAGTGAATTTAATCTTGTCAAGGTCGTTTAGAAATTCATCTATTTAGCATCGCTATCAAATGTTTTGACCGCAATTCAGACAGTAAAAGCTCTTTGTCAACGATCAGTCATATCTTCTTGTCTTCACTTGTTGATGGTATTGTTGTTGCAGTAGTTGACTTTCTGAATGGCATTAGAGTAGATTCGTTTGCACGTTAGCTTCGTATCGCTCGTTGACTGTTAGGTCGCACTACCAGAGATAGCAGTGTTAAATAATACCTTACACAGCCTTACATGGTTACATTTTTAAGACCTCCTTTAAAAGACAGATAAAACATGGAAAGAGAAAATATTATATCAAAAATATCGAAGGTTGTGTAAATGATTACTTTGATACAACCATAAGTAATATGTTGTGCCGCAAAACTCAACTAGTAAATAAGACGCTATTTTTGTATGCTAACATTTAATAAAGTAATCCAATACGGATTGATTCACAAGAATTCAGTCATTTCCGAAGAAATAGATACAGATTAGTCATTTGTAAATTGGCAGGGATTAATATATTATGGCAGAGTTCACACCCTTGTAAGCTGAATATTTCGAGGTATCAAAGAATCAAAAAATCCAAATTTCTTCGGTTATAATGTAAATTTGATAACGTTAGTGATTTGATGAGGACTTTGAATCAAAGAAATAGTTGTTTTCCGATTGATTAACTCATAACTACTCTGGAAAACAGTGAACTACATCCACCGATCGAACACTTCCGTTTATATAAGAGATACACGAATGACACTTTCATTATCTATGAGATAAACAGTAACCTTGAACCTATAATACAGAAGTCCTTTCAGTGTTATCAGTCAGTTAAATGTGTCATGGAAACTAAAAGTAACTCACTATTTCATCTTCTAGACATTCCCTTCAGAAGGTACAATGGTTCGCTAATAGGATCTCTTTACAGAAAACAAGCCTGGAGTGGACAATAAATCTATTTCCAATGCTGAAGTCCACTAGCCATGAAAGGCAATCTAATTCAATCACCATACAAAACAGATCAAAAAATTTGTTCAGATGATGCAGTAAATGAGGAGCTGAAAACACTCCGAAGAGTGTTCATTGAGAATGGTTACCCCTCAAGACTCATTGACAGGAAAATTTAGCCTAAACGTTACTAAGAAAAAAGCCCTATAATTGCAAAGAAGATACTTTTTTGAATATCGTGTAGTGCACTGAAGATCTTTAACATTCAACTTCGGACTGTTTACTCCAGTCATTATTTGATTCCAGAGTATTTAGAGGATAAACTAATGCTGTGGATCACCTCTACATGTGTTTAGCAATTTACCTGCTCTTGGCTACATAGGCTACGCACAGCATATTCTATCAAAACGCATCTCAAAACACCATCGTGTATGATTGTCTAAAGGAGAATCCAGAGCAATTACAAACTCGACTCTTGAGCGACTAGTTAAATCTGGTCACTCTGCTTCATCAAAACCTTCATTCAAATTCATTTATAAAGCCAAATCAAACATTTCGAAGAGAGTGCGGAGCACAGAAGAAGCCTTTGCATTTCATCAACTGAAGCTTGAGTTCAAAATAGGTAGGTGCAGCCTGTAATTTTACCTTGATCATGATCTCTTTAAAACATCCTATTCATTTATTTTTATTTATCTATTTACTTTACTTACTTATTATTGTTTTCACCAGGATTCTTTACTATTGTTGATTCCAGTCTGACTATCGCACTTCAAGTACCCATTCTATCACGTCGTAGATCACTGCACAATCACCTTGTAATTATTTTCAGCTTTCAGCTATTAACTTGTAATTTTAAAACAGTTTTTGATGACCGTAAGTTGACCTCCTAGCTACAATCACTATGTGACTCTACTGACGGTTTTTTCTGACCTTGTAATTACGAGTTATCCACGAACAAACCTATAATTCTGTTGTAAGTACAAATACCAATGTACTGCTTCTAGCAATGATTCGTAACATCGAAAACTATTATTGTCAACATCCAGTAACACTTAAGGTGAGAAAAAAAGGATGAGTAAATGCTAACGTTACTTATCATAATAATTTCTATATTCATTGGAATGACTGAGAATATTTTGCGGTTTTGAATATCAGCCCACTGTGTGTTTCCGTGAGTAAATCAGACAAATAGATGCTTTCTAAGCATTTCGTCTGTTTGTCTGCTATAGTGGTCTAGTGTTATTCACTGTATGACTTTTTCAGAAGAGTTTATTACCCTTGCTCATGTCAAAGTAATCCCACAAATTTCCACGTACCTTTTATCGTTCAATCACTTTATTAGAGTAATATCATTTATGATGTATTCCTCCAAATCTCTGAAGTTTAACGTTTCATTATACTTAATGTATGAAGCTTTCATTATCATTCTTCCTCTCTTCAAAAATTCGGCTCAATTATTATCGCACTGTCCTGAAATATTGTCTGGTTTTGTCACTGAATGCTGTACAGTAATTTACCGATTTCCGAACTACTTAAAATAAATGAATCACTGTAAATTTAGCTAAGTTTTTTAATAATAGCAACAACAAAAATAATTGGTTTATTCCAAACAACATGCGTAATGCACTATGGGGTTCTCAGTATTTAACGTTTCAACAAATTCATTCCCTGTACAATATTTTCAGGCGAAATACTTATTACATCTAGATAATGTTATAAATAACAGTAATAAAAGATAGTTATGTATAGAAATGATGGGCAGTGGCTAGAAGTGGAATCCAGCGTTTCAAGGCAGGGTAAACAGTACAAACATCCAGATAACAAGCAAAATCTCGCCTGATTAGCCATTCAGAAAGCTAGTACTACTGCATAAAGCAAAATTGTCTTTTTATTAGACGCACTGCACAGAAAAAAGGTAATATTTTCTGGATTACACTTTGACATAACTTATTGTCCAGAGTCATACCTGAGTAACTCCGCAACCTGAGACATGATTTATGTAGTTCTAATTTTTTCTTCTACTTTGTGATACAGGTAACATTATTTTTCAAATATATACATATACTTTCTATGAAGAAATCAATGTATTTGTAAGCATCACTGTCTTAATTAGGAATTATGACAAACATCGTTGCATACGATAGGTGTATTGTCAACCTATCTGCATAAGAATATCGTTTCTCCATTTGAATGTCTGTGTTGTTTCTTCCTAAGACACACAAGTAAAATATATGTTGAAGCCAGTATCAGAGTACTTCCTGTTCTTACTCCATCATTTTAGCGGTATCTCTAGATGTCACATCTTCGTTTATTAATGTACCTCTAATGGAAACAATCGATTATATTTGTGAATGGTTGTTGGAAAGAAAATTAGACATCGGCATTCCGATTATGAATCTGAGAGGACTAATGCTAAAAGGTACAATGAATGTCCAGTTCAACTTCAAAAGTGATCTGCATAGACAAGTCAACAAAATAGTTATAGGATCTCCATTTAGCTCAACATTTGCAGATATTATTGGCAAAATTGGAAAGTGGTCCTTTGAAAGATCAAATTTCTAATATGGAATTCTACTGTAGATATACGGATGATACTTTTTTTAATCTTTGATAGGTGCATATGTATAAGTTCCATTCTGAACCATTTTAATAGTGCTCTTCCATGAATTCATTTTACATATGAAAATGAAATCAATAATTCGATCCATTTTCTTGAAGTGTTAATGACAAGAAACAAAGATGGCTCTATACTGGAAAGCACATATAGAAAACTAACGTCTAAGGCACAGTATTTGCACTTCCTCAGTTTCGTACCGATGAAGTACAAAAGCAATATAATCTAAGGGGTGTGTGGAAGAAGAACTACTGTGTATCCGTGATATTCTGAATGAAAACGGGTATCCGGACAAGTTCCTCAAAACTAACATAAACTGCAACTGTCCTAAAGAAGAAGTGATGACAGTAGAGAAGAAGCCTTTGTTTTTGCACTTACAATTCAAGGGAGATATCGCAAGTGACATTCTTTTACAACGCCTAGCTAGAGCAGTCAATGAGACTTTTCATGCAGGTTGGCTTCTTATGTCATTCAGTAGTTGGCCAATGCTCAGTCCAAGATTAAAGGATAGCCTACCTAGCTGTGTGTTCTCATATAAATTTTAACAAGGGAGCTAAATCAAGGGATACAGTGAACTTATTGGAGATGTTCATATGACTGAAGTCTTCAACAATCTTGGAGTGAATCGCTTACAGTATTTGAGGCCAGTCATCTACAAACAGGGCCCAACTTTTTTGATACACTAAGTAAATCATTTATAGTAGATGTTTCATGCATCTTTGGAAGACTATACATGTTACGCACACGTTCTGTTGATGCAAGATTACATAACAAAGAAAAATTCGATTAAGACTGGAATTTAGAAAAGGGAATAGAGCCAGCATAATGTAAAAGCAGGCTTCCAACGTGCTCAGACAGATCTCCAAAATAAAGTGATAACAGAAGTGCTTTTGAGAACTTAACCACTGATTTGAAAGTTTTATGCTAGATAACATTTGTCAGTTCTATCCAAGATCTCTGATATAAAACGCAAGTTCTTCACCAGAACTTGCTGAGGAACGCCATGAAATAGAAGAAGCATGGTGACTTTCCAGAAACTTCCAAGAGGTAGGCCTATGAATTGTATATTGTAGGAATGAATTATAGTAGTAGTTACAACTTTCCATTAGAAGTTTGTTTTTGTTTTTTAAGTAAAAATAAAAATAAAAGTGATGCATAAGTTCAACTCAAAGATTGTTCTCGACAAGTGGATCCGTTGAATGAAGACAATACTCTTTGGTCTAAATCTTATTTAGTTGCTCATACAAACACACACCTCATTCAAACAAAACTGAAGCTGAAACTTTTGCCAATTATTATTATTATTATTATTAGTCCCTTGGGTTCCTGATGGAACATAGGGCTTCAGTAGCACGCCTCCAGTGACCTCTGTTCTCTGAGATCTTTTGAACCTGGTTCCACGACAGCCCACAACCTCTCATTTCCTCCTCGCACGACCTCCTCCATGTCACCCTCGGACGTCCAACTCGTCGCTTCCCATGGGGATTCCACTCGAGGGCCTGGCCTGACGCGTGATGTCCCCAGCCGGCCTTCTCAGTGCATGGCCAATCCATCTCCACTTCTTCCTGCATATTTGTTGCGTGATAGATTCTTGGTTGATTCGTTCCCAGAGTTCCTTTTTGCTTATTCTTTCTGGCCATCTGATCTTCAGTAGCGAGTATCTTATTATACAAGAACAAATTCATGAAGAACATAAGCATCATCATATCCTGCCTGGAAATTGCTGTAATGAACCTGACGATTAGTGGTTTCCACCTATATAAAAGAAGTATAGAAGGCATATTCATTATATTGGATGAAAAATAATGTTCAAGAAAAAGTGGTTAGCCTAGTAATTACAACCAGTTAATTAACTCCACACCGGAATCCGGAGAGAAATTTGAATTCACCATTTAACTGTTTCACTGAAAAAAAAACCAAGATTATTTCAAATAAAAGTAATTGTACTAAAGGTCTACATGAAGTAACTTTTATACTCTGGCACTGCAGAGAAAAAACATAAGACTAATTTATTGTTTCTGTATGACCATAACAAGAGTTTCTATAGATGACAAAGTTGATGATAAATTAGACAAACTGTGACATATGCATATGCTGATTAAATATCCACCCACATTTATGCAAATAAACTGAAAAATCAAGTAACAAAGTGAATTAAAAGAGTTTCAAACATCACTCGTTAATACTGTTTATGGAAGTCGTACAGTTCTAAACTTCCAGAGGAATGTTTTGTTCAAATTATTGAAGAAGATTTAGTTCTTTGGGAAACTGCAGATCAACCCTCCTGAATCGCCAATAATTCTGAAGTGTGTTATTTGGGAGAATAAAGTGTAAACTTCAGTGTATGTTAGCACATTTTTTTGAATCTGTGGAGCTGGTTATAATGATCGTAGAGTACTTCCACCACTTAAAACCCTGTATGACTGCATACAGGCGAATGTAAATGACTCAAGATTGTGATCCTAAAACATGTGGTCAATTATGGGCACACTATTCTATCAGAGTCCACGCTCAATTTGGCCTAAAAACTTACAATGAACTGTTTAGAAACAGCTTAGATTTGAAGCTTGTTTGCGTCGGATTCATCAATTCCAGCCTGATGTTACTGTGCTATAGATTTAGTTCCAAATCATATCTTGCTATGTTCTCAATGATTACTCCATCTTCTATAATTTTTTAAGGATCAATTAACCTAAATTATCACACTCATCATGGTCGTTGTTTCTTTCTCCAACGCTAAGTCCATTAGGTGGATACTTAACTGTCTTGAATAATTTTTATTGCATAAAGTTCTACACGTATTATTATTCACACCATCTTCCATATTATGAAGTGATTTCGTTTCATCAGCAACCTCACCAAGTTTACTAATTCGCTAGTTACTAGCCAATTCAAAACCCGGATAAAGACAGAAACCTGAGCATAGGGCTAGCAACCCTACCCGGTAAAAATAATCCAACCGCTACAGAAACTTCGTAGTACAAAGAAACCATAAAAATAAAAAGAAGCCCATTCCTAGCTGGAATCGGGGAGACAAAATGACGCCGGTTGGTGAAACCCTACTAGTAGCCAATTAGACGATGTCTCTCCCTCCATGAAAGCAAATGCAAGAATGGGGACACGGAGTGTCCGCACAATGTTTGAAGCTGACTAACTGGCTGGAAAAGCTCCCCATATTCCAAAAGAGATGAGAAATTATAGGATATAAGTGCCAAGAATTTGCGAAAGCAGATGGAATGGAAGTGGACTCTCCAAACTCTCAACTGGAGAGTCGATAATCTACTCAGATAGTGTCACCCACACGACAATCATGAGCACACTGAGTATTGGAGTGGCTATCATGATGTCCTCAACAGCTTCAAAGGGTCTCATGCAGTGGGAACCAATCTCCTCCTGCAGGATCAAAATACTAACAGCAAGATGGATTCAACTCAAATGGTAGGAATTTCACAATCATTGGATGCTACACTGTGCACCTACAAATAATGCAGATGAAGAGGAGAAGAAGGAATGCTACAGACAACTGCAGTCAGTACTGAACAAGACAACACTCCAGTTGGCGACATCAAAATTCTAATGGGTGACATGAATGTCAAACTGCGAGGAGCAGACAACATAAGAAGATAACCCATCATGGGTCGAGAAGCACTCCGTGAAATGATGAATGAGAACCGAGAACTGTTTGTAGATGTCTGCGCACTCAACGATTTGGTGATTGTGCGCAGTGTGTAAGAACACATGGGTATTTAAAAGCCAGTAACATGGATTCTATTTCACCATATGGACACTCTACACTAAACATAGGATCAACATCTCAATGTGAAGAAAGTGAAGACACAGTCAGCCTACTGGAAGGGGAGCAGATGTAGGTTCACACAACTCAGTATCTAGTTGAATGGAATTTACCTTCAAAATCGAGTAGAAATCCTTCAATTCAAGGGAGTTGGTGATAGACCACAGTTCCAGTTGAACACCCAGAACAGAGTCTGAACTGAAGAAGAAACTTCAGACGACATCTTCACGTCAGCCAGTTACCAGGACAAATGGGAGATACTGAGCGACAACCCTGAAGGATAGAGCGTGGAAGAATACCGGAACTCTGAAAAAGATGTGGAAGGAAACCTGCATAATCGCATTAGCAAGGAAGAAGAAAGAAAGCAAAGAACGGGACTCGACGGATATATGGAGGCTGCTAGAGGAAGGTGAGGAAGCAATGCGGTGCAAGGATGAACATAGAAAAGAGGAACTGAATACAACATATAAAACACTACACTGGACAAAGAAGTGAAGAACAGTGTGAGGAAAGACCAAAGACACATTTATAACACACTAGCGACTTAAACAGCTCAGAATGCTGGCAGGAGAGACTTGACAAAATTGTATCAAATAACCAGGCTAATATCTGGGAAGAGATCAACGCAAATAAATCAAATGCGTAATAGTTAAGAATACCTAGTTAGCAAAAAGAAGGATCAGAAGAAACGATGGGCCGACCACTTCAAAAAACTCTTGAATCTACCACTCTCACCACAACCACCACCTGAAACTCGTCCAGAAATACCACCAGCATCCCAGACACAGAATTACCACTAAACACAAACGCTCCGACAAAAGGTAAAAGTGACTTCCCGAAAGCCATAAAGCTCCTGAAAACCGCGAAAGCAGAAAAACTAGATGGAATTGCTCCGGAAGCAGTGAAAACAGACGCAGAGACAACAGCGGACCTCCTCACGTCACTACTGCGGAGTGTTTGGAAGGAAGGACAGGTACATGCTTGTTGGCTGGGAGACGGGTTACCTTGTCTAACTACCAAAGGAGGGAGAACCAAATCTTTGCAAGCATCGGCGAGGAATTATGCTGATGCCCACCTTAAGCAAGCAAAATATTAAGCCGCATCATCCTGAGGAGACTAAAAGATGCGCCGGATTCAAAATTGCAACACGAACAGGCTGACTGACTAACTGGCTGGTTGATTTCAGAGAGAACAAATCATGTACAGATCAAATTGCAACGCTACGCCACACATCATCATAGAATAGAGCATAGAATGCCAGTTAACCTCATCTTTATCTCAACTTCATCCACTTTGAAATGGCTGGCTTTCGACAACGTCGACCAAGAAGCAGTTTGGCAGCTGCTGCCTCAAAACTACGGTTTAAGTGTCACAAACCTCCATTGACTTCATTCAACAACTATATACTGTATGCTGCTACATGTTGAGTGATTCACAATGGATAGGTCAGTGATGCCGTTGAAGCGAAGTGAAGACAGGAGTTAGACAAGTTTGCCGTCTACGATCATCGATCATCTTCCTGTTTGTGGTCGACTGAATCATGCAGCAAACAGCGACGAGCGAGAAGATGGACAAAGGCTGATTGGATCGATGAAAAGACCCCAGAAGCAGATTTGGATTTCACCAACGATGATGATGTAAGTCTAATGTCTTGTCGCACAAACTTGAAGATCTACAGGCTAAAACTAACAAATTGGTAGAAGAGGTGAGTCGAGGCAGCGAAGAAAGATGCAACGTCTTTCAGGTGAACGAAGAGAAGACAGATACCAAACCGACAACAACAAACACCAATCACCATCAACGGGAGAGAGAACTGCAAACAAAGTTGACACTTTCATCTACCTGACTACCTAGATAGCATCCTCTCAACCACAGGAGGTGGCATGGATAAGGATGTCAAAGCCAGGGTCGGAAAGACATCAGGACAAACCATCCTTCATTATTCTGAAATCAGTAAGGAGACCTACAGTATCTCACCGCCCCGCACTGTACTGCACTGCACTCAGCGTAAAGCGTGAACAACATCCGCATCGTCAACACTACTGATGTCATACATATGAGTCACTGCTTCTTTGTGGTGGTTGGGAGAACTGGCGGCGCGTTACGAAAAGCATTTCCAACAAACTACAGACATACATGATGAACAGCTGCCACCCACGCTCACTCGACACTGAGGATCGATCAGGTGGTCAGAATAATTAGAATAAGCAGTGAGGAACTCACTCTGGTTGGTGATGAACCAACCAGGAAGCTATCCCTCAACAAATGTGCAGAGGGAATTGAAAATGGATTGTATTGTGCATACACTGATAAGACCATTTGGGGACATCACGTGTAAAGACCAGACCAGGCCGTCTAGTGGGATCCGAATGAGAAAGGACGAGTTGGGCGTCCGAGGTGAGGGTGACAAAAGGAGACTGTTTGATGAAGAAATGAAAGGTTGTCGTCAGTGGGTTAGCCAGGTTCAAGAGACTGCAGAGAAGGGAGTGAAATGGCAACGTACTACTGAATTTTCCACTAAGAACCCAAAGGACAAATATTATTAATAATCGTTTCATCGGTGGAAACTTAACTAAACCCTGTATTTATGACAAAACTGTGTAATATTATTCACTATAGACTATAATATGTTTGTAATCGACGAATGAATGCCAGTGGATAATGTCAAAGACTGATATCACTTTTAAAAGTCTTTCCTCCGCCGAAATGCCTCGTTTAATGGGTGAATAGTTGATTTTTGTGTGTTTCGAAAATGCTTAAACAACATTTAACCTTATTTCGCTGCTTCTACAGACTCCTTATCTGAATCTCTCTCATTAACTTACTTTTATCATTCCAAACCATACATGAATACATGTTAAAAACAGGATTGTTGTTATTGTCTACAAAATCAACTTCATTAATTTTTGTTATTTTTATCACTTTAATATTATAGTCAGGTATATTTTCCATTTCGAATTTTTGTCTGTTTGATTAAAGTAAATAAATAAAGATATTTTAATGTTGAAGTTGGTTAGGCTTGTCTAGTTACGTTATGCTACATATTTCGTCAAATATATTACTTTTTAGATAAATTCTACACTCTTGCAATTGATGAGAAAACGGGGAATGAGATGGACACAATTTCTATTTTCATAGTTTTTTTTCATAATCTACCAAGTATCCTTGTCACTGGATATAGCGAAATAAAGATTTTATTTCAGACAAAGTGAGTTTGTAAAAGAAACTGAAAATGTGTATCAAGTTGTTAGATGAAAACTTAAAAATTATGTGCAGTTGTGTTAGGCAAATTTTTCTGTGGAACAATGCAGTTTGAAGTTAAGAAAATCAAGTGATTTTCTAATTTGTAGTGATTTATAGATGTTGATATTTCACAATGAACACTTCATCATCAAGATGAGTAGCTTCAACGACAACAATTCTTGCATTTAAGACGATATGTCGAAAGTGATAGATGAATATAGGTTTCTTCACCAGTCTCGTCATTCGTCATTTTCTCCTTTGAACTAGATACTTACTTTTTTATAAAGTTATCTGGATATGAATTTTGTTATAGCATTTCATTCACACTTTTCAGAATATTTACGTAATATATTTCACAGTCGGGACATAAAACCAAGCTTTTTTTATGGTAATGATGGATAATGGTTAGCAGTAAAATCCACGACGCAAGTTTCGTCCTGTCTGAGACCTATCAGCTGGATGTACCTGCCTCCAATTGAACAATATTGTTCCCAACAAGACAAGCAAAAGCATAATCTTCCTTTAAACTGAATCGGTGTAAAGCCTCAAAAAAGTTATTTCGTTGCTAGACTTACTTCAGAGTAAACAAACACACACGCTCACATACGTTGCCAGATATATATATATATATATATATATATATATATATATATATATAATGTAGGTTGGGATCTCAAAAGTAAGATCACTTACCTCAACTTTGCATGTAAGCCTTCGTGGTGGGTGCCGAAAAACTAGAAACTTAGGCCAAGTAGGGCTTCCTGCCACTCGCCTCCAACTAATCAGCCAAGCAACTTATATATATATATATATATATATATATTTATAATCTCTAGATATTGTCCCCTTGAGTCATAATTGTCCTCCGTATATTGATTTCATTGCACACAAAACACTGGTCTAATTGGTAATCCACGTGAATAATTTATATCTAATTGATCTGTTCGCTACTGATATATAACGTAAACTGTTTCAATGTTGAAGTCATATTACGTTGTTTATTGTGTCACATTTATTTTCATGTATTTATAACTGTTGGGACGGAAAAGGAATTTATTGAAAATAGCCATTGTGTCAAATTAATCTCGTCTTGAATTTTTAAATTTCATTGTAATCACTCACTTTAAAAGTATCACATTCAGTGTGATTTCCGTGATTCATCTTGTTTATACCGGTTAAGTAGATACTAGTGTCTTATTTCACAACCACAAACACATTCAGCATTTTGGAATACAGTAACTTTCTTGTGAGTTGCATCATCTTACAAGATATTACACAACTCCTGTGTGTTCTCAGAATTCACATCATAACGGATATAAGCCATATTAATAATAATAATAATAATAACGATAATAATCGCTTTATTCCAATTAATATGCATGGTACATGATGGAAGTCTCAGCATGTAATAGTTTAACAAATTCATTCCTTGCATAAAATCTTCAACAGAAATAATCAGTGCATTTGAATGGTGTTAATAATAACAGTAATCAAAGTCACAACATGAAACAGATATGTGGTATTACATTAGCATCTGGATTGGACTAGTGAATGAATAGAAAATCGAGCGAAATTTGGTGGGGTAGTTGGTCGAGCCAGTAACAAAGTCTGCAGTTTGATATAATTATCCATGGAGTAGTAATAAACTGTGTTTCTGTACGTTTATAAGCCCATCTCTTACAAACTTATTGTTCATTCCTTGTTTTGTTGTTAGCGTGAAAAACGGCAGATTGAAACCATTTAAAAAGTGTACAAGAGTACATAACTCATTTAAAAGACATTTAAAAATTAAAACAAATTGAAAAGAAGGGAATTCGATAGAAAATTGTCGGTAATCCAAGGTCTAAGCAGGTCACTACACTTTCAGAATAGTAAACAAAGTAACATGTAGCACATTTCTGTTTTCAGGTTAATCAAAAGTTAATCTAACAAAAGCAACCCAGCAGCTAACATATTTATATAAACCTTACGTCAGTTATCATGTTTCTTTAGAACTCATTAAACAATGTTTTTCTTGAAATTTGTTACGCTCCATTTACTGATCTACGATAATAAAACATATAGTTACCCAGGGGTATGCAAAATTCCAATTTGATTGTTTTAATGCTCACCAAATATAGAATGTACGAGATGTGCATGAGATCCAAATTTATCTGTACATACAGACATTGCCACAAAGAAACACGGTCTATATATGTGGTATTTTCTATAGGATTCACTGATGAATTACATTCAAGATTTGTTTGTGGTTTCTTTTGGTTTTTGTGCAGTCAGGTTTCGTCTCTATTTCGAAGCAACCAATGTGTATTCCAGCGTTCAAAGAAAAAAGTTTCCAACCGCAAAAATATCACCTATTAAATACACCTTCCCAACTTTATCTCTGTGTCTTTCATAGTATAATTTAAATTGTTTGCCTATTATACAGAATATTGAAGTAATTTTATTTCCTACAGTGGGATTTATACCAATATAACTGAGTGCTAGTATCGACTTTTCATTTTATCAATTTGACTATCTCAGGTAACCATGGTTCTACATACTTGTATTGAAACAGTGATGATTGAGGGTGAAATGAAAATTTGGACCACGGTGAGATTCGAACCAGCGACCACCATGTTTCCGGCAGAGGGGTCTGTAAACTGAGCTACGTGTCCCCACTACTGACCAGATTTTCATTTCACTCCAATCACCCAGGATTTTGCTTCACTACCATGTGAATTCGTGACGCATTCCTTCAGTCTTCAGAAATTATTACCAGCGTGGGTTTTCAATACAAACAATTTCGTGTTACATGATTCAAAACTTTGTTAGGAGCTAAAATCGCACTACAAACGAATATCAATACATTAAAGACTTTTGAATAACAAGAACTATCATTAACTGAAAACCCTTTGTCCACACATGTACCCATATTTTTATTCTGATGGAGTGAGTGTAAGTGTTAGCTTGTTGTGAGCCTCATTGCTTTATCTAAAGACCAAGTTTAGATAGGATTCACAATCAGCAGTAATTAGTTTATAAAAGTAAAAAGAGTGGATTTGATGAAGGTTTCATTAGTTTATTGTTCGATTTGCAGAATAGTTCACATCTATTATGTAAACTGTTATTTGCCCAATATTGAATGCCATGCCAATGTTTTTAAAATTGGTGGAAAACTACCAACACAAGCTAAATCTCAGATTTATCTTATTGGTGAATTTGAACAGTGAATAGACAACCAGGAATTATAAAGTGTATTTGAAAGCAATATTGTCGACTACAGCAAATTGTGGGAAGTGATTGACTGGGAATGAGTTGTTTCCTAACCAACGGAAAAAAATATTCTAGCAAGTGGGGTTGCCGGGGAAATTATTTCCAGTAGATTAAATAAAGCGTAGGATACCACAAGGGTACTACGGTAGAATGTAATTTAATATATGACTTGCTTGTTTGATATAGCTGGCACACAGTGATACAGCGTTATTTACTGGATGTGTTTCCGAGCAGAAATTTTTACGCACTATCATATCATAGTAGTCAGACAACTTCCAACATCTGAATGTTGTGATCTTACCACCTGGCGTTCTCTGAATTCAGTGGTGTTTCAATGGAAAAAGATTCCGTAGTCAACATTGGACTTCAGTAAAGTTGCCATGTCCCATCTCATTTTATGGTTGTACTTTGTGCATGCGTTGCAGTCTATTTTCTTTTAGATTATTGATCCTGGAGAGATCTGCCGTTATACATTTCCTCAGTTTGACTATCTGACATAGCCGTGTTTTGACAAACTTGTATTGGTAATAGTGGTGTCTGAAGATGAACTGAATATTTGAGCCATGACAGGATTCGAGCCAGCGGCCACTGGGTTTCCTGCATAAGCGTCTACCAACTGAGCCGCCAGACCTGACTGCTGAATACATTTTTATTTCACTCCAATCACCAAGGTTTCTACTCGACTGCCATTTTCATTACCGACGCATAACTATCACCTGATCTTAATCACTTTAGTTGGCTAATAAGGACTTTCCATCATAATCCTGGTTTACTTCAATCAGAGGGGATGATGACATCATATTGATCATCAGCTTAACCATGTGAATGAATTTCTATACTTCAGTTTAACCGCATAATCCTTACGTGGTGTGTGGTAGATCAAGTTATAATGCCTAATTTCAAATATTTACAGATATTTAGGAGATTTCTGTACCTTTAAAATGAAGAAATAATGAGAAGTAAGACAATAAAAGTTAAGTTTTTAAAGTTTTGTGTTTACTCTGGTATCATTTTAGGTAATAGATTATACGGTTATCGTTATCCAGTATATAGTGCTGTAGCAAAGTCTGCTAATATCAAAGTAAATAAATCAATACAGATTATGAGAATACCATTCTTAGTTAAGCTATTAGCACTCATCAATTTGTTAGTTTCACGATAAAAGAAAGAAATAATTACATTCCACTTCTCACATCGGTAGGTGTACGTAGACTAGGCATGACAATAA